>MU122109.1:0-31850 GCA_014904905.1 Wilcoxina mikolae CBS 423.85
CTGCTTGAGGGATAGCTTTCTGTCTAGCCAAACCCCCAGCCATCTCGTTGGTCCCGTGTTGAATGGTATGGTGTTGTTTTCGTCGACTCGAACTTTCTGTTTCACCTGGCTTCCTTGGTGATGTCGCTTTCGAGAGAACAATACCGCTTCTGTTTTGGCTATATCGAATTCGGCCGCATTCATCTCGGCCCATTTCGTAGCTAATCTGGCACACCTACGCATCTGACTTGCACATTCCGCCACTGTCTCTGCTTCCACCACCCATGCAATGTCGTCCACGAAGGATAATGTCGTTGTTTCCGGGATTTGAACTTGCGCTTCTTTAAACAATCCCGAAATGTAAATAATGAAGAGGATGGGGGAGACGGGTGAACCCTGGGGGACGCCCGTGTCGACTGTCATCTCTTCTCCTGTTCGGCCATCCATTTTGATGATGGCCCGTCTGTCCGACATGAAGCTCTCCACCCATCAACACACATCTGCTTCAAACCCCATGTCCTCCATCGTCTTTATCAGGTTACCCTTCGCCACGCTCGGAAAGGCTCCCTTCACGTCCATCAGCAACGCCGCCGCGATATTCCCCCTCTTCCATGCCTCTTGTGCTCTCCTTATCATCACCCCCACCGCGTCGATTGCTGATCTTCTTTTTCTGCACCCATACTGGCCGTCGTGAAGTAGCCCTCTTCTTTCGCACTCTTCTGATATTCTGTTTGCGACTACTTTTTCAACGACCTTTCCTAAACAATTTTCGAGTGCGATGACCCGGTAAGCCTTTGGTAGGTGATAATCTGGCTTTCCTGGCTTGGGTATCACAACTCCGGTGACTGACTTCCATTCCTTCGGGTGGTAGCCTAGTCGTATCGATGTTCGGACGATTTGATATATTCTCCTGCTGTCCCAATCCCACAGCATTCGAATGGCCTTGAAGGTTAATCTGTCTGGGCCAGGAGCTTTCTTTGTTGACTGTGTGAATATAGCGTCCCTGACCTCGTCCTCACTTATCATTTCGTAGGTTCCGCCGCCCTCTGTTTTGGCGCTGTATTGTATTCCTGGGAGGGGGTTGGGAAATCCTACTTGTTTGATGAGCTCCGCTTTTTCGTTCCAAGACGTCACCAAGTCCCCAGATCGATTTCGCAGTGCTTTGACCGTTAGTTCACCCTGCTCCCTGGTGTAGCGTAGAGCCTTCCACACTTTGTCCCCTTCCGCTTCTTGGACAAACGTGTTCCAGCTCTCTTTCTTGCTCTCTTTGATAATCTTCTTCAGATCCTTCCTTGCTGCCTTTACTGCTGCTTGGTCTGATCTGCCGTTTCTCATCATCCTCTTTTGGCCCCCCAAGATCTTTCTCTTCTCGGTTATCTTGGAGTTCCACCACCTCTTGGATTTCGCGCAGATCCTGGTCTTCTTGGCTTTCTGATTCAATACTTTGGTGAGTTGGACCCTCACTTCCAGTACTTCTTCTTCCAGCTCTTCTTTTGTACTTTCGTCGGACAGGATATCCCTTGCGTCTCCCCACACCTTCCACATTTCCTTCGCTTGTTTCAGGTCCTCCTCTTGCATCGCGTCCAAGTTCCATCCTGTGACTGTTTGACTCGTTTTGTTGTCTTTTCCGAGGCTCCATTCCACTTCGATCATCGCATGATCCGAGTTGATATCTTCCTCGTCTTGAGTCATTGTTCTGGCCGTTATGTCTCTTAGCTGCTGTCCCCTGCACAAGGTGACATCGATAATCGACTGAACATTTTGACCTTCCCTGGTAGCCATATATGTGGGTTGTCCGTCATTGATGACTTCCAGGTCGTATCTTGTGATGAGTCCCTCGAGAAAGCTCGCATTGATTCTTTTGGTGCACTCATCATCCCACATCGGGCTGTGCGCGTTGAAATCTCCACACACGACCACGTTGCTTGTTGTGAGGATACCGGTCCAGTCTGCTCCTCTGGCTGGTCTTTCCGATGTCCTTTCTCCGTCTTGTTGGTAGGTTTGGTCGTACACGTTCACAATGCGTACTTTTCCGCCCCTTTCATCTGAGGCCTCGAAGACCTGTATGTCCCCTTGCCCTCCAAAATCCCCTAAATCGTCTATTTGCAGCTTGGTGTCGATCCTCACTGCTGTCATTGTTCTCTTTCCTCTTATGAGCCTGAAGCCCGGATGACTGGTTTGAAATCCTCCTCTTCCTTGATACGCTTCTTGCATTACCATCAAATCAGCCCCCACTTCAATTCCCTTTTCCAACGCCAAAATCGTCGCTTCCCTCGATCTCCTACAATTCGCTTGTAGTATCTTCATTGAGTCTCGGGGATGCTTTCCGGTTCTTGTTGCGTCGCTGCGACCTGAACCTCCGTTGTGTCTTGGGTTTCGAAACGGACTCCTTTACCCTTTCCCTTGTCGTTGATGGAGGTAACATTGCCCTCTTTATCTTCAGCCTCCTTGGTCGAGGGAGCTTTGTCTTCCTGTTCGGTGCGAACATATTGGGATTTGAGTTGGTTAGTCGCGCCCCGAACTCTATCCCCCCAAGTTTTTCTCTCGCTCTTTGCTTCTTCCATCGCGGCTTGTTTTTTGAGGCACAGTCCGCTCTTGGCTATATGTGCTCCTTTGCAGTTCGCGCACTTGTCGGTATTGTGATTGCAGTTCTGTCCTGCCTTGGCCTTGCATCCGACGACGTCGCACTTGTGATCCTTGGTAAGATGGTTGCCTGCACACAACATGCACCTGTTCATCCCAAGTCTTCCGCATTTAGACTCCAGGTGTCCCCACCCGCAGCATTTTTCGCAAAAGGAATCCGGTCCGGCTTTCACATATCTCTCCACTTGGTGCCAGATCCCCGCTGCTCTCAATCCTTTGTCAAGGCACCTTTGTGCCTCCTTTTTTCCCTTAATCATAAAGACCACAGACGATGCTTGCTTTTCCGATCTCTTTTTCTCCTTGATGTCTGCTGGTCTTCCCAACCAGTTGATCACAAGAGGGATGACTACTCCCTCATTTTCCGCCTGGATTTCCTGCCTAAGCTTTTCCAGGCCCCCCATCTTTTTTGTCGCATATTGCTCGAAGCTAAGTCCGTGCATCTTGACTTTCTCCCAGGTTTCGTTCTTCTCTATGTCGATGATGCCTGGGTCAATTCTTCTAGCCGCCGTGACAACAATATCCTCGAACTTGAGGATCATGTCGGATGAGGCTTTGGGGGTGGCCATCATGGTGATGGTTCCCCGAACGTTTGTGGTGATTCCGGTGACCCTAACATGAAAGGGGACGCCGGCCTTGGTGAGTGCGATGTTGATCTGGGATACAATCTCAACATCCTTCTTTTCGGAGACTGGGAGTCCATTGTTTCTCTTGAAAATGATCCTCCTGTTTTCCAGCGTATTTTTGTTTTCGGGAATGGGAGCCAGGCTGTTGTCCTCTTGCTTGGTCTCTTTCCTCCCCCTGACGACCTGTTGGAAGCCGTCCTTGTCCTTCGCGGCTTCATTCTTGTTTTGGCCCTTGGCTGACATCGCCGCCTTCTCTGCGTACGTTGGCTTCCTTGGCTTCTCTTCTTTGGCATCCCTCATCGCCTTCGGTTGGAGGGGAGGGGCCGTGGTTGTGATTTTGGCTTTACCTGCCTTGTCGTTCGTCTTTTTGGCTACTGGTGTAGCCTTGTTGTTGCTGGGTCCTGCGACAGGGGTTGGAACTTTCTTTCCCCTGAGTTGAACTGCCGTGACCGGTAGAACCGGAAAGATGGGTACCGCCGGAACAACACTACCTACCGGAAGGGTCCCCCCTGGCGGAATGGTAGGTGCGTGTCTCGACTCCTCCAAAAGTGGCCTCTGAACGTCCATTTCGTCTGGTTCGTCTTCCGCCGTTTGATTGATAACGATGGGTTGGACCTCCCTCATTTCTTGGTCCTCCCGAATCGTTTCCCTGACCTTCCCCTTTGTCTTTTTCTGCTGAGCCGCCTCTTCTTCTTTCCTTTCCTCTTCCTCAGCAATTCTTTCTGAAAACATTTCGAACAACCTGTCAACCATCCCCTTTAGGACAGCCTCGCCGACCGGTTGCTTCCTCATGCGCTGGACGAGGCTTTCCGTGTTTGCACACGCCGTGGCAATGACATTCACCGTTTCCTGAAGCGCATTCAGGCGTTGGGCGGTGGCGTTTGTTGATTCGTTAAAAACGGTAGCGTAAGTCGGCCACTCCGTGTTTCTAAACTCGTCAAAATGCGTTTGCAGGGATTCGATCCTTACTCGGTTTTCTCCGACTACTTCCATCAGCTTCTCCTGCGTATCGACTGATTTGGCGGCCTCTCCCATAACAAATGGGGTCTTTTGCTTGCGGGGGGTGTACAGCAAACGCGCTGCATTTGTTGTTCCGGGTCTCGTGTTGCGCCTTCGTTGTGCGGCCTTTGTTGGCGATTGCGCATCCTCATCTGAGGTCTCCATCTCCGATTGGTCGGAAAGTGCCTCACTGTGTAGGGGTCCGTCGTACTTCTGAATTTTCAGGGTCTCTGGGATTCCCACCTCTTTTTGGTATCGCCTTTTGACGATGCTGGTGCCCGGCTTGTTGAACATGTCGATGGGTCTTTGTCTTGGGGTACTGTTTAACGAGGAAAGTGGAGACGAAAAATCTTCCTGGTAATTGTCGTTGGCACCAACCTCCGTCATGGTGTCGTCTTCGTCGTCCGCATGGTCTTTAGGCATGGGTTCGACTTGGTCATTGTGGGTGGGAGAGGCGATCTCCTGGTTGCTCAGGCTCCATGACACTGGGGGCTGAGTGGTGACTCCTGAAGGGAAGGAGCCGTAGTCCGTAGCAGTTTGCTGAGTGACAACTCCAGAGGGAAAGGAGCCATAGTCCGTAGAGGGGGCAAGTGACATTTCCGAAGCAGAAGAGTCAATAGTTGCGGTGTTGGTGAGGTCAACAGCAGATCCGAGTCCTGTTGTTTGAGTGCTGGGGATGGCCTTTGCGAGTCTCTGAGCAAAGGACCCGATACTAGCAGTTTTGGAGGTTTCTCCGGCCTTTGGGGCACCGAAGAGGGACATTTTTTGGGACTTCTAGGGACTATCTTGCGAAGGATAGCTGAATTCCGAAGTCTAAGAATTCTGAAGATAATCAAACTGATTGGATAAAAGAAGGCTTGGCAAAAGTAAGCGGTGGTTGGGTTGCACTATGCCTGCGGATGATGAGTTCTCAGACCCATCACCATCTAGAGAGAAACCATCCCATCAGCCCTCTGCATCTAACTCCGGGTCTTCCGGAAATCAGGTAGAGACCTCAACAACACAGTCAGGTCCACAGCAAACGGTTAGTCATGGTAGTGAATCGGACGCCACGACAGGATGGGAATATTTGCGTCAACATCACTCAGGGGGCCAAATGACACCTAGCTCCGATGATTCCACTGACAGCAACAAAAAGAGTAAGAGCCCTGACTGGATGCAGCTTCCAGAAGGATTCGATGCCACGGATATTGATGAAGATTGGGAATTCCTCAACACATCGCTGAACAGCATGAAGCGGCCACAGATATACAGAATCCCTGAACCAACCCGGATCACCGACCCTATGAGACCACGCCCAAACCCTCAATCAGCTACAACGGATACTCAGATTGAGTCACAGACGCAGCCTACTTCCAAGATTCGTTTCGGTGACGCTACATGGATTAACCCTAATAAGGAAGTATCTGCCATAGGTTTACAGATTCGTGAAGCCATTTCGCATCCAATGCTTCGGCATAGATACGAACGACTTGAAGAAAATCCCCTTCCACGTCCATCTCGCACCGAAAATGAACAGTCGTTGCCGGAGACAAGCAGAGAGCCGGTGACTACTAATCCTGCAGGGATCGCCTTTGGGGATTTTGAAGGGAGTCTCCATCCGAATCAGGATGTATCTGCCACAGATCAACCGGTTCCTGAGGTCATGCCAGATCTAATGCTTCAGCATAGATTCGAGGATGAGCAGTCATTGTCGGAGACAAGCAGAGAACGGCGGACTACAACCCCTTCAGGGAGTTCCGTTGAGGATATGGAATAGACACTTATTTCAAATCGGAGCTACACCAGAACGAAGATTGCACGCAAACTATTGCTAGATTATTGGAAGTGTGTTGTGTTGCATTTCCTGTGGGATATGACGTCGTGTTTTTCATTCCATGTGTTAGAGTTTGTTAGTTTTATTTATATTATCGTATCATAGCTGTTGGTCAAGGGGTGGTGGTGAGTGCTGACTTTTGTTGTTTTGATTTGGAGTGTGGACGCTTTACACTGGATTGAGTTGAGAAACCCTGAGGGAATGGCTTCAGTAGTTGACTTTTTTTGTTCTTGTTTATAAATGGTTTGTGTCGATGACACAGGAACATTGATATTGTAATTTTTCAATTATGAATGAGTATTGCGTTCGAATGGCCAAGATTTTGGCACCCGGTTCCAAGGTTCTTTTCATGTGTCCATTGGACGTTATTACACCACCAAGTACACACACGACTTTCAGGTAATGCCACACCAATATTTTACAATCTCGGCGTTCCTCCAGCCTGTCTTTCGGCTTCCTTTCTAATTGTACTGCTTCTTCTTCCACCCTCAATTACTCCTTGCATCCCTTCACGCTGTAAAAACATCCACGTCGAGTCGTCCGATGAACGGCGACAGCTTAACCGAGGACACTGAGGAAGGAGGTGTTCCCATCCCAGGATCATCAGGTGGTACTGCTCCGGAACTAGCGGACGCCTTTGGAACTCCGACTCAAACACTATCTCAGACATGGAAAATTAAAAAAACAGAACGCAAGCCTCGGCGTCCTTTTCTGTTCATTAGAGATCCAGACAAAGGCAAGCGCCGCGTCAAACGCCTTATATACCCCCAAATTAAGCAACTCCATGTACGACCGGAGATACAGTTTGACAACTGGCCCGGCCCATTTGACCCGGAACAACTTGAGCATAATTTGTTAATGGTGCTGGCAGAGGAAACCGAGGGTAGTAGTACTACGGGGGAGTCTGAAATGCAACATGACTCCGATTCTGATGCAATTGATTCGCCTCCTGGTGGCGTAAATTTGAACGAGTTGCTTGCTACCACGTCTTCATCGGAACAACCTCGAAAGAGAAAACTGCGGATCGATTACAATATACGGAACGAGAATGACCCATGGATACCGCCCGATGTTGATAAAGATACCCCGGAAGAATTCGAGATTAAACTCGATGATCAAGATTACCTCGATTCTAATTTCCCAACGATTGCGGATGGACTAGCCGTTAGGAAACAGAAAAGGAGGAATAACTGAAGGATATTGCAGGTTACGGTTTTTGGAATGATTTTTGGATTTACGAGACTGGTGTAATTTGAAAATTTGCTTATGGGTGACGGCGGTAATGGAAGGTTCTTTGGTTACTTGAGTTGCAATTGCAATGTGGTCTTATCGTGGACTTTTGGAACACTGTTGATACTGGTTTATAAGAATGTTATTTGAGATTATAAGGATTTGTTGTTGGTGGTATCGCCGGCCATTGCAGGAGAACTGCGTGTATGAAGTATAGTTACAATCCGAAGAATGAGTTTCCAGTATTCAAATCATATGGGATTATCAAGAATGCATCAAGTGGCACTGTTTGCGTGTGTACCGCCAAAACATTGTTGAGCTCTATTCGCCCCACTGCCAAGTCTCCTGTCTTTCTTAGGAATATTGCCCATGGCCAACTGCATATTACACACTGCCGCTTACACTTTTTCTATCCCACTCATCAATGTTCAGCCATTAGAACTACGTTCATTAAACCACCATGAGCGCCTGTTCCCAACGGAGTAGTATAAATTTCCATACATGCATCTCCATGAGAATGTCCAATATCAAACGTCTGCCGGAAGATGCATGCAACAGCCAGAAAGTGAACACCGCAATCCCTATAAACACACGAGTCAAATTTTGCGGCGGTGACAAATATTGTGAGGGTAATATGAGGTACCTGGCTATTAAATTGGGTCGAGAGACGACTGTCGTTTTGAAGGTACGTTCAGTGGCACTCGTTCACAGTCGTTGGTGTGAAAAACGCCAAGCTTCTACGTTTAAATGCATTTTTCATTTCGGATCCATTCACACATCCACAACACCATCTCTCAGAGCAGGATTGGTATCTCCAACTGCTCTCTTTGCTGCTTTTGCTACTTCTGCCAGAGTACGAGTCCTCTTCGATCACACTTTCACCTCCTTTGATCTCTCAAGATGCGTTGCTTCAGCAAGCTCTTTTCTTTGTCTCTCCTGGCTATTGTACACGCCAAAAATGTCCCTGCTAGCCGTCTCTCTATTGATTCTCATCCGACTATTCCTGCCATGAGTAACAACAAACCGTTTTACGCGGCAGGGGACTTTCTTGAGCCAGCTCAACTTGGGCCATTGGGTTCATCCACTGGAAATGAGGGTCATTCTGGCAATAAAGGTTCACTACTCATACATCATTGTAATGAATCATGCTGATGTTAACACTTTTATAGCATTGTTTGAACGGAATCCGGCCGTCAGTGGAAATGAATTACCCCTGGGAGAATCTAAGGAAATTCCGAACTACAACTACGCAGGACAACATGCCGCCCAAGCACCATTAATTGTGCCACCAGAGGCAGTACCTATTGTCAAAATCGAGTCGGTTGCCATTGCCATTGACACATCCATTCAGGAGCCGACTGCCAATGCTCCATTCACGATTACCTCTGTGGCCATCCCCACTAAGAGTAACCCTTTCCCACCCGGACAGCAATGCGTTCAGATTAGCGATGGACAAATTCAGTGTTCTACTATCGATGATCCACCGACATTGCTTCCTCCGGGTGCAGATGACCCTGTCTGCCATCAGATTAGTGACGGTCAAGTTCAATGTCAAACCACAGGCGCTCTCCCTACGTATTTATACCAGCACCAGGCTGCAATGGCCGAGGCTGCGATGGCGACCGCAGTTGATAATGGGAATACTCTTCAGAAACTTCTGTATGTCCGGGAAGCACCAAATGTCAGCAACTCACCTAGGGTCAAAATCCTAGGTTTCATTTGGCTCGGTGTCTGCATTCTTTTGGGTACGGTGTTACTTATGTCCTGAACCGTTGTTGTATGATCAGTCGAAGGAAGGAGTGTTCAAAGTAGGAATAGCTGGGACTGGGACTCTTATTAGGCTTGTCAAGGTTATATCAACGTTGAGTCTACGGTTAGAACTGTGTATTAGTATGTTTACGGTGGTGTTATTATACATTTGGGATGGATCGTGTTGAATTGAATTGGGTTGAGTACTGACATTGAATTGACTGTAACCACATTCATTTTCAACGTTGTTTCATCCATCCCAAGCCAAAGGTCCAACCGTCAACGCACTCAATTGGTCTTTTATTTCAAGATGTACGATCGATATCTGCTTCCTTGTGACTAGGCGGAACAAGTGATCGGAGCAGTGACATACATGAACAGTCTCCGGCTTTATTTCCTGTGCCAGTTTTTATGATCTATGGTTTGCGCTACAACAATCGGTAGTACGCTACATCACTTATTGATTACCATGAATCTTCAGCCCACCGGATATCTTCATGGTTCGAAGGGCTATTCGTGATTCAACCTTAGTCCCGAATATTCTAAATTTATCTAAAACACCGAAACCGGGGTTTTGGCTGACGCTGACGCCTATACACATACTCAATCATAGCCTCTCTGTGGCTGGCAATCTCTTTCAATTTCATGATCTTGTAAATTGAATGCTTTCCTGACAAAGAGTAGGAAGCCTCCGGTAGGTAATCCTGGTTTCCTACACTCAAACGTAATGTAGCCGGGCGGAAAACACGCGCTTTCTTGAATTCGACGAGCTGGCCATGCCATAATATGCGGTCTGTAGCTGGAACGTCTGTCATCCTAACAGAGGTGAGAATTGTCGCGAGTAATTGCCACGCTGGCGGGACTAAAAATTCACAGTTGAGCAGATTCGGTTCATCCCGAAGGGGGCTTATAAAAGCCGGCCCAGATACCGATCGACTTGCAGCAAGCTTGGATCAGACTGTAGATAACCGGGGATTAATTGTCTGCGTGTCATGTAACAAAGGCGAAGAAAATGACTCACAGTGCAGTTTCGCAATCCGAAGTTATGGAAATAAGTGGCTGATGTTCGTAAAATGGAGAGTCAAAAGATGATGATGTGGGTAAACATGATGTTAATTGATGACAGGAGAGAGATGAGGCTCTTCAGCTAATGTACAAATAAGTTGCGGCTCTGCGGAATCCAACGGCGCTTTGCTTGTGGAACTCGT
Organism: Wilcoxina mikolae CBS 423.85; assembly: GCA_014904905.1. NCBI lineage: Eukaryota > Fungi > Ascomycota > Pezizomycetes > Pezizales > Pyronemataceae > Wilcoxina > Wilcoxina mikolae. The sequence continues at coordinate 10,248 of MU122109.1, forward strand.
ACCGTTGTGGTTGGGGACGCCTATAGCGGGGGTTGTTGTGGACATTTGGTTTGGCGCCCGAAAATTACCCGAAATGGTAATAAGTAGCTCCAAAATTAAGCTATAAAGCGCCAAGAGATAATTATAAACTGCCAAGAAGCCAAAACAGGACACCTTATGAGCCTTTACTATTTCCCTTTTAGGTAATTAATAGGGTGGACATTTGGTCTGGCTGCCACACAAAACCCAACTTTTCAAAATTCAATAGCTCCACCACCAATGCCTGGAAAATTAAAAACTCTCTATAGAGTTGTATAGAAGCAACCAATGAAGCGATCTATGGAGAGATAATGGAAAAAAACTGTTTTATGGTGGAGTTATTAGAGCTAGAAAATGAGGCTTAAAACGCCCCGGAAATAGGCGTTCCCAATCATACGAATAGAAGCTGCCTAAATGCATCCTGTACGAACTACAAAATCCGAGAGTTCACCCAAATAATACGGATCAAAAACGATGAAACCCCCCAATTTCTTACAATTTAATCTGCCAAACGGTCAACCGTCCGTGCCCACAATGTCTGGAACGGCTTGGGTTAAACATCAATTATCAATCACCTTTATGATAGCCCGGCGCATACTATACTCATATCTGGTCGGACCAGCCGCTTTGGCATATTGTACCCAGCTCAAGTTTGAGAAAGGGTACTCTACGAGGATCGATGTTGTGGACATCGAAGGAGAAGAGGCTGTGGCGCAACACATTTTCAAAGCAATATCAAACTCAATATAGATATAGAGAAAAACACCTAGAAAAAAGTGATAGATATATTTATACAACCACAAAAAAAAAAAATATTTAAAAAAATCCCACCTCCTACCACCCTTATGCCATGAGCAGTTAGTTTACCAGTCGTACGGTTTACTAGAACTGGATGGGCTTTCGTACCTCCCCTGTTGAAAAGCTCAATAACCCTTGGTTGATGGAGGTCCATTGCGGACCTCCGAATGAACGAAGATCCAATAATGGATAAGGAATAAGAGGTATATTGCGCCTGGGAGCACGAGGATGGTGGGGATGATCTCGGTAGAGTCTTCGGTAGCAGAAGGTTCCTCGACGAGGAGTTGGTTCACCGGCTTGAGCGCGTGGAGGAGTATAATGAAGGAAGTGACAATGGTCATGAACTTGAGAAATGGCTGCTTCTATTTTAGAAAAGCTGCTGAAGTAGAGGATCTGAGATGTATCGTGTGATAGTTCTGTGAGATGCTAGATGAGGAGCTGAAGATGTGCTGGTGAGCGGTACTATAATCGATGCTCATACCGCCATATCTATCTCAAATTTCGATGGATTTCGTAGACTAAGTCAGTATTCCTAAGCGGCTAGGCCAGGCCAGTCTGCATTAAGCCTCTGGGTAGAGTGTTCTGGTGTTTGAATCAATCTTCAAGGAGCAATTCACTCTAGTTCCCGTGCGATTAGGTTTATTGCCAAGATCTTTCCAACAGCCTACTTGGTTACCAGGGCCGAGTAACGTAGGTATAGAGAACGTTTCATACTTGTGACTTAGTAGTACTAAATACTTATTTCGGTATTGTCTCGAAACTTTCTTCTCCGTGAATTCTCTTTAAACTATCAGCCATAAAGTATCTGGACATATATGTGCGGAGTCTTTTCATACGTCAATTGAAGAAACTCAAGACCAAAAGATATTGAACATGAAATGTAAATTAAATTCAGGTATAGTATCGAAACTATATATGGGCTCCCAGATCCGAATACAGGGCCAGACGCCCCGTCCCCATCAAATACCAAAACAGTAAGGACCTCGTGCTCTGGCTCTTAGAGCCACCTAGCCCAGGAATTCTTCCGGAGTGAACGTCAGACGGTAACTCCGGATTATCTGAGTCTCGTGGAACACTTTGAGCCAAGCTGTGACAATGGAGACCACAAGAATTGCTCCCAGAACTGCGCCACTTATCATCCACATCTCATTTGTAGTAACGATCCAATTCCAGTGGCGACTGTCGTCGAACAAAATATCCACTGAAGGTGTACGAGATGGACGGATGTTGATGATGGTGGTAGTCGTCGCTTTTGGACTGGTGTCGCCAATGAAAGTAAAAACATGTGATGTTTCTCGCGAGGATTCGGTATAAACATGTTTTATTACAGTCGTCACCTTAGAAATCGTCATAGTTTGACCACCTGAAGTTGGCTTAGGGGAGATTGCCATAGAATGGCTTGAAATAGCGGATCCTTTAGATGGGAGTGCATTAGGTTTCACGACTGAGACATTTGTAAACCTTGTTAGAGTCATTTTTAACTGACAAGATTGATGCGCACCTCTTCCGTATATCTCCCCAGCACCATGATAGGTACAGACTGCTTCGCATGGCAGCAGAGATGGTTCAACGGCAGTGACCATAGAATAGATCGATTTCTCGCCCTGAGCGACAGATTGGTTGTCGGAAGTAGTGCAAAAAAACATCAACATGACAAGGAGGAGGGTCCGCATTGCAGGAAATGTGGCACGGTGGCATTTTCGGGCAGTAGATAACTGCTGCTCCCGTCCAGATAGTCGCATGATAATATGTTGTGATTGAAGCCGTAGTGTGTTTGCTGGGGTTGGTTAACGGCAAGCTATGATAACGTTTGCACAGGTTGGTTTGGGTCTTGGCATAGAAGGCTCTAAGTACTTATCCCCACACCGTCTCTATTCTTCTTCATCACGAACAAAAACTTTCATCTCCTTCAATACCCTTCTTCGCCATTGCTTCTTCTTGCTATTTTGCATCGCTTTCTCCAATTAACGCTTTCCCGTAAAAACAACAATATGCATTTCATCACTTCCGTAGCTGCCCTCGGTCTGCTCATTTCAAACTGTCAAAGATCTCTAGCTGCCGACATGACAACATCCTCATCCGGCTCTTCCGTTAAGTCGTCTGTATCCGGTGTTGTAGGTAGCGATATCCTCTCAAAGATTGGATGGTATGAGACTTCCAGCACAGTCACCACGACATTCATCACGGTTCTACGCACTCCCCCGGTTAACTCCAGCAACGCAATATCATTTCCACCATTGCCTGCAATTATGAGCGTCAATCCTACTTCCCTCGATATCAACGGCAGTTCCTCTCGATCGGTGCCGAGCCCATCAGGCAGTCCGAATCTACTTCCATCAATTGCTTTGACTGGAGGCTCAACTGTAATCATGAGTAGTATCAACAACGTATCGAACCCGACAATGTCTCCCACCCAGGCCAGGCCTATCTACGGGAACCAGACCTCTGATGAGACCTACCTGTCGACCCCTAAGACCAACCCTCTACCCTCCAACCCCAAAACGTCAACAAGTCTAGCCAAAACGTCCGACAGCTTCACCTTTGTGGGTGGAAGTGGAACAGTTATACCCACTACCAATTCGCCTACGATAACGGCGGCTACAGGAGAGGTGGACTCGCTAGCACACAGGGTCAACGCTGATGGAAAGCATGCTATGGCTTTTTGGGTGGCCATCTCCGCAGTTTTTATTATGGAAGTTGGTGCGAACTTACCTAGTTGGGTCTGAATTTGGCGTTTGCCCAAGTTAGTTGGGGTGTTTCGGCTATTCTTATGGAGTTGGGGACAAAGGATATTACTGGGGCGTAGAAATTGGTTTTATGGCGTTAAGTATCTGGCGAATGGTTCTTGGATTGTCTCTGTTGGCTGGTGTTTGGATCGTTTTTCTTTTGACGCTTTCTTGGTTTATTGGACCTCCATTGAGCTTTACAAATTCTGTGTACAGATAGTTGATTCTCCTTGACTGATGTACACTCGTATGTTAGTATACATTCTTTTCGTGAAGAAGAAACGGGACGTTAGATTTAATGAAATGGATATTTGTATTACAACCCTCGCCATCCCGCTTTAATAGCAGTTTTTGGTGAGAATCGACCTACATCTTACGCTCGCATACCAGCGTCTGCCTCCTTCCCATGCTGTTTCTTCTCTCGACAGAAGCTAGTGAGTGACGAGAAAAAAGTCTGGGCACGAGAGCACCTACATTCAAATCATACCTTCCAAGATCTTCCTTAACAACCCAACCGAAACCAACCTTCAAACCTACATCCATCCACCCATCACTTGCACCATTGACAATTTCTTTTGGCTCCATTCTCCAACGACACTACTACCATCAATATGCACTCCTTGTTTATCACTGCCTGTATAATCTCACCGATGATTCTATCATTCTCGATGACGGCATCATCATCCAGGCTTGACCCGGGCAGGGAATCTAGAAAAACTAAGGCATATCATGTCACAACTTCTGGTATAAACTCCTGTCTACTGTAAGTTCTAACGTCTTTGAATACGTACTGAATGATCCAATAGTTGATCCCATGTGTACCTCGGATGGACTTTTATCAAAACGAGACCATTTCGACGAATGGTTCACTGCTTTCCAAAAATCGATTTCCCTTGCAACCAAAACGGCGAAATATAAGTCAGCAAACAAAGTCACTCCACGTGGTGATGAAATGCCTTTAACCAAGTATGCTAAAAATGTCGGTTATACGTCTGCAACGACTGTGGTGCCGTCACTGCTACAGCGTGTTCTGGAAACTCCACTCGGTGCATCACCTTTGGTCCTTAGCGTTCCTAATTCTTTACGATTGAAACGCGGAACCGACATTTCTGATGCGTACTTTGAAGAGTTACTGCAACCATGGGAGAATCTCTACTACTATTTGATGTATTCCCAATGGAGTGAATGGACCCCGGTACGCGACGTTGAGCTCTTGGATAAATATTTTAATTGGTGTCACGGGAAGGTAGGACCTGCGAAGAGGCAAACGAAGGTGAAATCGGCTGCAGACATTTGCCTCCTCCGGCGAAAACCTGCGGGTATGGCAAGGGGTCTGTATCCCCACAAACTCCACACCATCTCAGATATGAACGAAGTGTATCTCGAAGAGTTGTACGACGCATGGCTTGAAATCAGATTCTTCATACCGAGTTTCACTTGGGATGATATGATGCCGAACAATGACTTTAAGGAAATCGAAAATTTTTTTAATTGGTTTGAAATGGCCTACAACGCCCGGGCCAAGAGAAGAGAGGTAGATTTGCAAAAGGATTTGAAATCGACTGAAGGCTTGAACATCCAGCGGGAACGGCCTGAGGATTCTGAGAAGGACTTGGAATATTCGGCACTGTCAGGTAATTTTAAATCCTGTCCGAGAGAATATGTTATGTGACTTGGGCTAATTACATTTTCAGCCTCAGTTCCGGTGTCAAAATATGAATCCTCGATAGACAAGGATGAGAGTGACGACGCTACGCAGGTCAACACCGCCCAAGCATTCCTGTTTTTCATTGTCACATATGTTTTGGGTCATGCTATTGCTGCTATTATTTAAATGGCGGACTATTGTTTCTACCGCAGTGTTGGCTTCGGCAGAGGAGGTTGTTATTGGCTTATCGTCATTCATGGGTTTGATGTTTGAGTGTTGGAAGAAAGACGTTTAGCAGTGTTGGTTTACACCTGAGTTATGTTATCGTTCATTATATCGCAGTCTGAACGTTGAATACGTTATTGTATGGAGTACAACAGATGACTTTAACCAACTAATTTATCCCTGTCCGTGCTATATCTGGCAGCCGTGATCCCTCAGAGAAACAGACCTCCCATTCGCATAAATCGGCTTATCGAATGAAAACCTCTCGCATCGTCTTGTCTCCTTCAATTCCTTTCTACACCGTTTAATCTCCTTGGCCAACGCGCTACTCTCAGTCTTATCCTCAGTTCCCTCCAGTAGTTCTTCAAACTCCTTAATCTCTTTCAACAGTCTCAACACTTCGGCACACTTTGTTTCTAACAGCTCATTGGCAAGGCAGTGCTTCTCCTCCGTTGCGTTGAAGGCAATCAGTTTTGCAAGGTTAGTTTTGAAAGCGGGAATGTCGTGTGTCGAACTGGTTTTATATAAGATGCACAACATTCGGCGACAGAGCTGCGACATGGCTGGATGTTTGCACAATTCTTCGGTGATTACACTGAACAGGAGGGGTTTAAAAGCAATGTTGGTAGAAGCACTCATCATTCATGTCGCATCTCGAGGCCATGATCCCTTGTCCCGAGTTTCTTCAACTTTCTTGTGCGTGGGGAATTCTTTGATACTCTGAATACTAACACGGTTCATGATGATGGATAATATGAATTCATGGAGTCCATGACGCGACGTCTCACTTTGATTCACTTGAGCAACACTTGTTCCAAAATCCATACAATAAATTCAATACCTCCCCAACAATACCCAAGAAAACCTACCAACATCAAACTCCGAGAATCTTCGGAAACCAAAACCAAACAAAAAGTGGGGCGAAAAAAAAATCATAAAAAAACGCCCAAAAAGATCCAAATCCAAAACCAAAAAAACCAAAGCCAAAAAAAACCAATACCCACGAAAACCAACCGCTCCATAAATCCCAATACCCCCAATCGACACCCCCAAAAACCATATCAAAAACCCATATCAACGTCCCAAAAGACCATACCCCCCCCCAAAATACCAAAAAACCAACACCATAAAACCAATACCCCCCCAAAAAGTACCCAAAACCACAAAACGCCCCAAAAGACCAATGCCCCTGAAAGATCAATACCCCCCAAGAAATACAAAAAGCAATACCAAAAACCAAAACCGAACGCCCCAAAAGACTAACACCCCAATAATATCAGAAACATAACCAAAAAACCGAAAACAAAACCAAACAATAAAAATAACCAACGCCCCAAATGGCCAATACCCCCATATAATATCTAAAACAAAAAAACAAAACAGCAAACGAAAAAACAAAGCACCAACGCCCCAAATAACCCATACCCCCAAAAAAATATCCAAAACAAAAAACTAAACTCGAAAACAACCAAACAAAAACCAAAAACAACGTCTCAAATAACCAATACCCCCAATAATATACAAAAACAAGAACACAAAACAAAACAAAAACCCGAAAACAACCAAACAAAAACCAAAAACAACGCCCCAAATAACCAATAACCCCAAATAATACAAAAACAAAAACAAAACAAAACCAAAAAACGCCTTCTCTCATAACCTAATACCCCCCAAACAATACCAAAGAAAAATAACCCAAACCAAACCCACACCAAACCCACTCGCTTCCCAAAACACCCAATCACCCCAAAAAAGCCCCCAAAAGCCTATCCCACCCTAGGGCCAAGCCTACGCACCCTGCTCAGCTCTCTCCCTAGCCAGGTCCTCCCGTGCAAGCCTGGCCGCGGCCTCCCATCCAGCCCGACGCGTTTCCAGTTCTTGAGCCCTCCGAACTGCCCTCCGGTAGCGCCGGTCCAGGACTTCGACAAGAACACCTCTGGCATATGGCGTGAGGAATCCATCCGGCTCGCAGATTATCGCTTTCTTCAATACCGTCGGAAAGCAGACCTGTTCGACGGACGCATCCTCTCCATCTGGGATCCATAGGCTGGCCAACGCGGTCGGTGCAGCGGACCTTTCCCTTCGCTGGTTCATCATCTCGAGTTCCCAGGTTACGTATGTCGAATCGATCCTGCACTCGGGAAGATTGTCGGAGCCGGGTTCAGGAAATTCGAGGCCACGATTGGCCATACGGAACTGGTACCTCGAGACACGGAGGTACGCGGCTGCGGATTCCCTCTGGACCTGTTCGGGAGTCCATAACCTGACACCAAGATTGCCAACAGTGCCAGAACCAAAAACACGCAGGGAGAAGGGGATACTTGCCATACCATACTTGCCTGCGTCTGCACGTACGGGAAGACGTGAGTCTTTCCGCACAGTCAACTTGTCAAAGGCCGACAGACAAGATCCGGTAGGTACCTTCTTTGCCAACACAGGGATCCGGGAGGGTGGGGGCTTCTGGACACCTGCACCAGAAGCAGCAACCATTTCGATCTCACCAGCAGGGATAGATGACATCGAACTTACAGAATCAACGACTTCCTCGAAGTCGCTGCTGGCAACTGACTCGACGTCCGGGTATGAGTCGGACTCGTTGCTGGCAATCGACATGCCAGCCAGTTGTAATGGCAGCCCCTCAAAGTCGCTGCTGACGTCCGATGCCAGGGATCCATCATCGCTGGAGGAGTCGTCCTGGCTGCTGACCTCCTCGTTATCTCCCGCTCCAGCTCCAGGGGCCTTATACATCTCCATGTGGTTGTCGAGCCCAGACAGCCACGAGGAAACCGACACAGATTGGGATGGCAAAGTCCCAACCAAAGAGAGGTCGCTACCCGATGATGGCAGCGGAACATTGTCGTCGAATGCCGAGCTCGCGACAGACCCATCCTCCGAACGAACGTCCTCCTCGAATTCCGAGCTTGCCTCCGAGTCGGCATCATCGGCGTCCATCTCGAAGTCGTCGTCCTCTCCGCGGGCTGGGATAATCCTAACCCGAGGGGTGTCGTCCCAAGTCACCCGCTTCGAACGTCCCGACGAACCAGACGCAGCGGAGACTAGGATTGATGTAACGCTTGGAATGGGCGTGTAGGTCCACCTTGATGGCAGGAGCGAGATTGGCAGGGCGGATCCAGACAGGTGCATTTTACGCACGGGCTGCAGGGATCCGGTCTTCTTCAACTGCCCATGACTGCGAGTCGACATGGACCGTGGACCGGGAAGCTGTATGTAGAAAATAATTATTAGTCTTGGCAGTCCAGTATTTGTTTTATGGTGGATGCGATGAACTTACCATGCTAATGCCTCCACGGCGTGCACGAATGCTTGAAGGTCCAGCCGACTTGTTAGTACCTGGCATGTTAAAGGAAGAAGCTTGATTGTCAGCAAGGGGGGCAGAAGCAACAGCAAAAGCGGTAAAAACGTTGGAAACCATCGTGTCTGAGCGTATGCTGTATGCTATGAGAGGGGAAAGAAGGGAAAACAACGTGTGGCGATGGTATTAGCACCCCGCCCCAATTCCAAAGGCTACCCGGCTCTGCAATCTGGCCCACCAGATGGCAGTATCCTCCCCAAAAATGCCTAAGTGCTGATGTTCGTGCGGCCAGTGGCACAGTCGTGCTGGTGCTCCTACTCCGAAAGGCAATTGTGGATCACAGTGGCAGTGTCCTTGCCTGAATACTCCTTCCCTGAGTGCCAACCGCTCAACGCAGAACTCTGGATATTTCCAACACTCATAAAACCTCCACAATTAACTCTCCTATCAGCGATTGTTGCTGTTTCTCGCAATCATGATCTCACAATGACCGAACTCATCAGCCAGAAACTGTTGCCTCTCAACCTCGACACCACAGTTATATCGTCATACGCCCAGACTGACCCAGTTAATTGCGTTCCTGCGAGACTCTCGCACAACGCCCCACACCGCTTCATCAATCGGTACATATTCCTCGTTTCTTCTTTTCACCCAAAGACTAACTAATAACACCAATGTCACCTGATCAAGACCTACATGTTATTACTACCTCCATTGACTCGACGCATTGGGATTCATTTAACTATTTTCTTCGAATAATCGCAAGAACACAGGACAGCCTTCTGGTTAACTCGTAACTTCTAAAGTCATCTTACTTTCTACGACAATAACATACATTCGACAGAGTATTTACAAGCACAGATGGATCCTTGGCCTGGTCGTTCTATTCAAATTGAAGCAGCACCGCATCTACTGTCGACCTTACTATTCGACTTCACGTACTTCGCACATAACAGCGTGCTGCAAATACTCTTCACCTATTCCTACTGCTACATCGTTACCTCGACGCCAGACACAAACTGACAGACTCTAGACCAGCAGTTACAGAAGCAACGATGAAGAAACGTCCAACCATCAATTGCATCAATTTGTCTATGCTCTCTATCTATGACGGACCATAACCCCATATGAAACAGTTGTGATATTTCAGACCAGCTCAACACACTATTTCTACTCGCAACAATAGTTACCGATGTGCGTTGGTACGATGAGTTTGTTTTTCGAACCGCATCAGATATTGCCTCAGTCGACTGGCTATCATGTGGACAAGAAATATCACTATACAATTCGCCGTTCTATCCAAAAACAATCGCTCGGAAACACGCTGCTCGAGACTATTATGACGATTCTAAACTACCTATACGAAGGCGAATACATAGTAATGGTTATTTAGAGATAGGATGGAGGAAGGTACCCTACCTGGACAGGTACAAAGGTTGAGGTTTATCGATAGAATATTGGAACTACAATTGACCCAAAACTACTCCGTCATGATTGGTGAATGCGTGCTGTGCGTGAGTTGAATGTTTTTGCGTACGGGAAACGAATCATGATGGGCTGTGAAAATATGAATCATTACCTACTTTTTACGGTTTCTTGAAAATCTTAGTTAAGACCACGCAAGTTCGTCTTTATCCCAACCATCTAACATGTCAGGCTCACTTCTGAGCGAGAGAGGAGAACGGTTGAAGTAGGAGTGTAGCAACGCTAAGTGCAGAGCCTCATGAAACCTCGTCGTTCCACCCAATTGTACAGTCCAACTACATACAACTCAAACGAACAGCCCCCTACGATCCACCAGTCATCATTAAAGTACTGTTCATTATCTTGACCCTTTATGGATAAAACTAACACAGACAGGACATACAGTTTCCTCCATGCTTAAATCCTGAAACCTGGATATCTCGTAACGCCCACAACTACAAACGATATCTGTTTAGCATTCAACCCAAGCTACCGATACTTGTCAATACCCTCACTGTGACAGATATCACGGTCATTCCAGACTGATAGCAGACTGGCCAGTATTCCGTCTTATCGTACCAAAGCTCCGCAGTCTAAAGATCTTCCCACATATGATAACGATGCCTGTATTCAAGAATGCAGCTTCAAATGCTGATCATAGACGTCCTGGCCTTCTTGAGATCTTCAAGATAGTCTGCAACGTTAGGATGGATCCATATCTGGCCTTCTTTTTCTTGCTATCGAACCTAGTTGATTGAATCATTGCTATCAAGATTTCTCAGCGTTTCATATCTGTGTACGAATCCACAATGCAAGACAATTCCGAGCTCAAGCATAAGTTAGCCACATGCTTAACTTGAACCACCTCCCTTCATAAACGGCTATACACTGAATCAATCTTTGGCTTCACCTACTGCAACAGAATTTGGCATTAGTTCACGCGTAGCCTTGCTAACAGGAATATATTCGAAGGTCAAACTCATATTTTCATCGAGGAATCATACCGTCTAGACTCCAGTTGTTAATGCACTTTATATGTGTCTCCCATTGCAACATTGAGTCCAAATATGAGAGGTCTCACATGTGCAGCTGATGTCGCTCTTCTTAGTATCCCACTTCGAAATTGCTCTTGTATTCGTCTAATCGAAAGAATGTCGTTAAACAGTCTACCATGCCAGTTCCCATAATCAATGTAATCGAACAGCTCAGATCTCCGGCGTCCAATAGATGACGGGTATATTATATGCAATTAACTCATCGCAGCAGTTTTCTTGATATATCACAACAGGGTTCAGAACGATTAGGCGTTTGTCAAGGGTTGTGGTTGGATTATAGCATATCTTTTTATTAGTAAATCGAAGCATCATTCTATTTGCTCTTCGATTTCGCACATTTTAGATTACGCTGTTACAAAGCCCTTGATTGACATTTCATATTTGGCAGTGCGATCAATGGATCCTCGCACAGATCATCTTTGCTCTCGTGGAACTAAGATCTGAGGAATGTTTCTTAACATAAATTAGATCATACATGATGAACTTGAGGATACACATTCAGCAACACATCCCATATCGTCATGTAGAGAGCATTTGTATCAATGAGCTCCTCGCAGAGCCTTCGTTCGCATACTACTTAGTATAAAACAAAACAAAACAAAAAGACAAAAATAAAGTGTTCACTTCCGCCCGGGCCGGAAGCTACTTCACTTGCGTTGAGAACCGCTCCCTCTCTCTACTCTGCCGGGAGCGGTGCCAACGCTTATCGGACTCGAACCGGGAAGCGTACCCATCAGTAGGTTAGTTTCCAACCAACCACGCCGTTAGTAGCTCCGTTAGATAGTATTAGGTCACAGCCATGGTGAACCCATAAGCTCGCTTTGAGTGGTTGTCGTCTGAGGTTCGAATATGGACACCACGCATTCGTTTGAAGCTGCCGAAGGATAAGAATGTCAGTGTATGATCTTCTTTGTCATTCGCACAGATTATTTGCAAGGTCGCTTGAGTACTTGTCGGTGTCGATGCCTGTTGAGAGAACCAAAAAAGTCCTGGTGATTTGAGATATTGTCAACAACATTGTGCACATAGAGAAAATTGCTTTGGAACCAATCGTTAGCACCATTTCAAACAAGTATAATATAGAGCGGGACGCAATATTGTCGACGGTCAGTAGAAGAACACGATATGTAGAGTGAGGGTGGAGTTGAAAGAAGAGTTTCCTTGAGCATCACTCCTTCCAATAACTCTCATTTGACATTTGGTGCTTTGTAGACTCTATAATCTGTCAACTGGCCTGGTTCGTACGGAAAATTGGTCGTTTTGAACTATCGATTCGAACCTCCATGACCATCAATTATTATAGATACGTAACGTGCTTTTGCTTGATCGATACCTTGAACCATCGAGGACCCTTCAATAACCACGTTGGTGAACATCCTAGACTTCTAGAGTCCTAGTAGTACCCATCGAAAGAAACGCGTGTCAGGAACGAATGGGCATTTGCAGGGCAGAGTGAACTCAAAGATGATGTTGACTCGAATCTGGTGCACCATCGTCCGTTGAGCTTATTCTTCCGTGTAAGATGTGATTCATTGTTGGAAGCTGAACAACAGCCAGTATTTAAGGCATTCTCAGGTGGGATAGATTATGACAGAAAATGGCTGTAGCCGCTTTTCTTATGCTCGAGGGGTAGAATCGAATTGTCGACGCTAAACACACTTTGGAACGTTGTGAATATTAACTTCCACAGTCCTGGTTGGGCCAGCCGTTATTGTTAGCGTTTCATACTGCCTTGCCTGTCACCATCCGGGAACATCACCAACCTGCCGACTTTACTGGGTGTTATAGTGTAGTAGATATGTGCTTGGATGCGTGGGATGTGGTGGATTGGCGATATAGGAACGCCTGGGTGGTGGGTGAATGCTGAATGTGGCTGGAAGCCGGTCTGAGCTGTCCGCACATAACCAAGCCAGCAATTGTCAGCCTGTCTCGCAAATCGTTGACATTGCTAATCACGAAACAGAGAGTTGAATCGTGGGGTACTGCATTGAGCGCTATAAATAGTTCAATAGAGAAGAAACTGTGCAGGACAGTGTTGGTGAATGTGTGGTTGTATGGAATGAGGAGAAACATCAACTGGCAACGTTTCAACATCGCGTCCCCAAGATGACGTGTAGTCTACTACTCATTGAAACTTCATACAAAAGACCCCCCATCACAGTTTGTTGCAGGCTTGGAGCATCAACTCTAGTACCATGGAATCCGAAAGGAAAAGATTATTGTCAAAGGACGTGCTGCTTGAACGGTTCCAGCACATTCTCGTTTACAACTTGTTCAATTAACTATTTAGACCGGTACCACCTCGCAGAAAAACGAAATCCATAGGCCCCAGTAGTAATCCTCCAGTTGATGCCATAGTAAATATATGTCCCTAGCCCATGTGCGTAAAAAGAGCAGACAACAGACCCTTTACATCCATCAATCACACCGACCCACACAGTACCATAACACCGTAACGCATATACCTACTCCTCCACTGGCATCTCAAACTCTTCACCAGCGTCAAGAACGCCCGCATAAATGTACCTCACCCACATAGCTCCCTGCAGCAACAGATACAACCAGGTATAGAACACCACAAACTCCCCCGGCACACCCCTCACGAAGTAAGCCCACACCGCCAAACCAATATCCACAACACTAAACACCGTCAAAATCACAATCATTGGCGAATGACGAACAATCCAACGGTTTGACTGGCTGGCCTTATAACACAGCTCTCCAAGCCACGGAGTGAACACGCCGAGTACGCCGAATGCAAAGACGGCCAAGACAGCACCGCCTTCGTATTGAAAGCGTGCGTAGAGGAAGGGGCAGAAGATGAGCAGGCTGACGATGTAGGTGATTGCGGTTGCTCGCTTGAAGCCGGAGACAGCGTGGGATTGCGTGAGATCGTATTCGAGGGCGGCGATGGTGAGGTGGAGTTGGGAGATGTAGGTGGTAAGAGTGTTGCTTGGAGTGGGGTCTGTTCGACTTAGCAGATGATGATAGGTTTGTAACCTTGGGGGTTACATTTGAGGTCTGCTGTCGCGGGGGAGGTGCTGTCAGACGCCATGGGGATGGGCTTGAGGGGAGTGTCGCTGATGTAGGCTGGAGTGCACATTGGAGGTGGAAGTGTGAGTTGTGAAGTTTTTGGTATTTGTTGTTGTGGATGTGAAGATGGAAGGTGGAGGTTGGAGGTAAGAATCAGCACGGAAGGTGGAGATCAAGTTAACACTAGAATCCTCAAGCCTCGTTCAAATAACGAGTTCGTTATTTTTGAACTTATTTCCTCAGTGCTCGATTAAGACTAGGAGGATTTATGCACTGCCTTTTTATACCCCGAGCTTCCTGTCAATTGCTTTAGGATTGTTCATGTGTTTTCTTGCCGTTCGTTTGATCACAGACAACTCGTTTGCAACTTTCAAACATTCCGTGAGAGCAACCATTCTTTGCCGTCTTACGTTTCCTATCATCCCCCACCCCCATATACTTTACTCTTACTTCATTTCATTACTTACAGCCTGCCAGCTAGACGTTCAGAAATCGAGGCCTTGCTGTCATCACCATAAATTACTTGTTATAGTGCCGAATCTGCGGTTACAAATACAAGGTCCGGTGGCGGCTTTGCTGCCCCCAGAGTTTGAACCAAACCCGTCTTGCAGTGGGATTTGGATGGGTACCTGACCTGTAGAAATCTGTGGTCCAGCCCTGGTACGATCCAGATAGGCTGGCTGGACTTGCTCCTGGCTGGCTGCAGATGATCGGGATAAGATAGCTGGAGACAATCTGGAAGGACTGATTTGGCTGGCTGGATACAATCTCGATGGGTTAGCTCTTGGCTGGCTGAGAATAGTCTGGATGGGTTCGCTGGATACGATGTAGTGAGTATGGTGAGATAAACTGTATAATACACATTAGCACTGGTGGAAACTTTGTCACCCCCAGGATTTGATACAATGACCCATGTGTGCAGATATATTTGTAGGTAATTTGCAAATTTTGGATCTACTAATATCATGGGTCCACATGGACCACTGCCTGGCCATGCTCCGTCTTGAGCCACACATGATGACATCAATCCGCTCTTTCTACTGTACAACATAAATGGTTGAGTAACTGCAGGTCAGTATCTCTTTTTATTGTTTGTATTTGTCAGTATAAGGTAAAAAAGAGTAGATAGTAAAGGCAAATTGGGGTCTGACATTCTCTAGATAGAGTGAATACAGTCTTTGCTGCCTCCAGAAAACAATGCCTTCAGTCAACTCTATTTGGGCTGGAGGACATAAGGCAGACCGTGTAGGATTCCACTGTGTATCTGTCACTATGTATATACCACTGGGGTTATCCTGCATTACATATATATCCAGATCTGCAACTGTAAATCCACTGACAGTGCTGTATCCGGAACTGTGTATCAGCCATTGTGTCACTGTGTGGTATATCCGCTTCTATATTAACCACTGTATATACACTGCTGTATAGCTGCTGCTGTGTATCTGCTGCTGTGTATCCACCAGTAGGGTTCTGCTGCTGTTCATGTGTATCGTGACCTGTAAATCTACTACTATACCCGCTGTAGTATATCTGCTGCTGTAAGGGCGTACGTCCGTGTACGGCCTCGTATAAGAGTATAAGGTAGATACGGTTGCAACCGTATCTACCTTATACTCTTATACGAGGCCGTACACGGACGTACGCCCTTACAGCAGCAGATATACTACAGCGGGTATAGTAGTAGATTTACAGGTCACGATACACATGAATAGTGTTGGCAACGAACCGCCCGGGGTTCGTACAATTGACGAACCGATTTGGTCCGTGTGAACCGGATCCTTGCCAAGCCTTTCGCCTCAAACCCCACCATTTCGACTGACAACTGCGAACAAAAATAAGTAAGCGAGTTCTTGTCCGATCGGCTCGATTTTTGGTGCATCTTGTAGCTAACTTCTCCCGCTACAAGATGCGATAAAAATCGAGCCGATCAGACAAGAACTCGCTTACCTTTTATCGTTCGAAGATAGATGGTTCGCGAACCGGTTCGGACAAACCTCGGAACTTCGTCCAAATCTCGGATCGAATCCGGATCGAACCGCGCCCTGGTTCGATCCGCGACGAACCGATCCGCTTCGTTGCCAACACTAGGTGTGCAAGAGCACTCGCACGATCTGACTATATACTGGGCGGATGGGCGGTTACCCTGCCATAGGCCGGCCGCCATTACCGCTGCAGTGTATCTGCTGCAGTATATCTACCACTGTATATCCACCGTAGTGTATCCTCTGGATATACCTACTGTGTTGTAAATCTACCACAGTATCTGCCACTGTATATCTGCCACTGTGTCTGCTGTATTGTATATCTACTACAGTTCTTACCACTATACTATATCTACGGCTGGGTATCCACAATTGTATATCTGCCACTTTGTATCAATTACAGGGGTTAAGCCGAGACTGCATATGTATATCTTACTATCTAACTCCACTAATCTATCCGCCACTGTGTATCCACCACTATGGATCTTTTGCTGTCTATCTTCTACTGTATCCACTACTTTATATCTTTTACTGCCAGTGTATCTGCTGTATTGTTTGAGTTGAGCTGAAAGAGAGAGAACGATCTATACTCTGGTGAGTGTAGTTCGCCCACTAACTCAGTGGGTCAGTACATACTGCATTCTAACCCCTGCAATATCTTGAGCTGCACCTCTCAATGCAAGTATTTAAGGCAAGACTTGCAAACTGAGTTCAAAATTCGTACAATATTCGAGTTTAGCTCTGATAATAATATAATGTATACATGAATTGTACATAATTGGATGCTCTTTCACCTTCCCATCTCTAATTTACCATATCTTGGAAATGTTACAGTGGCTTTAGAAAAACTCTCGAAAATCATCCAATAATATGTAATGGCGGCCGGGTAACTGCACATCCGCCCAGTATATAGTCAGATCGTACCAGTGCTTTTGCACGCCATCGATAACCTTACCTATTGAATCTACCTCATTCTCAAATCCACGTTTGTAACCGTATCTACCGTAATACTCTTATACAAGGCCGTACACAGACGTACGCCCTTACACTGTTATCGATCTTTAGTAATTGGATAAGTTTCGGTTACGGGATTTCGTGAATTACCCCTTTTCGACGCGTTACTATCATCGAGAAATCACATACGCGATCTATTATCGAGAAGTCATACGAATACACGAGATTACTTCGAGAAATCACACGAATACACGCGATCATCTCTCGAGATATCCTACGGGTCTTATTACCCCTTTTCTTGACGCGTCGCATCGAACTCAACGCGAAGTCGAAAGACGGAAGGAAACTGAAGACGAGATAAGACCCAAAGACGCTATAAGGCCCAAAGACGAAGTAAGACGAGCATCTCGGTTAAGTATTTTGATTTGAGCATCTTTATGGTGCCGAGACTGCTCAGGCGACTCGGGCTACCGCTACACGAACTGGCATTCATCTCCACCCGGGCTGATGGGCAGGTGGTGATGTCTGCGAAGGAGAGTCCAAGGTCGAAGGGCATGGTCGAAGGGCAAAAGTCGGAGGGCAACCGAAAGTCGAAGCACGAAGCGAAGAGATGACGGTTGGTGGGATGACGATCCAGATTTCAAGCGGACGCGATCACGATCATCGTTTGCACGGAAGTGCACCTTATCCTCTGCACGGAAGTGCACCTTATCGTTTGCACGGAAGTGCACCTGAATCGGAAGCTACGAAGCGCACTTCACGATTACCTTTCTACGATCTGAGCGGCAGCTCTCAAGCGCACTTGACGATTACCTCCCTACGATCTGAGCGGAAGCTCTGAAGCGCACTTGACAATTATCTACCTACGATCTGAAGCGCATTTGACGATTGCCTTCCTCCGAACTGAGCAGAAGCTCCGAAGCGCACCTACGAGCGTCAGCATTGCACGGAAGTGCACTTACGGAGAAAGACTACCGAGGGCACAAGCTTTCGCACTGGATTGATATTGTAAGTTCGATCTTCTCTTGGATGCTCACGAGTTAGATAATCGGCGGATCACATACGATTGATACGTGACAAGACCTTTGAATCGGTCAATGACGTCCGAGCCTGCACGATGAAAGCTACGGTATGCCGAGGGCTCGGATATGGAGATATGGAGATATGGAGGTTACAGGGGTCAATTGGACGTTTTCTTCTTGTTTTCTCCTTCTCTTCTCTTCTTATTGGATCTCGGCCCGGTACAAATGGCGACGGCACGGATTTTACCACCTACCACTGGAGGTGGACTTTTCCCGTGCGCCGGATCCACCGAAAGGTCACCCTCAAGCGGTACCGATTGGCAGCGGGATTTACGAGGGCGTACGAGGGCGTACGAGCTTGGATTCTTTCTTCTTCTTCTCTTCATGTACAGGGGTATGCAGCCCAGGAGGTCTGCAGATAAAGAGGGGGATGATGTAATGGCGGCCGGGTAACGGCACTTCCGCCCAGTATATAGTCGGATCGTGCGAGTGCTCTTGCACGCCATCGATAACCTTACCTATTGAATCTACCTCATTCTCGAATCCACGTTTGCAACCGTATCTACCGTAATACTCTTATACAAGGCCGTACACGGACGTACACCCTTACACAATACCACAAATAGATGTTGTTCCATATCTGATCTATCAGTTTTGAAGATATAGTACATTGGAGACTGGAAGGTGAAACAGCAACGAATTCTGAACATTTTATGTAAACATTTGATTCTTATCGGAGTTAAACTCAAATATCGAATTGTGAGTGGATATTTGAGATTATTTGATAGGGTGTGCCATGACACTAAAAACAATTCAAGGTGTAGGTTGTCAACCAATAACAATCCTTCTTAGAGGTACGTATCATGAGTCAACCAATGAGGATGCATCGAGCGGCCAATCATGTGTATATGTTATAATAATGATATCGATCTTGAGGAAAAATGTAGCATGTACTGCACCAACAAATGTAACAGGAGGAGTTAAGTTGCAGAAACCTCAAGGGAGACTACTAGTATAGTGCGCTTTTATAAACATGTGTAATGGCCACAGAGGAAGTACCGGTTATAAGGGGTTGTTGGATGACACAAGAGGTATCATAGTTGCCTTTTGGCCAAGGGGTATAGTATGCCAACATATACTTTATTACAGTATGATACCAACAAGGTCCGTGGTTCAATTCCCAGTGTGAGCAGATAAGACTTGCCAAGACGGGAATGTGACAATCGGGCTTACAGGGTATAATCCCTGGGTATTATACCATATAATGTTAGACTGGCTTACCTACGACCTGAGGACATGTCCACCTAAAAGAGGGGAAAATGTAATGGCCACAGAGGAAGTACCGGTTATAAGGGGTTGTTGGATGATACAAGAGGTGTCATAGTTGCCTTTTGACCAAGTGGTATAGTATGCCAACATATACTTTATTACAACATGTGTCAATCGCAATGCTTAGAAATCAAGTCAGTAAAATGAAACATAGAAGAAATTGTACGAAGACTGAAGTAATTTGATTGAGATGGAGATGCTTGGAAATCAAACATTGCAATTGATAAGCAAGATAGAAGGTGTGGAAGGAATTGGATAAAGGTGATTATATAGAACTATCACTGATTTTCAACCATGTCCAGCCAGCAGAGAGCCAGCCCATCGAGATCACATTCAACCAGCCAAGAGCCAGCCAGTCCAAATGATATCCATTGAGCTGAAAGTCAGTCCATTTCGATTGTCTCTAGTCCGCAGATAGTCAGCCCATCCAGATCATATCCAGCCAGCAGAGAGCCAACCTATTTCGATCGTCTCCAGCCAGCTGAGAGCTTGCCCTTTCAGATCTCATCTAGCCAGCCAGTCCAGATCACATTTAGTCTAGTGTTGGCAACGAAGCAGATCGGTTCGTGGCGGATCGAACTGAGCAGGGTTCGATCCGAATTTGATCTGAGGTTCGACTCGAACTGCAGGGTTCAACTTGAACCTCGAACCGAATCCCACAACTGCGAAGGAAAATCGGTAAGCAAGTTTGTGACCGATCGGCTTGATTTTTGATTCATCTTGTAGCGCTTGAAGTTAGCTACATGATGAACTGAAAATCTAGCCGATCGGTCACTGACTTGCGTACTTATTTTCGTTGGCAATTGTGGACCGAAATGGTGGGGCTTGAGGCGAATGGCTTGGCAAGGATCCGCTTCGCTCGAACCGAACCGGTTCGTTGCCAACACTAATCTTGCCAGCCCTCCAGATCCGAGTCGCATCCAGCCTACCCATCAAGATCACATCCAGCCAACCTGTCTAGATCGTCTTCAGTATCTAGCCAGCTCAGATCACTGCCCAATAGTAGTTGTGAGAGCCACACTCAAGAACTGCACTACAGTTCACTAATTATTTATGATCAATCAGAAGCGAAAAAGACCATCTGCCAACCAATGAGAATTCTGTAATTTGCCACAGTACGATGGTATGTACCACCATCAACCAATGAGAATGCTTCGAGTGGACAACCATGTGTATATGTTATAATATACACATGCGTGCATATGCAAGGTCACCGCGAAGCATTCTCATTCGTCAACAGGTGGTACATGCCTGCAAAGATGAATATCATTGGTTGACTTGATGCCCCATGATCTAGAAAATGGGAAATCCAAACCTTCAAGCTCAATTAAGTCTTTGAGTTTCACTCTGATCACAAAGAACATTATACATGAAATATGTGTAAGTTGTCACTCTTTCGCCTCCCAGTCTCTGATATACAGTATCTTCAATATTGAAAGAGTGGCTTTAGAAAGATCAACAAAACCCACAAAGAATCGACAAACCCCTGTAAGGACGTACGTCCTCATATGGATACATACTTGTAGATACGGTTGCAAATGGGAATAGGTGATAAAGATATTAATTGTACGGTATGTAGGTAAGATAATCGCTAGCATGTCAAAAGCACTTCGCGAGGAGATTATATATGAAGGGCGGTTACCCGGCCTCAGCAGCCAAGTGCACTTGAGGGCCAAGTGCGCTTGAGAGCCAAGTGCACTTGGCACCGCCATTACAACCCCACAAAAAATCGACAAACCCCACAACAAATCGATGTTTTTCTACAATCACTCCATGAATATTGAAGATATTTTAAATTGGAAATCAGGAGGTGAAAGAGAAACTCATTTTGCATCTTTTATATATATATTGCTTTAGCATTAGAGTTAAACTCATGGACTTGATTGAAAATGTAAGGGCGTACGTCCGTGTACGGCCTCATATAAGAGTATTTGGGTAGATACGGTTGCAAACGAGGATTCGAGAATGAGGTAGATTCAATAGGTAAGGTTATCGATGGCGTGCAAGAGCACTCGCACGAGCTGACTATATAC
>MU122109.1:32955-45497 GCA_014904905.1 Wilcoxina mikolae CBS 423.85
ATAAAGATACTCAAAACACTGAACCGAGATGCTCGTCTTACTTCGTCTTTGGGCCTTATAGCGTCTTTGGGTCTTATCTCGTCTTCGGCTTCCTTCCGTCTTTCGACTTTGCGTTGAGCTCGATGCGACACGCGTGTATCGACGCGTCAAGAAAAAGGGGTAATGAGCCCCGTAGGATATCTCGAGGTAATCTCTCGTCGATTCGTAGAATTTCTCGATGGTAGATCGCGTGTATTCGTGTGACTTCTCGATGATAGGTAGCGAGTAGTAACGTGTCGAAAAGGGGTAATTCACGAAATCCCGTGAGCGAAACGTATCCAATTACTAAAGATCGATAACAGTGTAAGGGCGTACATCCGTGTACGGCCTCATATAAGAGTATTTGGGTAGATACAGTTGCAAACGAGGATTCGAGAATGAGGTAGATTCAATAGGTAAGGTTATCGATGGCGTGCAAGAGCACTCGCACGAGCTGACTATATACGGGGCGGATGGACGGTTACCCTGCCATAGGCCGGCCGCCATTACAGAAAACTTGAAAACTAATCCTTACTACAAATATACTGTGGCAGATCTAGATATCCAATGGTAAATACGAAGTAACTTATACATAGACGCATATACATATATCAGCAGTTACACTGTAATACATATCAGCTGATACACTATAATGGATATATATATCATAGGCAATTTAAATACATGGCAGTGGATTTTCAGAAGTACTAACACAGTGGTAACAATACAGTAGCATATCAGAATACACTGTAGCAGATACATGTCAGCAGATAGACTGTTGCAGATTTAATGCGTGATACTCTATAGCAGATCCATATACTCAGCAGCAAATACACATTGATAAATATACTGTGATTGATTCTAATATATAGTAGTAGCAGGTAACTAGAAGTGAATATATAGGCTGAGTGGCTGATCTGTATACATACCAGCAGATACACAGTATATGATTTATAGTGGCTGATATACATGGTACATATATAGTATCACAGGCTTATATTCAGTATGTATATACTGGCAGATTCTGATGAATAGTGGTATATACACAGTGATAGATATATATCGGTGAATGTAAAGTAGCAAACTCTGAATGACTGTGGTGGATAGAGAGCAGTAAATATATAGTCGTTGATCGTTATACACAGCAGCAGATTGTAATGGCGGTGCCAGGTGCACTTGGCTCTCAAGCGCACTTGGCTCTCAAGTGCACTTGGCCCTCGCAAGCACACTTGGCTGCCGAGGCCGGGTAACCGCCCTTCATATATAATCACCTGTAAAGGCCACAGAGGAAGTATCGGTTATAAGGGGTTGTTGGATGACACAAGTGGTGTCATAGTTACCTTTTGGCCAAGTGGTATAGTATGCCAACATATACTTTATTACATCACCTCGCGAAGTGCTTTTGCCACGCTATCGATTATCTTTCCTACATACTGTACAATTGATATCTTTATCACTTATTCACGTTTGCAATGGTATCTACGCATATCCATCCATACGAGGACGTACGTCCTGACACTATAATCGCTCTTCAGTCATCAGATACGTTTCGCTCACGGGATTTCATGATTCCCTTACTTTTCGACGTGTCGCGACACGCCATAACCTCCGCATCCGAGAACTATCTAGGAACAATTCCGAGATGATTTAGATGTCAATTAGTCCTGAGAGATGCGTCACCTGCCATGATAGGTACACCTGAGAACATGAAAACTCTCTTCTCGACCTACAACGAGTATCATCACTAGAACGATGAATCAGAATAAGTATACTCGTCAGTTGACTGCCGCAGAGACGATTGTGAAGTCAATTGGCCCCGAGTGTGGTGGTACCCACTCCACATGACGAATTCGAACGCATCGCTACAGCTGACTTTTCGAGATCTACATGCATCGAAACTTCATAAGTATCTCTATATCGGGAATCAACAGCTGTACAGATCATTTCGAGCCGATTCGGAAGTCAATCGATTCGAAGAGTCGCATCACCGACCACGATCGTTATATGCTCACACACATACTCTCACGACCTATAAGTGTCGAAGTTTGCTATGTATACCCTTCAATCGAGTTAATTGACGGTAGCAGAGATGATTCGGGGTCAATCGGTCCCGAGAAACGCGTCACCAGCCCTTATGGCCACTGCTGAGAAGACCTTGAAACACCTTTAACGAGATCCATCGCATACCAACGGATGATCGAGACGAATCGAATCTAATCGAGCATGAAGTGCTAGCGAACCTTCATCAATGTCACTCTCACACGTCAATTAATTGATTCTACTATACAGCTTTTTCAACGCGCCACTACTCAGAACCCATACAGATTATCATCACTAGAGTGGTGATTCGGGATAAGTATTCCGACTATTGGATTGATTGATGTGAGCAGAGTCAATTCCGAGACGATTCGGATTCCAATCAACCTTGATACATTCATGACCGGCCTGATGGCCACACCACCGAGAATTCCTTGTAACACGTTCCAATCGCATACGTACAAACGATCGATGGCAACCTATTGAGCAGCTCGAAGTGCTAGCAAAGCCTTCGTCAACATCCACTATATGCTCACCAACGATAAATACGTTCGATTAAGTGCACTTGATGATTACCTTCCTCCGATCTGAGCGGAAGATCCGAAGCGCACCTACGAGTGTCAGCATTGCACAGACAAAGTGCACTTACGGAGAAAGACTACCGATGGGCGGAGTTCAAGACCCTGATAGTGGAGCTGCAACCGCAGATCATGAAGCAGCTCACAGTGGGAAGTTTAACCCCTGAATGTTCTAAGGTTTCAAGCAGGTCAAGGCCGATACTCCATTGTGCGATTCTACGAGACGAATGAACAAGTACGAAACGCGAACAAAATCACACCTCAAGTCATCGTATCCCCTAGCGGGAATAGATGCACATCAAGTCATCGTATCCCCTAGCAGGAATGGATGCACATCAAGTCATTGTATCCCCTAGCGGGAATGGATGCACATCAATGTCGTTGTATCCCCTAGCGGGAATGGACGCATCCTCTTCTCCATATCCCTGATCAGGATTGGGCAAATGGTTATCCTTTTGAATATAGGAGAATGTAAGGACGTACGTCCGTGTACGGCCTCGTATAAGAGTATAAGAATAGATACGGTTGCAAACGAGGATAAGTGATAAAGATATCAATTATACAGTATGTAGGTAAGATAATCGCTAGCGTGCCAAAAGCACTTCGCGAGGTGATTATATATGAAGGGCGGTTACCTGGCCTCGGCAGCCAAGTGCGCTTGGGAGCCAAGTGCGCTTGAGAGCCAAGTGCACCTGACACCGCCATTACATCATCCCCCTCTTTATCAGCAGACCTCCTGGGCTGCGACACACATATATACATGAAGAAAGACAAGATAAGGTACGTACACCTTCGTACGTCTGCATAAGTCTCACGACCAATCGGTGCCATCAAGACGGCCTCACAGCGGATTCGGTGCACGGGGAAATCCACCTCCAGTGGTAGGTGGTAAATCCCGTGCCGACGCCATTTGTACCGGGCCGAAATCCATAAGAAGAGAAGAAAGAGAAGAGAAGGAAACGTCCAATTTGATCCTCAATCCTCCAAGTCCACCTCCGAATCGAAGCCGCTCCGGCAGCAGGCTTGTAAGTCCATGATTCCGAATATTCAAGTAGACTTCCAGTTTCTCCGAATCCAAGCAATTGATCTCCATAGTGCTCGAATCGGTAAATGCCATTGGCTGACTTGCGGGCGTCATTCGGCATCGATATTGTAGTTGACACGTAATATACCGGATGAAGTCATCATTGCTCGACTTCCGACCAATCGATCGATCGTTCGTATACGATTTCTTTCGTTGAACGCGTTCTTGAACGTCATCTGAGGGGCAAGGTCATCGCGGCCGGTATCACATCGCTGCAGCAGTCAACTAGCATAATTGCATGATGTACTTATCTTGGTCATAGCTGTTGCTCTTGAGAGCCCTCGGATTCGTATGATTTCTCCAATTCCATGTCTCTGTGCTTTCGTATATCCAAGCTCACGGCAGGCCTCACCGGTGATAGCCTAATCATATGCGTCTCCCCGATTGGCTCCAGGTTGACTCGTATATCGGTAATCGGGATCCGACTTTCCGTTGCCATTCTGCTTTAGATCCAGTGGTGGTTGACATGAGTCGGCCTGGTTCGGCCCTCGATTGCAGTCATATATGGACATGTATTCGTCATGCTCTTTCGAGTTGCGGTGTCTAACTCGTAAGTGTGCCATATGGTCGTACTCACAAAGTAACCAATGCTTCAGGTGCATCAAGGCAGCCATTCTCTGACTTCCATGCCTTCGACTTCCGAATCCACGAAAGTAGTGGGTTTGCACACGCCATGCCCTTCCGAGCCTAGCTGTAGGGCGCGCACCCTAAAATCTAGCCTGATACGGTTAATCACCACTATCTGCAGCGACGTCAATCGATTATCGTCATGGCTTCGTTTGGTGTTCTCTGAGGTAAGTCCAATTGCAGAGCATATTCGTTCGTTGATATATCTAATTCGTAAGCAACCCTCGTACAAGGTCATAGTTACCATGTAATTCGGTGCGTCCGCACTCTCGGCTCCGAAGGTCCAACGGGGTAGCCTTCTCATACATCCAATGTGGTAGCGTTCTGATACGTCCATTAAAGATTGCAGCCGGTTCGCATTCTGCGCAGCTTGACATCTCGACTGCTGATTTGACCGGCTCTCTGCCGCTAGCACTGGGTGCAGTTGATTCCATTAATCGTTGGTTGCAGCTAATTGTGCATTCGATGCATTCGGTGGTGCTTCCCATTCGGTGATGAAGACCAGTAGCGTAGCCATTGACTTCTCGTTCGCTCCCAGGCTTCTTGGTGCACTTGCACTTGATCTCGATGACTCATTTCGCAGCCATTGACGTACTTCCTTATGTACGAGTCCGTCCATCGTAGGTCAATAGAAATCCCATTTTACCGCGGAAAGCATCGTCCGCAGGGACATGTATTCTCCCCTCGTAGGTCAGAGCTCCAGCGACGACGCTCCATTGGTTCTCGTCTTCGATTTCGGCTTCGGCTGTGGCCATTGGGTTATCGACTAGCATACCTGAGATGTCGACCGCCAATGGGTCAGTAGCCTGGGCCTTCTCAATCGCCGGTAGGAGGTCATCGTAGGGTTCAACTGTCAGGGTCGCCAAGAGCCGTCCGACAGGCATCTCGTAGCCTATCGTATAATCGGGCCGTCTCGACGGCGAGGTTTTGTTTGTGCCTTCCAGGTGCTCGATAGTGAAGTCGTACGCCGATAAGATCTGATTGAGTCTGCAGTATGATGGGTTATCGTTCCAGCACTTCTGGTGCGGATTTTCGTCGTAGTAGCGGTTTTTCAGATTCCGGAACAGTCATTCCCCTCTCTTGAGGTCGGTGCTCTGTCGACGACTATATGCGGTGTCGATTCTCATCGATTCCCATCGATTTTCTCGTTAAAGGACTGTTTCGATTGCCATTGGGGCTTTCGTGCTTCTGTATCTGCATTCAATTGCAAGTCTCGCAGAATCTCTTATAAAGTAAGCATTTCTTAAAGAAAGGATAGACTTAAAACGTAACCTTGTATCGCCCTATCGGCAAGAAGACTTGTTATCCTTCTCAAGAGCGTGCACGATTGCACCATGCACTCGAGCATCTGCATTCCGCGGCTCTATCGTGGCTCAATAAGTGCCATCCGCCCAGCAGCCGTTTCTCATCGCAGCCAACATGGTAAAGCATCTCCGAGATCAATGGAATGAATGGGATACCGATTCTTGATTGTGCTCGCGTTGAGAGCTCGGTAGTCAACTTCAGAGTTACAAGCCGCCGTCCTTCTTCTTTGCAAAAATATCGGCACTGCTGCCGGTGATGATGACCGTTGGATGAAACCATTGGCCAGGTTTGTCTCGATGTAAGTCTCCGACATGTTATGGTTTGTCTCGATGTAGGCCTTTAGAGTTCTTGACTCAACTTCCGACAGGTAATAGGTACGCCCATATGGCAGCTTGTGCCCGGGGTCGATCGTATGGTCAATTGACCGGTGCGGTGGCAGCGTCTGCCTTGACTAAAAGACCTGAACGAATTCCTGATACTTGGCGGGGATATGGCCGCCGTCGTCTGTAGGCACCATTTCAGGTGCAGCTCTATCTATATTCGTTAGCTTTGTGATCGTAATCTTAAGATGGAAGCGAAGTTTGTGGAATCCAGGAGCCCTTGTCGTAGCGAGTTATCCTCGATGGGAAACCCCCCGCCGTCCGGTACTCCCTTCGTGACTCGGCGAGCTGGTTGCAGTCATTCAAGCTTCGCATTGTTGATAACTCTTCTGCCGCAACTACCGCTGCTGCTCCTGCTCGCACATCCAGCTCCAGGGGCTCCTCCCACATGTGTGGTGCCTTCCTTGGGAGCTCCCAGCAACCCTGTGCAATCGCCAATACTTATGGCCAATGCCTCGAGAATCTCGTCGCTAGCTATGAGACTCCCGAATGCGGCGGCTCCAAGCAGATATATGTCTGGAACCCCGCCCTCCGACGTCACCTGGGTGGCCGCCGGTCCCACAGGCTCATTTGAGTCCGCGGTCTTTAACCTATTTTCTCCGCTAGGGGTCCGCAGGACTAGAAGTCGACCGGATGTCCAGTCAACCTCAGCAGGTCGTATGCCATAGGCACGACCAGCACCTCCGGTTCATCAACCGAAGGGCTATCTCTTCTATATACAAAAGGATAACCATTTGCCCAATCCTGATCAGGGATATGGAGGAGAGGATGCATCCATTCCCGCTAGGGGATACGACGACTTTGAAGTGCATCCATTCCCGCTAGGGGATACGACGACTTGATGTGCATCCATTCCCACTGGGGGATACGATGACTTGAGGTGTGATTTTCGCATTTCGTACTTGCTCATCAGTCTCGTAAAATCGCACAGTGGGTATCGGCTTGGTCTGCTTGACACTTTAGAACATTCGGGATAACTTCCCACTCTGAGCTGCTTCATGATCTGCAATTGCAGCTCCACTATCAAGGTCTTGAACTCTGCCCGTCGGTTGTCTTTCTCCGTAAGTGCACTTCCGTGCTTGTGTGATCGTTCTGCGTAGGTGCACTTCGGAGCTTCCGCTCAGTTCGGAGGAAGGTAATCGTCTAGTGCACTTGATCGAAGGCATTTATCGTCGGTGACTTCTCGCCAGATTCGATCGTCAATGAATTGACACGTTCAGGGGTAACTATCGTAGAACCGATGAATCGACGCGTATAAGGGTATCGTTGATGAAGGCTTCGCTAGCACTTCAAACTGCTCAATAGGCTGCTCTCGATGGCATTCTGACTTGTGTCGATAGTTTGTTCGTATGGGAATGCTTTCGTCGAACGTATTTCGGTGATGTGGCCATCAGGCCGGTCACGAGTATATCAGGGTCGATTGACCTCCGAATCGTCTCGGAATTGACTCTGCTCACCTCAATCAACTCCAGTAGACGGAATACTTATCTCGAATCATCACTCCAGCGATGATAATCTGTATGGGTTCCGAGTAGTGACGCATTGGAAAAGTGGTATCGTAGAACCAATTAATCGACATGTGAGAGTGACGTTGATGAAGGTTCACTAGCACTTCATGCTCGATTAGGTTCGATTCGTCTCGATCATCCGTTTGAATGCGATGGATCTCATTAAACGTGTTTCGAGGTCTTCTCAGCAGTGGCCATAACTGCCGGTGACGCGTTTCTCGGGGACGGTTGACGTACGATTGATCTTGGAATCGCTGTGGAATCGTCTCTGCTCTCGTCAATTAACTTGATATAGATTACTTATGAAGTTTCGATGCTTGTAGGTCTCGAAAAGTGAGGTGTTGCGACTCGTTCGAAATCGTCATGTGGAGTAGGTGACATCACACTCGGGGCCAATTGACTTCACAATCGTCTCTGCGGCAGTCAATTAACTCGATTGAAGGTTATACATATCCTAATTTCATCAATCTAGTGATGATACCCGTTGTAGGTCGACAATAGGGTATTCAAGTTTTCGGGAGTGTCTATCATGGCAGGTGACGCGTCTCTTCGAGGCCGATTGACATCTAAATCATCTCGGAATCGTCCCTACCACCGTCAATCAACTCAATTGGATGACTACTTATCTTGTATCGACAATCTAACGATAGTTCTCGGTGTAGGTCTGACGCGTGGAAAAAGTAAGGAAATCACGAAATCCCGTGAGCGAAATGTATCTGGTGACTGAAAAGCAATTATAGTGTAAGGACGTACGTCCGTGTACGGCCTCGTATAAGAGTATAAGGATAGATACGGTTGCAAACGAGGATAAGTGATAAAGATATCAATTATACAGTATGTAGGTAAGATAATCGCTAGCGTGCCAAAAGCACTTCGCGAGGTGATTATATATGAAGGGCGGTTACCCGGCCTCGGCAGCCAAGTGCGCTTGGGAGCCAAGTGCGCTTGAGAGCCAAGTGCACCTGGCACCGCCATTACAGAGAATATGATAGCCCTTCGGTTGACGAACCGGAGGTGCTGGTTGTACCTATGGCATACGACCTGCTGAGGTTGACTGAACATCCAGTCGACTTCTAGCCCTGCGGACCCCTAGCGGAGAAAACAGGTTAAAGACCTCAGACTGAAATGAGCCCATGCGATCGGCGGCCACCCAGGTGACATCGGAGGGCGGGGTTCCAGACATATATCTGCTTGGAGCCGCCACATTCGGGAGTCTCATAGCTAGCGATGAGATTCTCGAGGCATTCGTCAGACGATTTGGCGATTGCACAGGGTTGCTGGGAGCTCACATGGAAGACACCACATATGTGGGAGAAGCCCCTGGAGCTGGATGCGCGAGCATGAGCAGCGGCGGTAGTTGCGGCAGAAGAGTTGCTTGTTGGTGCTTGAATGACTGCTACCGGCTCGCCAAGTCACGAAGGGAGTACTGGACGGCAAGGATTCCCATTGAAGATACCTCGTTATGACAAGGGCTCCTGGATTCCACAACCTTCGCTTCCATCTCAAAGATTACGAGCACAAAGCTAACGAGTACACATGGAGCTTCGGCGCCTGAAATGGTGCCTACAGATGACGGCGGTCATGCCATATCCCCACCAAGTATCAGGAATTCATGAAGGTTGTTAGTCAAGGCAGAGACGCTGCCACTGCACCGGTCAATTGACCATGCGATCGACCCATGGCACAAGCTGCCATATGGGTGTATCCATTACCTGTCGGAAGTTGAGTCAAGAACTCTAAAGGCCTACATCGAGACAAACCTGGCCAATGGTTTTATCTAGCGGTCATCATCACCGGCGCCGATACTTTTTGCAAAGAAGAAGGATGGCGGCTTGAAACTCCGAAGTCGAATACCAAGCTCTCAACGCGAGCAAAATCAAGAATCGGTACACCTTTCCATTGATCTCGGAGATGCCTGACCATGTTGGCTGCGATGTGAAATGGTGCTGGACAGATGGCACTTATTGAGCAATGGGAGAGCTGCGGAATACAAACTTCTCGAGTGTAGAGTACAACTCGCCGATATGGCGATACAAGGTTACGTTTAATTCTATCCTTTTCTTTAAGAAACATTTACTTTATAAGAGATTCTAAGAGACTTGCAATTGAATGCAGATACAGAAGCATGAAGCTCCAATGGCAACCGAAACCATCTTATCAACCAGAAAATCGATGAGAATCGACACCGCATTTAGTCGTTGACGGAGCACCGACCTCAAAAGAGGGGAATGATCGTTATGGAAACCAAGAAACCGCTACTTCAAACGAATTCCGCACCGCAAATGCTGGAATGACTCACCATTATCACCGCAACGCACCCATCATGCTGCAGACGTCAAGTGTACTTGGCTTGCAAGCGCACTTGGCCTCGTAAGTGCACTTGGCTCGCAGGCGTACTTGGCATCGTGAGTCCACTTGGCCTTGTCTACAACTTCACTATCGAGTACCTGGAAGTCAATGAGATCCAATCGGCGTACGACTCCACTATCGAGCTCCTGGAAGGCACAGAAATCCTATCGAAGGCCCGTCGAGACAGCCCGATTATGAGATCGGCTACGAGAAGCCTGTCTGACGGCTCATGGCGACCCTAACATTTGAACCCTACGATAACCTCCTACCAGCGATTATGAAGGCCCTGGCTACTAACCCATTGGCGGTCAACGTCTCGGGTATGCTAGTCAATAACCCAATGGCCACAGCTGAAGCCACAGCCGAAGTCGAAGACGAAAGCCAATGGAGTGTTGTCGCCGGAGTGTTGTTGCCGAAGTGTCGTCGCTGGAGCTCTGACCTACCAGGGGAGAATATATGTCCCTGCGGAGATGCTCTCCGCGGTAAAGTGATAAGTCTCTTTCATAACCCTGAGTCAGGTCACTTTGGAGCTCTTAAAACTGCTGAGTTAGTCTCTAGGGATTTCTATTGGCCTATGATGGACGCGTACATAAGGAAGTACGACAGCGGCTGCCAGGTAAGCCAATGAGATCAAGTGCAAGTGTACCAAGAAGCCTGAGAGTGGACGAGAAGTCAATGGCTACGCTACTGGTCTTCATCACCGAATCGGAAGCATCACCGAATATATCGAATGCACAATCAGCTGTAACCAACGATATTAATGGAGTGAACCACACCTAGTGCTAGCGGCCGAGAGCCGGCCAAATCAGCATTCGAGATGCCAAGCTGCGTGGAATACGAACCGGCTGCAATCCATAATGGATGTATGAGAACGCTACCACGTTGGAGCTTCCGAATTACATGGTAACTATTACCTTGTACGGAATGCTTACGAATGTAATGGCGGCCGGCCTATGGCAGGGTAACCGCACATCCGCCCAGTATATAGTCAGCTCGTGCGAGTGCCCTTGCACGCCATCGATAACCTTACCTATTGAATCTACCTCATTCTCGAATCCACGTTTGCAACCGTATCTACCTTATACTCTTATATGAGGCCGTACATGGATGTACGCCCTTATACTGTTATCGATCTTTAGTAATTGGATACGTTTCGCTCACGGGATTTCGTGAATTACCCCTTTTCGAGGCGTTACTACTCGCTACCTATCATCGAGAAATCACACACGCGATCTACCCTCGAGATATTCTACGAATCGACGAGAGATTACCTCGAGATATCCTACGGGTCTCATTACCCCTTTTTCTTGACGCATTGATACACGCGCCAGACCATCGAGCTCAACGCGAAGTCAAAAGACAGAAGGAAGCCGAAGACGAAATAAGACCCAAAGACGAAGTAAGACGAGCATCTCGGTTCTGTGTTTTGTGTTGAGCATCTTTATGGTCGCGAGGCTGCTCAGGCGGCTCGGGCTACTGCTACTTTATGGTCCCGAGGCCGCTCAGGCGACTCAGGCTACCATACGAAATGGCATTCATCTCCACCCGGGCCTTGATGGGCAGTTGGTGATGTCTGCGAAGGAGTGTCCAAGGTCGAAGGGCAAAAGTCGGAGGGCAACCGAATGTTGAAGACGAAGCGAAGATTAGTCGATAACAGATGCGATGACTGTACCTACGATCCGGATTTCAAGCGGATGCGATCACGATCATCATTTGCACGGAAGTACACCTTATCGTTTGCATGGAAGAGCACCTGAATAGGAATTCGAAGTGCACTTGACGATTACCTTTCTACGATCTGAGCGAATGCTCCGAAGCGCACTTTACGATTACCTTCCTACGATCTGAGTGGAAGCTCTCAAGCGCACTTGACAATTGCCTTCCTCCGAACTGAGCAGAAGCTCCGAAGCGCACCTACGCAGAACAATTATACCAGCACGGAAGTGCACTTACGGAGAATGATTACACGAATGGTACTTAATGGACATACGAAGTTACCACGAGGCGGGTTTCCGAGGGCACAAGCTTCGCGCGAGCTAAGCGCACTTGATTACATTGTAAGTTCGATCTTCTCTTGGATGCTCACGAGTTAGATAATCAACGAACACACATACGATCGATGACGAGAGCCACTGACGTTTACCGATACGAGTACCACCGAGCCTGCACTACGGAAGCTACGGACTCATGGGCTTGGATATGGACATGGAGCTTGGTGCTACTGAGCCACGAAAGTCATGGATCGGAGATATGGAGATCTGGAGGTTACAGGGGTCAATTGGACGTTTCCTTCTTATTTTCTCCTTCTCTTCTTTTCTTATTAGATCTCGGCCCGGTACAAATGGCGTCGGCATGGGTTTTACCACCTACCACTGGAGGTGGACTTTCCCCGTGCACCGGATCCACTGAAAGGTCACCCTCAAGCGGTACCGATCGGTAGCGGGATTTACGAGGCCGTACAAGGGCGTACGAGCTTGGATTCTTTCTTCTTCTTCTTCTCTTCATGAACGGGTATGCAGCCCAGGAGGTCTGCAAATAAAGAGGGGGATGATGTAATGGCAGCCGGCCTATGGCAGGGTAACCGCACATCCGCCCAGTATATAGTCAGCTCGTGCGAGTGCCCTTGCACGCCATCGATAACCTTACCTATTGAATC
>MU122109.1:45597-56139 GCA_014904905.1 Wilcoxina mikolae CBS 423.85
AACCGCACATCCGCCCAGTATATAGTCAGCTCGTGCGAGTGCCCTTGCACGCCATCGATAACCTTACCTATTGAATCTACCTCATTCTCGAATCTACATTTGCAACCGTATCTACCTTATACTCTTATATGAGGCCGTACATGGACGTACGCCCATACAACGAATTAGATATATCAATGAACGAATATGCTCTGCAATTGGACATGATCTCCAAGAGCACCAAACGAAGCCATGACAATAATCGATTGACGTCGCCGCGATAGTGGTGATTAACCGTATCAGGCTAGATTTTAGGGTACGCGCTCTACAGCTAGGCTCAGAAGGGCATGGCGTGTGCAAACTAACTACTTTCGTGGATTCCGAAGTCGAAGGTCTGGAGAATGACGGCCTTGATGTACCTGGAGCATACTTGGTTACTTTCAACGGAAAGCCGAATTCCGATAACTGATATACGAGTCAACCTGGGGCCAATCGCAGAGACGCATATCAATGCCGAGAGCGGAGGCTATCAACGGTGAGGCCTGCCGTGTGCTTGGATATACGAAAGCACAGAGACATGGAATTGGACAAATCATACAAATCCGAGGGCTCAAGAGCAGCAGCTATGACCAAGATAAGTACATCATGCAATTATGCTAGTTGACTGCTGCAGCGATGCGATACCGGCCTTGATGGCCTTACCCTCACATGACGTTCACGAACGCGTTCAACGAAAGAAATCGTATATACCATCGATCGATTAATCGGAATTCGAGTCCAGCATATTATGTGTCAACTACCGTATATGAATGCTGAATGACGCCTGCAAGTTGGCCAATGTCATTTACCGATTCGAGCACCACCTGGTTAGTACTATGGGAATCAATTGCTTGGACTCGGAGAGACTGGAAGTCCACTTAGATAGTGTAAGGACGTACGCCCGTGTACGGCCTCGTATGAAAGTATACGTGTAGATACGGTTGCAAACGGGAATAAGTGATAAAGATATCAATTGTACAGTATGTAGGTAAGATAATCGCTAGCGTGCCAAAAGCACTTTGCGAGGTGATTATATATGAAGGGCGGTTACCCGGCCTCGGCCGCCATGTGCGCTTGGGAGCCAAGTGCACCTGCGAGGGCCAAGTGCACTTGGAAGCCAAGTGCACCTGTGAAGGCCAAGTGCGCTTGGGAGCCAAGTGTACATGGCACCGCCATTACATCATCCCCCTCTCTATCCGCAGACCTCCTGGGCTGCAGCATATATATATACACACATAAAGGAAGACAAGGTAAGGTGCGTACGCCTTGGTACGCCTGCAAAGGTCCCGCGACCGATCGGTGCCATCACGGCGGCCTCACGGCGGATCTGGTGCACGGGGAAACTCCACCTCCAGTGGCGATGGTAAAACCCGTGCCGACGCCATTTATACCGGGCCGAGATCCATAAGAAACGAAGAGAAGAAGGAGAATAGAAGACAAGAGAAGGAAATGTCCAATTGACCCTGAATCCTCCAAGTCCACTCCTTCCGCAGGCTTGCATGTCCATGGTTCCGAATATCCAAGTAGACTTCCAGTTTCTCCGAATCCAAGCAATTGATCTCCATAGTGTTAGCTCGGTGGTGCTCGAATCGGTAAACGCCATTGGCCGACTTGCGGGCGTCATTCGGCATCGATATTGTAGTTGACACGTAATATGCCGGACGAAGTCATCATTGCTCAACTTCCGACTAATCGATCGATCGTATCTGAGGGGCAAGGCCATCGCGGCCGGTATCGCATCGCTGCAGCAGTCAACTAGCATAATTGCATCATGTACTTATCTTGGTCATAGCTGCTGCTCTTGAGAGCCCTCGGATTCGTATGATTTCTCTAATTCCATGTCTCTGTGCTTTCGTATATCCAAGCACACTGCAGACCTCATCGGTGATAGCCTGATCATGCGTCTCATCGATTGGCTCCAAGTTGAGTCGTGTATCGGTAATCGGGATCCGACTTTCCGTTGCCATTCTGCTCCAGATCCAGTGGTGGTTGACTTGGGTCGGCCCCGTTCGGCCCTCGATTGCAGTCATATATGGACATGTATTCGTCATGCTCGTTCGAGTTGCGGTATCTAACTTGTAAGTGTGCTATAAGGTCGTACTCACAAAGTAACCAAGTATGCTTCCGCTCCAGGTACATCAAGGCATCCATTCTCCGATTCAAATGCCTTCGACTTCCGAATCCACGAAAGTCGTGGGTTTGCACATGCCATGTCCTTCCGCGCCTAGCTGTAGGGCGCGCACCCTAAAACCTAGCCTGATACGGTTAATCACCACTATGTGCGGTGACGTCAATCGATTATCGTCATGGCTTCGTTTGGTGCTCTCGGAGGTAAGTCCAGTTGCAGAGCATATTCGTTCGTTGATATATCTAATTCGTAAGTAACCCCTTGTACAAGGTCATAGTTACCATGTAATTCGGTGCGTCCGTGCTCTCGGCTCTGAAGCTCCAACACGGTAGCCTTCTCATGCGCGGTAGCCTTCTCATACGTCCATTAAGGATTGCAGCCGGTTCACATTCCGCGCAGCTTAACATCTCGACTGCCGATATGGCTGGCTCTCTGCCGCTAGCACTTGGTGCGGTTGACTCCATTGATATCGTCGGTTACAGCTGATTGTGCGTTCGATGCATTCAGTGGTGCTTCCGGCGATTTGCAGCCGCTGCTGTAATTCCTTATGTGCGCGTCCATTGCGGGCCAAAAGAAATCCCTTGAGACTAACGCAGCAGTTTTAAGAGCTTCAAAGTGACTGGACTCAGGGTTGTCATGAAAGACTTATTACTTTACCGCGGAGAGCATCATCCGCAGGGACATATATTCTCCCCTCGTAGGTCAGAGCTCCAGCGACGACACTCCATTGGTTCTCGTCTTCGGTTTCGGCTTCGGCTGTGGCTTCGGCTGTGTCCATTGGGTTATCGACTAGCTTACCCGAGACGTCGACCGCCAATGGGTCAGTAGCCTGGGCCTTCTCAATGGCCGGTAGGAGGTCATCATAGGGTTCAACTTCCAGGTGCTCGATAATGAAGTCGTAGGCGAGGCCAAGTGCGGAGGCCAAGTACACTTGACGTCTGCAGCATGGTGGGTGCGTTGCGGTGGTAATGGTGAGTCATTCCGGCATTTGCGGTGCGGAATTCGTTTGAAGTAGCGGTTTCTCGGTTTCCGTAACGATCATTCCCCTCTTTTGAAGTCGGTCCTCCGTCGACGACTAAATGCGGTGTCGATTCTCATCGATTTTCTCGTTGATAAGACGGTTTCGATTGGCATTGGGGCTTTCGTGCTTCTGTATCTGCATTCAATTGCAAGTCTCGCAGAATATCTTATAAAGTAAGTGTTTCTTAAAGAAAAGGATAAACTTAAAACGTAACCTTGTATCGCCATATCGGCAAGTTGCACTCTGCACTCGAGAAATCTGCATTCCGCTGCTCTCCCGTGGCTCAATAAGTGCCATCCGCCTAGCAGCCATTTCGAGTCTTGATTGTGCTCGCGTTGAGAGCTCGGTAGTCAACTTCAGAGTCTCAAGCCGCCGTCCTTCTTGCAAAAATATCGGCGCTGGCGCCGGTGATGATGACCGCTGGATGACACCATTGGCCAGATTTGTCTCGATGTAGGCCTTTAGAGTTCTTGACTCAACCTCCGACAGGTAATAGGTACGCCCATATGGCAGCTTGTGCCCGGGGTCGATCGCATGGTCAATTGACCGGTGCGGTGGCAGCATCTCTGCCTTGACTAAGAACCTTCACGAATTCCTGATACTTGGCGGGGATATGGCATGGCCATCGTCGTCTGTAGACACCATTTCAGGTGCAGCTCCATCTATACTCGTTAGCCGTGTGTTTTCAATCGTGAGATGGAAGCGAAGGTTGGAATCCAGGAGCCCTTGTCATAACGAGTTATCCTCGATGGGAACCCCCGCCGTCCGGTACTCCCTTTGTGACTCGGCGAGCCGGTAGCAGTCATTCAAACACCGTCAATGTGTAACTCTTCTGCCGCAACTACCGCCGCTGCTCCTGCTCGCGCATCCAGCTCCAGGGGCTTCTCACACATGTGTGGTACCTTCCATGGAGCTCCCAGCAACCCTGTACAATCGCCAAGTCGTCTGACGAATGCCTCGAGAATCTCGTCGCTAGCTATGAGACTCCTGAATGCGGCGGCTCCAAGCAGATATATGTCTGGAACCCCGCCCTCCGCCTGTGGAGTCTACGACGTCATCTGGGTGGCCGCCGGGGGTGCCACGGGCTCATTTGAGTCCGCGGCCTTTAACCTGTTTTCTCCGCTATGGGTCCGCAGGGCTAGAAGTCGACCGGATATCCAGTCAACCTCAGGGTTTCTAGCCTTGAACAAGGCAAGCCTAGAACCAGGTCGTATGCCATAGGCACGACCAGCACCTCCGGTTCGTCAACCGAAGGGCTATCTCTCCTATATACAAAAGGATAACCATTTACCCAATCCTGATCAGGGATATGGTGGAGAGGATGCGTCCATTCCCGCTAGGGGATACGACGACTTGATGTGCATCCGTTCCCGCTAGGGGATATGATGACTTGTGTGATTTTGTTCGCGTTTCGTACTTGTTCATTCGTCTCGTAGAATCGCACAATGGAGTATCGGCTTTGATCTGCTTGACACTTTAGAACATTCGGGATAGATATACTTCCCATTCGGAACTGCAGCACGATCTGTCATCTCTGCTCAACTATCTCGTTGAATCGCTTGGAGTCATAGCCGTAGAACTCAAGCATTCGTAGGTCTATCATATGACAATCGGTAGTCTTTCTCCGCAAGTGCACTTCATCTGTGCAATGCTGACGCTCGTAGGTGCGCTTCGGAGATTCCGCTCAGATCGGAGGAAGGTAATCGTCAAGTATACTTGATCGAACGCGTTTATCGTCGGTGACTTCTCGCCAGACTCGATCGTCAATGGACCGACACGTTCGGGGTAAATGAATGCATTCGTCGAACCGATGAATCGACGCGTATAAGGGTATCGTAGATGAAGGCTTCGCTAGCACTTCGAGGTGTTTCGAGGTCTCCGAATCGTCACGGAATTGACTCTGCTCACGTCAATCAACTCCAATAGACGGAATACTTATCACTAATCACCACCCCAGCGATGATAATCTGTATGGGTTCCGAGTAGTGACGCGTTTCTTCGGAGTCAATTGACCTCCGAATCATCTCTAATTCATCACTGCTATCGTCAATTAACTTAATTTAGGTGTACTTATCAAGCTTCGACGCTTATAGGTCATGAGAGTATGTGTGTGAACGTATAACGATCGCGGTCGGTGATGCGACTCTTTCGAAATCGATTGGCCTCCGAATCGTGTCGGAATTGACTCCAATTAATCGACGCGTAGAGTGGACGTCGATGAAGGTTTCCCTAGCACTTCATGCTCGATTAGGTTCGATTCGTCTCGATCATCCATTCGTATGCGATGAATCTCGTTAAACGTGTTTCGAGGTCTTCTCGGCAGTGGCCACAAGGGTCGTTGACGCGTTTCCCTGGATCGATTGACCCCCAAAACCTCTCGGAATGGTCTCTGCAGTAGTCAATTGACTTGATATAGGAATACTTATGAAGTTTCGATGCTTGTAGATCTCGAAAAGTGAGGTGTTGCGACGCGTTCGAATTCGTCATGTTGAGTAGTAGCCTGCTTGGCCGGTGATACCACACTCAGGGCCAATTG
Source organism: Wilcoxina mikolae CBS 423.85 (assembly GCA_014904905.1). NCBI lineage: Eukaryota > Fungi > Ascomycota > Pezizomycetes > Pezizales > Pyronemataceae > Wilcoxina > Wilcoxina mikolae. The sequence continues at coordinate 51,301 of MU122109.1, forward strand.
ACTTCAGAATCGTCTCTGCGGCAGTCAATTGACTCGATTGAAGGGTATACATATCCTGATTTCATCAATCTGGTGATGATACTCGTTGTAGGTCGAGAATAGGGTTTTCAAGTTTTCAGGAGTGCCTATCATGGCAGGTGACGCGTCCCTTCGAGACCGATTGACATCTAAATCATCTCGGAATCGTCCCTACTACCGTCAATCAACTCAATTGGATGATTACTTATCTTGTATCGACAATCTAGCGATAGTTCTCGGTGTAGGTCTGACGCGTCGAAAGGGGTAATCACGAAATCCCGTGAGCGAAACGTATCTGGTGACTGAAAAGCGATTATAGTGTAAGGACGTACGTCCAAGTACGGCCTCGTATAAGAGTATAAGGATAGATACGATTGCAAACGAGCATAAGTGATAAAGATATCAATTGTACGGTATGTAGGTAAGAAAATCGCTAGCGTGCCAAAAGCACTTCGCGAGGTGATTATATATGAAGGGCAGTTACCCGGCCTCGACAGCCATGTGTGCTTGGGAGCCAAGTGCACCTGTGAAGGCCAAGTGCGCTTGGGAGCCAAGTGCACCTGGCACCGCCATTACACCTCGGCAGTCAAGTGCACTTGGGAAGGCCAAGTGCGCTTGGGAGCCAAGTGCACCTGGCACCGCCATTACATCATCCCCCTCTTTATCAGCAGACCTCCTGGGCTGCAACACATATATACATGAAGAAAGACAAGATTAAGTGCGTACGCCTTCGTACGACTGCATAAGTCCCACGACCGATCGGTGCCATCATGGTGGCCTCACGGCGGATCCGGCGCACGGGGAAACTCCACCTCCAGTGGTGATGGTAAAACCCGTGCCGACGCCATTTATACCGGGCCGAGATCCATAAGAAATGAAGAGAAGAAAGAAAGAGACAAGAAGGAAACGTCCAATTGGCTCTGAATCCTCCAAGCCCACCTTCGAATCGAGGTCGTTCTAGCAGCAAGTCTCCAAGCCCACTCCTTCAGCAGGTTTGCAAGTCCATGGTTCCGAATATCCGAGTGGACTTCCAGTTTTCTCCGAATCCAAGAAATTGATCTCCGTAGTGCTAGTTCCGTGGTGCTCGAATCGGTAAATGTCATTGGCCGACTTGCGGGCGTCATTCGGCATCGATATATCGTAGTTGACACGTAATACGCCGGACGAAGTCATCATTGCAGCATAGGTTAAACACGGCTTTTATCTACCAGCACTGAAATATGCTGACCTCGACTTCCGACTAATCGATCGATAGTATACGATTTCTTTCGTTGAACGCGTTCGTGAATGTCATCTGAGGGTCAAGGCTATCGTGGCCGGTATCACATCGCTGCAGCAGTCAACTAGCATAATTGCCTGATGTACTTATCTTGGTCATAGCTGCTGCTCTTGAGAGTCCTCGGATTCGTATGATTCTCCAATTCCATGTATCTGCTTTCGTATATCCAAGCACACGGCAGACCTCATCGGTGATCGCCTGATCATGCGTCTCATCGATTGGCTCCAAGTTGACTCGTATATCGGTAATCGGGCTTCGACTTCCCATTGTCATTCTGCTTAGGATTGGTTGACTTGTGTCGGCCTCGTTCGGCCCTCGATTGCAGTCATATATGGACATGTATTCGTCATGCTCGTTCGAGTTGCGGTATCTAACTCGTAAGTGTGCCATAAGGTCGTACTCACAAAGTAACCAAGTATGCTCCCACTCCCGGTGCATCACGGCAGCCATTCTCCGATTTACATGCCTTCGACTTCCGAATCCACGAAAGTAGTGGGTTTGCACATGCCATGCCCTTCCGAGCCCAGCTGTAGGGTGCGCACCCTAAAATCTAGCCTGATACGGTTAATTACCACTATCTGCGGCAACGTCAATCGATTATCGTCATGGCTTCGTTTGGTGCTCTCGGAGATAAAGGCCAATTGCAGAGCATATTCGTTCGTTGATATATCTAATTCGTAAGCGTTCCGTACAAGGTCATAGTTACCAAGTAACTCGGTGCGCCCGCGCTCTCAGCTCTGAAGCTCCAACGCGATAGCCTTCTGATACATCCATTAAGGATTGCAGTCGGTTGCAGCTGATTGTGCATTCAATGCATTCGGTGGTGCTTCCGATTCGGTGATGAAGACCAGTAGCGTAGCCATTGACTTCTCGTTCGCTCCCAGGCTTCTCGGTGCACTTGCCCCTGATCTCGTTGACTTGCTTCGCAGCCGCTGACGTACTTCCTTATGTACGCGTCCATCGTAGGCCTATAGAAATCCATAGAGACTATCTCAGCAGTTTCAAGAGCTCCAAAGTGACCGGCTCAGGGTTGTCATAAAGAGACTTATCACTTTACCGCGGAGAACATCGTCCGCAGGGACGTATATCCTCCCCTCGTAGGTCAGAGCTCCAGTGACGACGCTCCATTGTCTCTTGTCTTCGGCTTCGGCTGTGGCCATTGGGTTATCGACTAGCATACCTGAGACGTCGACTGCCAATGGGTCAGTAGCCAGGGCCTTCTTAATCGCCGGTAGGAGGTTATCGTAGAGTTCAACTGTCAGGGTTGCCAAGAGCCGTCCGACAGGCTTCTCGTAGCAGATCTCATAATCAGGCCGTCTCGACGGCGGAGTTTTGTTTGTGCCTTCCAGGTGCTCGGTAGTGAAGTCGTACGCCGATAAGATCTCATTGACTTCCAGCGCTCGATAGTGATGTCGTAGGCGAGGCCAAGTGTGCCTGCGAGTCAAGTGCACTTACGAGGCCAAGTGCACTTAGGGGGCCAGGTGCACTTGACGTCTGCATGATGATGGGTTATCGTTCCAGCACTTCTGGTGCGGATTTTCGTCGTAGTAGCGGTTTCTCGGATTCCGGAACGATCATTCCCCTCTTTTAAGGTCGGTGCTCCGTCGACGACTAAATGCGGTGTCGATTCTCATCGATTTCCATCGATTTTCTCGTTAAAGAGCGGTTTCGATTGCCATTGGGGATTCGTGCTTCTGTATCTGCATTCAATTGCAAGTCTCGCAGAATCTCTTATAAAGTAAGTGTTTCTTCAAGAAAGGATAGACCGAAACGTAACCTTGTATCGCCATATTGGCAAGTTGCACTCTGCTCTCGAGAAATCTGCATTCCACGGCTCTCCAGTGGCTCAATAAGTGCCATCCGTCCAGCAGCCGTTTGTCATGGCTGCCAACATGGTCAAGCATCTCCGATATCAATGGAATGGGTTACCGATTCTTGATTGTGCTTGCGTTGAGAGCTCGGTAGTCAGCTTCAGAATTTCAAGTTGCCGTCCTCCTTCTTTGCAAAAATATCGGCGCCGATGGCCGCTGGATAAAACCATTGGCCAGGTTTGTCTCGATGTAGGCCTTTAGAGTTCTTGACTCAACCTCCGACAGGCAATAGATACGCTCATATGGCAGCTTGTGCCCGAGGTCAATCGCATGGTCAATTGACAGGTGCGGTGGCAGCGTCTCTGCCCTCCACCTGTGGAGTCTACGACGTCACCTGGGTGGCCACCGGGGGTGCCACGGGCTCATTTGAGTCCGCGGCCTTTAACCTGTTTCTCCGCTAGGGGTCCACAGGGCTAGAGGTCGACCGGATGTCCAGTCGACCTCAGCAGGTCGTATGCCATGGGCACGACCAGTACCTCCGGTTCGTCAACCGAGGGCTATCATGTCACTGCACGGACGGGCACATTCTGCGAATCGCGTGCATATCTCACCCGATTGGGATTGAAGACAACTTAAATGACATTTTTTCTGCTATATACAAAATGATAACCATTTGCCCAATCCTGATCAGGGATATGAAAGAGAGGGTGCATCCATTCCCGCTAGAGGATACGACGACTTTGATGTGCATCCATTCCCGCTAGGGGATACGATGACTTTATGTGCATCCATTTCCGCTAGGGGATACGATGACTTTATGTGCATCCATTCCCGCTAGGGGATACGATGACTTGAGGTGTGATTTTGTTCGCGTTTTCGTACTTGTTCATTCGTCTCGTAGAATCGCACAATAGAGTATCGGCTTTGACCTGCTTGACACTTTAGAAAATTCAGGGGTTAAACTTCCCACTCTGAGCTGCTTCATGATCTGCGGTTGCAGCTCCACTATCAGGGTCTTGAACTCTGCCCATCGGTAGTCTTTCTCCGTAAGTGCACTTCTTCTGTGCAACGCTGACGCTCGTAGGTGCGCTTCGGAGCTTCCGCTCAGATCGTAGGAATGCAATCGTCAAGTGCGCTTCAGAGCTTCCGCTCAGATCGTAGGAAGGAAATCTTCAAGTGCGCTTGATCGAACGTGTTTATCATCGGTGACTTCTCGCCAGGCTTCATCGTCAATGAACCGCAGGTAATTATCGTAGAACCGATGAATCGATGAGTATAACGGTATCGTTGATGAAGGCTTCGCTAGCACTTCGAGCTGCCAAATAGGTTGCCATCGATCATTCGTACGTTTGTGATTGATCTCGTCAAACGTGTTTTCGAGGTCTTCTCGGGTGTGGCCATCAGGCCGATCACGAGTGTATCACGGTCGATTGACCTCCGAATCGTTTCGGAATTGGCTCTGCTCACGTGAATCAACTCCAATAGACGGAATACTTATCTCGAATCATTACCCTAGCGATGATAATCTCTATGGGTGCCGAGTAGAGACGGGTTGGAAAAGAGGTATCGAAGAACCAATTGATCGATATGTGAGACTGACGTTGCTGAAGGTTCGATTCGTCTCGATCCTCCGTGTTAGGGGTTTGCCCTTAGCAGGTGCACGAGGTACGGAGGATGTCCATGGCAATCTGCGGTTGGTCACCTGTCACTATGGATGGTCAACATCACACC
>MU122109.1:65797-78474 GCA_014904905.1 Wilcoxina mikolae CBS 423.85
TTTAAGAATATATGTCTTTACAATTTCGAGACCTTGACTCTATTGTTCTTTACGCACACGCACTTAGTGAACGAGCAGTCACTCATCACGATTTCTGGTATGCTCGAGGATTTATCTCCCACTAAGATATCGCTTTCGAATACTTTCACTGGTTTTACACCGGTGAACTTCCATCAGCTTATAACGCCAATCCTTCTGAGGACGAGGAGGAATCCTACTCGGAGCTTCTCCATAACGAAGACGACTCTCAGGATACCTACGACTTCTGAAAAGTAGGAGGCCTTACTTACGGTGGTGTTTTCAGTCATAAGTATCCCTGTAACAGTCCGTTCTTATGCGATGGATCTCGTTAAACGTATTTCGAAGTCTTCCCAGCAGTGGCCATAAGGGCCGGTGACGCGTTTCTCGGGATCGATTGACCCCCGAATCGTCTAGGTCGTGAGAGTATGTGTGTGAACGTATAACCATTGCGGTCGGTGATGTGACTCTTCGAATCGATTGACCTTCGAATCGCCTCGGAATGACCTCTGCAGTAGTCAATTGACTCGATTGACAGGTATACGTATCCCGATTCGTCATTCTAGTGATAATACTCGTTGTAGGTCGAGAATAGAGTTTTCAAGTTCTCAGGAGTGCCAATCATGGCAGGTGACGCGTCTCTTCGAGACCGATTAATATCTAAATCTCGGAATCGTCCCTACTACCGTCAATAAACTTAATTGGATGACTACTTGTCTTGTATCGACAATCTAACGATAGTTCTCGGTGTAGGTCTGACGCGTCGAAAAAGTAACGAAATCACGAAATCCCGTGAGCGAAACGCATCTGGAGACTGAAAGAGCGATTATAGTGTAAGGACGTACGCCCGTGTACGGCCTCGTATGAGAGTATACGTATAGATACGGTTGCAAACGGGAATAAGTGATAAAGATATCAATTGTACAGTATGTAGGTAAGATAATCGCTAGCGTGCCAAAAGCTCTTTGCCAGGTGATTATATATGAAGGGTGGTTACCCGGCCTTGGCAGCCAAGTGCGCTTGGGAGCGAAGTGCACTTGAGAGCCAAGTGCACCTGGCACCGCCATTACAGATAGCAGAACCATGGACTTGCAAGCCTGCTGCTGGAGCGACCTCAATTCGGAGGAGGACTTGAAGGATTCAGGGTCAATTGGACGTTTCCTTCTCTTCTCTTTCTTCTCTTTCTTCTCTTCGTTTCTTATGGATCTCGGCCCGGTATAAATGGCGTCGGCACAGGTTTTTACCATCGCCACTGGAGGTGGAGTTTTCCCGTGTACCAGATCCGCCGTGAGGCCACCGTGATGGTACTGATCGGTCGCGGGACTTTTGCAGACGTACAAAGGCGTACCCACCTTATCTTGTCTTCCTTTATGTATATATATATATGTTGCAGCCCAGGAGGTCTGCTGATAAAGAGGGGGATGATGTAATGGTGGTGCCAGGTGTACTTGGCTCTCAAGTGCACTTGGCTCCCAAGTGTACTTAGCCCTCACAAGCGTACTTGTCTGCCGAGGCCGGGTAACCGCCCTTCATATATAATCACCTCGCGAAGTGGTTTTGGCACGTTAGCGATTATCTTACCTACATACTGTACAATTGATATCTTTGTCACTTATTCCCGTTTGCAACCGTATCTACGCATATCCATCCAGATGAGGACGTACGTCCTTACACAGATATACAGAATAGTATATGCAGTGGCTAATATAAATGGTAGATATATAGTAGTATTGTCTTATATATTGCATGAATTTCATGGCTGATACAAATATATAGTGGTGATCACACAGTTGCAAATATATATCGATAGATACACAATAGCATATTCTGTATTACTGTGATAGATATAGAGTGGTAAATTCATACCAGAGACTATATAGTGGCCAATCCAGATATACTGTACTGTATATACAGAAGCAAATACACTGTGGTTGATCATTGTCTTGAGTTGGCAAAGCGGCATATCTACTTGGTCATGTTCAAACAGTTAAAGAACATGTCTTGGATATATGTGATATATCCCTTCAAGATTTACTATTGCAATGGCTATTTATAAATATATATACATGGTTATGTATATTCATTGTTACCATGAAGTATTTGTATTGGTTAACTTAGGTATTAAGATAGTTAATAGTTTATAGTTGTTGTTCAAAATCTCAATCAACATGGTATCACATGATTCACAATAGTCAGTTCTTCGTTTGTCTTCTCTTTAGTTGCTTTCTGGATATTACAATATACATACATGTATTGCTCTTCCACATGGTATTACAGCTTAAATATCATGATATGAATGTTTAATGTCTGCAGTTATGGCCAGAAAATACAGCAGTTATTATATGGTGGCCTATACAGTGCTGAATAGAAGGTATCCAATTTAGATACACAGAAGTAGATAGATGGTGTATTTGCAGATTGTCAAATATTTTCCGTCATAACTTTGACCAGGCCATACAACTATATTTCAGTTCCGTATCAGGTCCATTTATCACTGGATACCCATTTATCCACTAGATATATAAGCATTGCAGATATGGAGTAGTTAGGCTGTGGATTTCAATGTTGTACTGGCTTGAGTTAAGACCAGTTAAACCCAAATTTTGGTGGAAGTTACCATTGCTGTGAATATAGGAATAATGCTGGCAGTCAACTGCCTTTTACTACTCAATTTCTTCTTAAAGTAGTGTAAGGACGTACGCCCTCATATGGATGGATACTTGTAGATACGGTTGCAAACGGGAATAAGTGATGAAGATATCAATTGTACAGTATGTAGGTACGATAATCTCTAGCGTGCCAAAAGCACTTCGCCAGGTGATTATATATGAAGGGTGGTTATCCGGCCTCAGCAGCAAAGTACACTTGGGAGTCAAGTGTACCTGGCACCGCCATTACATCATCCCCCTCTTTATCAGTAGACCTCCTGTGCTGCAGCATATATATACATTGAGAAAGATAAGATAAGGGGAGTACGCCTTCGTACATCTGCATAAGTCCCACGAGTGATCGGTGCCATCTCGGCGGCCTCAACGGCAGATCCGGTGCACTGAGAAACTCCAACTCCAGTGGCGATGGTAAAACCCGTGCCGACGCCATTTATACCGGGTAAAAGGGCGTACGTCCATGTACGGCCTCATATAAGAGTATAAGAGTAGATACGGTTGCAAACGAGGATTCGAGAATAAGATAGTAGGTGGGTTCAATAGGCAAGGTTATCAATGGCGTGCAAGAGCACTCGTACAATCTGACTATATACTGGGCGGATGGGCGGTTACCCTGCCATAGGCCAGCCGCCATTACATCATCCCCCTCTTTATCTGCAGACCTCCTGGGCTGCATACCCGTACACGAAGAGAAGAAGAAGGAAAAATTCAAGCTCGTACGCCCTTGTATGGCCTCGTAAATCCCGATGCCGATCGGTACCGCTCGAGGGTGACCTTTCGGTGGATCCGGCGCACGGGGAAAATCCACCTCCAGTGGTAGGTGGTAAAACCCGTGCCGTCGCCATTTGTACCAGGCCGAGATCCAATAAAAAGAGAAGGGGAAAACAAGAAGGAAACGTCCAATTGACCCCTGTAACCTCCATATCTCCATATCTCCATATCTCCATATCCAAGCCCTCGGTATACCGTAGCTTTCATCGTGCAGGCTCGGTGGTACTCATATCGGTAAGCGTCATTGGCTCTCGTCATCGATCGGACGCGTATCGGCATCGCAGAGAATTCATTTGCCTAACTCGTGAGCATCCAAGAGAAGATCAAACTTACAATGTAATCAATCAAGTGCGCTTAGCTCTCGCAAGGCTTGTGCCCTCGGTAGTCTTTCTCCGTAAGTGCACTTCCGTGCTCGTGTAATCATTCTGCGTAGGTGCAATTCTGTGCAATGCTGACGCTCCTAGGTGCGCTTCGGAGCTTCCGCTCAGATCGTAGAAAGGTAATCGTCAAGTGCACTTGAGATCGTAGGAAGGTAATCGTCAAGTGCGCTTGAGATCGTAGGAAGGTAATCGTCAAGGGCGCTTCACAGCTTCCGCTCAGATCGTAGGAAGGTGATCGTCAAGTGCGCTTCGTAGCTTCCGATTCAGGTGCACTTCCGTGCAACAATACGGAGATGACGTCCGCTTGAAATCCGGATCGTAGGTACGGTCATCACACCAACCGTCATTGACTACTCTTCGCTTCGTCCTTCGACTTTCAGTTGCCCTCCGACTTTTGCCCTTCGACCTTGCCCTTCGACCTTGGACTCTCCTTCGCAGACATCATCAGCTGCCCATCAGCCCGGGTGGAGATGAATGCCGGTTCAGGTTGTAGCCTGAGTCGCCTGAGCGGCCTCGGAACCATAACGATACTCAAAACACTGAACCGAGATGCTCGTCTTACTTCGTCTTTGGGTCTTATTTCGTCTTCGGCTTCCTTCCGTCTTTCGACTTCGCGTTGAGCTCGATGGTATCGACGTGTCAAGAAAAAGGGGTAACGAGACCCGTAGGATATCTCGAGGTAATCTCTCGTCCATTCGTAGAATTTCTCGTTGGTAGGTAGATCGCGTGTGCGATATCTCCAAGTAATCGCGTGTATTCGTGTGACTTCTCGATGATAGATAACGCGTCGAAAAGGGGTGATTCAAGAAATCCCATGAGCGAAACGTATCCAATTACTAAAGATCGATAACAGTGTAAGGGCGTACGTCCATGTACAGCCTCATATAAGAGTATAAGAGTGGATACGGTTCCAAACGAGGATTCGAGAATACGATAGTAGGTGGGTTCAATAAGTAAGGTTATCGATGGCGTACAAGAGCACTCGCACAATCTGACTATATACTGGGCGGATGGGCGGTTACCCTGCCATAGGCCGGCCGCCATTATACCGAAGTGAGATCCATAAGAAACGAAAATAAGTAGAAGAGAAGGAAACGTCCAGTTGACCCTAGATCCTCCATGTCCACCTCTGAACTGTCATCGGGAAAAGAACCAAGTCGTGCTCCGGACGCCGGAACATTTAACGCGTATCAGACCCTTCAGACGAAACCTTTTGAGCCTCGTCATAGAGTCACACTGCACGTGCATATACACAACCCCTGGCATTGCGCTTACACCTCCTGACACAGCATTCGTTACTACCACAACTATACAGTGCACATAATTCTTACTGTCGCAGCCATGCAGTGTGCTCACCTTTTGATCCACAACACTACTCATGTAACGCATGAGTGCAATGTACACCGTAAGATAACGTATTGTTCTCTGCGTGCGACGTTTCTACGATGCCCTAAAATGCATTCACATCTTGGGCGACGGATACAGTGCATTGACGTTACTGTTCACGATGTTTGATATTAAGCTCTAATATATACAGTTTCCCGTTCTGAATACCATGCTACACGTCGCAGCCAGCCTTCTAAACTACTCTCTCCTCGTTCCAAATGCCATGCTACACGTTGCAGCCAGCTTGAAGCACATCTTCTAAACTAGTCTCTCCTTCGCAGTCATCTACCGACTCCGACTCTATGCCCTTGTACTCGTCCTCATTCTCATCCTCATCCTCATCCACATCCTCATCCTCCTCATTCTCGACATTATCATCATGCAGCTGGAGACTACGATAATGCTGAGTACGACTCCTGGTACTGTGAATGTCATCATACTCGTTGTCGCTATCATGGTCGCCATCATCAATCCCATCCTCAGCATCGAAAGATAAATCTTTGTCAGTGGGGATACAAATTGCAGAAATTTCCAAAGTCTCAATGTCCGGCTCCATCATCAAGGCTTCCATCGCAGCCTTGTTTAATACCACTCAATGAGGCTTGGTAACGGGTGGCATATTATTGGCTGCTTTCTCATGTAGAATGAGGTTGTTGAGAGCCACCCTTATGGACTTGATTACCTTCTGTCTCAATGGAGATGGGAGATCGTTCCAAATATTCATGAGATCAGTGTAAGTCTCTCCGAATTGTTGGAGCAATTGCATACATTGTGAAGGCCATACTTACCGCCGTCATTATCTAGATTGAAGTAGTACTCCCTCTCGGGCCTGTTGCGCCAGATTTCAAGTTCGAGGTCATCGATTGCAACCTTTGTTGGAGGTAAACCTCCATTTCTTTGCCACTGTATCAGTGAGTGATACAATGCCGTACATGTTAACACAATCAGTGCCGGAGGTGTCTGTTCTCGAATCCAGTCATGGCAGCCCTCCGAACACATGCCGCATTTGCGAATTCGTTGGAAGAAATATATATATAGAAATCGTAGAATCTCCTCAGCAAGAAAGTAGCTAGCCCGTTCCTGGTGGTGTTAGCGACGCTACAGGTTGCAGACAGATCTCACATCAGGTTCGTTCACACAATCGCATTGGCGTACAATAAATGTAAAATCTGAAAGAATTACGTCAATGTGTATGCGGCGCTCGTTATCTTCGAAAGGGTGCAAGTTGTCTAGTCTCCCTATACACTCAGGGGCCTTCTTGATCATGTGCGATCTGATGTAAAGGTGTACGTCCTCGTACGTAGATATAAGTGTAGATACGGTTGCACACGTGGATTCGAGAATAAGATAGGTTGGTTCAATAGGTAAAGTTATCGATTGCGTGCATGGGCACTCGCACGAGCTGTCTATATACAGGGTGGATGGACGGTTACCCGGCCGCCATTACATCATCCCCCTCTTTATCTGCAGATCTCCTGGGCTTCATACCCGTACATGAAGAGAAGAAAATCCAAGCTCGTACGCCCTTGTACGGTCTCATGAATCCCGCAACCTATCGGTACCGCTCGAGCGTAACCTTTCGGTGGATCCGGCGCACGGGGAAAGTCCACCTCCAGTGGCAGGCGGTAAAACCCGTGCCGTCGCCATTTGTACCGGGCCGAGATCCAATAAGAAGACAAGAGAAGGAGAAAACAAGAAGGAAATGTCCAATTGACCCCTGTAACCTCCAGATCTCCATATCTCCAAAGTGGCTCGCCAGCACCAAGCTCCATGTCCATATCCATGCCCATGCGTCCGTAGCTTCCGTAGTGAAGGCTCGGTGGTGTGCGTATCGGTGTCACGTTGGAAGTTATTGACCGATTCGAAGGTCTCGTCACGTATCAATCGTATGTGATTCGGCGATTACCTAACTCGTGAGCATCCAAGAGAAGATCGAACTTACAATGTAATCAATCAAGTGCGATTAGCTCTTGCAAAGCTTGTGCCCTCGGAAGCCCGCCTCACGGTAACTTCGTACGTCCAATCAAACGTCCATTAAGTGCCATTCGTGTAATCATTCACCTTAAGTGCGGCTTCATTCGTGGATGCTAACGTGTCGTAGGTGCGCTTTTTTTGTTTTGTTTTAATCATACTGTATTCACTCTATCTAGAGTATGACAGACCCCTAAACCCCGCCGCCTCCGGGCAAGCCAGTAAGATGGCGCCGCTCCCATCCTGCTACCCATCGTCCCCTGCTGACAAAGGAAAGTAAAAAGATTGGTAAGGACAAAAGAAAGGAACCGGAAAGAAAGACCCTCGAACCACCTAATCTCACTCATCTCACTCCTCTGCCTGCTCGTTACCCGGCTATCGATTCGGCCAGTCATGTTGCTTGCATCCAGCCAAGCCGCCAAGACATGGACGCAAGCAAAGCACGGGCCAGAGGGTGATCCGTGTGGGCCCACTCAAACTTTGTGGATTCTCAAAATAATTCACTTGGGTGGGAACTTCCCAACGTCCGTCTCCGCCAGGAAGTCCATCACCGCTTGGTCACACTTCTCCATGGAAAACAGCTCAGAGACCTGCACGTGTCGGCATCTGCCCACTTTCCAGCCTGTCGCTTTCCCCACCCCTTTCCCGAGCGCTTTCTGCTGGTCTTTCCACCGGCTGTAGTGGCGGAATAGATGCTCTCGCGTCTGCACTACTCTGCCCCCGCTTTCTCCTTCGCACCACCAGCATTTGTCGTCATCTCGGTGCCCGAACCGTTTTAAGTACTTGCCCACTGGAGCATGCCCGCTCTTCAATCGATTGAACCTTGTGGCTAACGACTTCACACTTGTCATCAGGGTGGGTCTCTTACTCCCCACCTTGCCCTTGAGTCTATAGCCGAAGTGCTTGCTGCACTTGTCGGTGTCCCACTGTGTTTTTGCGGCCGATCTTGCCTCGGTGATTTGTCTGGTTCTATTTGCAGCCGAGGTGTATATTCGTTCCCGTACCGTGCCTGCTCTGCGGCCTTTCCGGGCCAGGTTCGCTTGGCAATCTGCTTCCTCGTTCCCTGGGATGCCTGTGTGTCCCGGCATCCAGTGGATCTCCATTTCGATACCGCGCTCGCGAAGGGTCCTCGTGTTGCGGTTAATCCATCTGGCTAGTGGTTGCCCTGGTCCTGGCTCTAGATGCTCCGTTCGTCAGATGGCTGCCTGCGAGTCGCTGAAGACTGCCACCTTTGTCACTCCGTTTGTCTGTAGTATGTCTCTTTTCTTGACTGATTCCCGGAGTGCTAGCCCGATTGCCCACAGCTCCACGTCGTAGACCTCCATTTGCCCGGTGCCGAGGTGGCTGCGGAAGGACTTCCAGCCGTCTCTGTGCTTGCATACTGCTGCGGCTCCCACTCTCCCATCGTCGGTTCGCGATCCGTCCGTCCACCACATCCAAACCCCCGCGCCCACTTTGGCCTCTTTTTCTCTCGCCCAGCGTGTCGCTTCTTTCTTAGCCGCGGCGTCGTCACTCAGTATCACAGTCCTGACCACCGGTACTTCGTCAGGATTGGGCCAGCGCATGGTCTCTGCTTCCCGACCGTGTTCGTGCTCTTTCTTGATTACTCTTCATATTGGTGCGCCTGACATAGGGTAGTTGAGCATCTCTTTTAGCTTGGATCCTTGGCACGCGTTCGCCAGCCTGGCTGAGAATCATTGCTGCCAGGAGTCCAGGGCCACTGGTGCAGGTGTGAGCCCTGAGTCTCTCATCAGCGCACCCAGTGGGGTCGTGGGCAGGGCTCCTAGGGTTGTTCTGGCTTGTCGATTGAAAAGGAATTGGAGGTCCTCTCGTCTGCCCGTTTCTTTTGGGTCCCACCAGAGCTCGCTCCCATATTGTGCGACAGCTTGGACGCAAGCTATTTGGACGGCTCTAACACGCTCTGGGATGATTCCGTGCATTCTCGTGAGTGTGCGGAGTCTCGCTTCTGCAGCTCTGGCCTTCTTTAGGCAACATTTGTGGTGCTCTCTGGACGTCAGGTACGCATCCATCCAGACTTCGAGCCACCTTGTCGCTTCTTTGTTGAACCGAATGACGCCGCTTCCTACCCTGATTTTGGCTGTGAGTTTCGGCCGCAGGTGCTTCTTGTGTCCTCGCTTGCATGTGAAGAGTGCTGCTTCCGTCTTAGCAGTGTCGAATTGAAGGTCCTGTTTAGCGGCCCATTCAATGCTTTCCACCGCGCAGGCTTCGAGTTTCTTAACCACCTGGTTCACATCCCCTCCGGTTGCCACCCACCTGAGGTCATCCACAAAAGAGAGGCCTTCGACTCCTTGGACTCTCTCTTCCACCCATTCTATCAGCCCGGCGGTGTAAATTGCGAAGAGAATTGGCGACACAGGAGAGCCTTGCGGAACACCTGCTTCCACCGGGTGGCTCTGCATGGCGTTGCCCTCGATCACCATCTGCAGCGTTCTTTCGGAGAGAAAACTTTCAGTCCATCGTATGAGGTCTCCATCTATCCGCTTGGCCTTCATTGCGTGAATCAGCTTCCCTTTTGCTACGCTTGGGAATGCTGCTTTAATATCCATCAGGAGGACGCCCGCGATGTCACCTTCTGTCCATGCCGTGTGTGCCCTGTCGACCATGATGGCTGCAGCGTCAAGGCTGACCGTCTCTTTCTACTACCGAACTGGCCCTCGCTTAGTAGTTCTCTCCTTTCTGCTTCCTCGGACAATAACTTGGCAACCACCTTTTCAACTACTTTGCCCATGCAGCTGAGCAAGGAGATCGTGCTGTACGACTTGAGCTTGGTATAGTCGTCTTTTCCTGGTTTTCGGATAACGACCCCACTCACACGCTTCCACACAGCTGGGTGCCAACCGGTCCGGAGGGCCGCCCTGGTTAATCCCACGATTCTCACTCTGTTCCACTTCCAGAGAAGGCGGATGGCACCGAAAGACAACTTGTCAGGGCCTGGGGCCTTCTTGACCGACTGCGAGAAGAGGGCTCGTTCGACTGCTTGCTCTGTAACCCGTTCGTGTGCTCGCCCTGCAGGGGGTAGTTCGTAGTACTGATCGTCGTCGTTCGGGGGAAAGGACTCCCGTCTGAGCATCTCCTCCTTTTCCCTGATAGAGCTTGCTTGCTTTCCCTCTCTATCAGTCAAAGCCTCCACGGTTGCCCCCGCACGAGGGCTGACGAACTTCGCAGCCCTCCAAACTTCACCACCTCTCAGGTTCTGTAAGTAGTCGTTCCACATCCGGCTCTTAGACTGCCAAATCGATTTTGGCAGGTCTGCGTTCGCCCGGGCAGCCGCCTCTGACCTTCGTCCCCTTCTCTTCTCTCTCCCGAGTGCGCTTCTCTTCTCCTTAATCTCACCGTTCCACCACCTCTTAGATCGAGCACAAATCCTTATTTTCGTCGCCGTGGCGTCCAGCACTTTGCTCAGTGCCTCTTGGCACCATTCCGCCTCCCGCTCGACCTCATCCCCGGTGCAACCCTCATCGTCTAGAGGGGCACTCTCCTTCTCCAGTTCCTTCCACACTTTCTCCGCCGCCTTCTCATCCTCCTCCGACATGGCAGCAAGATTCCACCCTATGACTTGTATTCCACCCGCTTCTTCCTGCTTTTCCACTTCCACCTCCCATTCTATCACCTCATGGTCAGAGCCTGTGGCATGGTTCTCCTCCTCTAAGATCAACCATTTCGCAATTGGTCGATTGGCCAGGGTTAGGTCTATAACGGACACGCCCTCACTGCCATTTCTCACCCAGTAGTGAGTGGGCCGTCCGTCATTCCCGATCTCCATCTCATGCGTGTCTATGATCTCCTCCCAGTACGTAGCGTCCCTCCATTCCGTGCACCTCGGGTCCCAGCGCTGGCTGTGGGCGTTAAAGTCGGCTGCGAGCACCGTGCTGCCCCCCAGTCGAATGATACTCTGCCAGTTTAACTTCCTCGCTGGTCTTTCTCCCGTTTGCACGTCCTTCTGGTCGTAAACATTTATGATCCTCGTCATCTTCTCCCCTCTTCTCTTGACGTCGACCACAATCACATCGTTGTTTGCACCCCTGCTCAAATCTGTCCGTTCGTCGGTTGCGAGGCCGCTCCCCTTGCGCACCGCCATCCAGACTCTCTTTCTTTTTCTAATTTCGTACCCCGGGTGGTTGATTCCGATTCCTCCTCTTTCTTCCGGTGGCTCTTGCAAACATATCACATCTGCTCTCTGTTCGACTCCCATCTCTAGCGCAGCCCTGGTCCACACATAAGACCTGGGGCAGTTGTGCTGAATTGTTCTAATCATTGGAAGCTGCGGCTCCCATTTCGACCTCCACTGCTGTCTCGGCCATGGTCACATCCCTCTCTTCCTCCGCCCCCTCCTTCTCCCCGGGTCTTTTCACCTGCCCGAGCGGGGGCTCCCCTTCTTGGCCTCTGGTATCCGTCGTCTGCCTGGTGCCGAGTTCTACTGTATTCGTTCCTGTGGCTCCTCCCATTCGATACTCGGCCGGTTGTCTTCTTCCAGTGTCTCAAGCCGCTTTGATAGCTTCGGTCTTCTTTGCACACCATCCACTGAATGCGATATGGGTCCCTTTGCAGTTCGGGCATCTCTCTTGGGTGTGACTGCAGAGCACACCTTTTTGTGACGTGCATTCCACAACGTTGCACTGATGCTCGCTTGTCCGGTGCAGCCCTGAGCAGTAGCCACACCTAGGCTGACTGCCGCCGCACTTGCTCCCAATATGGCCCCACCCGCAGCAAAACTCGCACATGCTGTCCGGGCCCGCACTCGTGTACGGTTCGACCTTGTATCTTACTCCTGCAGTGATGACCCCTTTCTCGACTAGTCTCTTGGCTACTTTCGTCCCCTTCACAATAAAGACCACCAATGATGCCTTTATCTCTCTATTTTGCTGTCTCTCCCTGATCGAGCGAGGGTTAGATAACCATCTCACTTGTCCAGGGACCGTGACTCCTTCGTTCTCCGCCTGGATTTCTTCTCTCATCTTTTGTAGGCCTTCGGTGCCTCTGCCCATGTACCTCACCAGCGGAACGGCGTGGATCTTCAGTCTCTCCCACGATTCGTTCCCCTCCATATCAATGATCCCTTTGTCGACCGACCTTGCTGCGTTGATAATGACGTCTTGGTACAACAGTCCCATCTGTTACGGGGATACTTATTGATAAAGTATAGCCGCCTACTCCTCAGAAGTCGTATATGTCTTGAAGGTAATCTTCGGAGTTGTCGTTATCAGACCAATCCTCGTAGTCTTGGACTGGGAGGTTGTGGTATTCGGAGGGGAGTTCACGAGTATAGAACCAATGGAAATACTCGTACTCAATATCGTAGGTATGGATAGAAATACTCGCAAAACAGAAAATCGCTTGGAGTAATAGCTTGTTTGTAAAGTGCGTGAGCATAAAGTACAATAGAATCAAGGTCTTGAAAAAAGCTCATGGAAATATTCTTTCGAAGTAGAAAACTTAATAATATTTTAGGTTCTTGTCCGCTGAT
>MU122109.1:87814-107641 GCA_014904905.1 Wilcoxina mikolae CBS 423.85
GTATAGTAGCATACCACCCTAAGTGTTCGGAACTGATACGTTGGTCAGCTAAGTGTCATGACTATCGCTGTTCGATCGAGAAGGTGCACTGCCATTGCACGGGTTAATCATTCCGCTTTGTCCGGGCTCGGTATTGGATAGGCTTGCGTATCGCATAGGACTTCATCGCTCAGAGGATAGGATAGCTGCGGGTGTGACATCGACCAACCATAGTGACAGGTGACCGAACGCAGATTGCCATGGATATCCTCCGTACCTCGTGCACCTGTTAAAGGAAAACCCCTAACACCATCTCCGCCGTGGCGTTCCGGTGGGTGACCGCGGTTATTGCACCATTGGCATTTCTCCGTGTGTTCATGATTCGGATGTGGGCTGGGGCTTGCTGCTGGAACAGCGCCCTGTTGATTACGTATGCGACTTCTTCGTCCATCTTGTTGGGCAGGGGGACGCTCTCGTCTCTTCTTAGGATCAGGCGCCTGTCTGCCATGCTCGAGCCATTTGTATTTGTAGGGGCTGGAGCTGGCCTGCTCTTGATCGCTCTCTCAGACGTGACGGCCTTGGCTGTCGCAGCTTTCCGTTCGTTACGCGGTGGGACTGTCTCCCACCATCTCGTCGGTGTTGGCTTTGCTGTTGGTGCCGGCACCGGGGTTGGGGTCGGAGTTGGGGTCGAGGTCGAGGCCGAGGTTGGGGTCGGCGTGGTCGGCTGCTGCTGCGGTTTCGGTTGCAGTTCAGCTTGTCGCTGCTTCGTCTCTATCATGTGTGTACCTGCGTGTTTCGAGGCCTCCAGTCCGTTGTCGGCCTCTCGTTTCTTCTGGCCTGGTGCCATTTCCGACAGAACCTTCGTGACCATGTTTGTGATGCCCGTCCCCCACAGTACGTTGTCCTCATGGCGGGCATCCCACTTGCTCTCTCTCTCTTCTAACCACGCTTTCATGCCGATCCATTGCACCTCCTCACGCGCTGCATGTGCCTCCAGTGCTTTTACTAAATTCTCGACAGTTCGGTGCAGCTACGCTACTTCACATGCCTACTGCCTGATCGTTCTCTCCATCCGGCTTCTCCAGTCCCCCGGCGCGCTCGGAGACTCTGGAGTCTCACTTCTCAACCGTTTCCCGTTCTCGTTTCGCATCGGAGGCTCGTTCGGGGTCATGCCTTCTGTGATGACGCGTGCCTCTCCTGACATGTCGCCCACTGATCCATTCGTCTGTCCTACTTCTCCCATCTTCATATCCCTAACTTCCACACTCGCTAGCGTCTCGATTGTGCCTCCAGTAGGGCTCTCTCCTCTCGTGGTCGCCATCGTCACTGGGTCTTCGGTCATCGCGTCGCGTCCGTCGCGTGTGCGCTCTGCTGTTGTGAGTTTCCAACCTCCTCTGGCGGTCCAGAGGTGCTGAGAGTACCGCTCCAGGGTCAATTCGATGCTAAAAGTTGATTGCCGGTGTCCGTTTGTCGATTACTATCGTGGTTGTTTACTTATTTCGCCGTTTCTGTTTTCGCCAAGACTTATTTTGGTTAGGTTGTGGGGCCTGTCATAAGTGCGCTTCGGGGCTTCCGCTCAGTTCAGAGGAAGGCAATCGTCAAGTGTGCTTGAGAGCTTCCGCTCAGATCATAGGAAGGTAATCGTCAAGTGCGCTTCAGATGTTCCGCTCAGATCATAGGAAGGTAATCGTGATGTGCGCCTGAGAGTTTTCGATTGAGGTGCACTTCCGTGCAAACGATAAAGTGCACTTCTGGGCCAATGATGATCGTGATCGCGTCCGCTTGAAATCCAGATCGTAGGTCATCGACTACTCTTCGCTTCGTCCTTCGACTTTCAGTTGCCCTCCGACTTTTGCCCTTCGACCTTGCCCTTCGACCTTGGACTCTGCTTCGCAGACATCACCACCTGCCCATCAAGGCTCGGGTGGAGATGAATGGCGGTTTTTATGGTAGCCCGAGTCGTCTGAGCAGCCTCGGGACCATAAAGTAGCAGTAGCCCGAGCCGCCTGAGCAGCCTAGTGACCATAAAGATGCTCAAAACAAAACACTTGTAATGGCGGTACCAGGTGCACTTGGCTCTCGAGCGCAGTTGGCTCTCAAGTGCACTTGGCTCCCAAGCGCACTTGGCCTTCCCAAGTGCACTTGGCTGCCGAGGCCGGGTAACCGCCCTTCATATATAATCACCTCACGAAGTGCTTTTGGCACGCTAGCGATTATCTCACCTATATACTGTACAATTGATATCTTTATCACTTATTCCCGTTTGCAACCGTATCTACGCATATCTATCCGTACGAGGACGTACGTCCTTACACTATAATCGCTTTTCAGTCACCAGATACGTTTCGCTCACGGGATTTCGTGATTTCCTTACTTTTCGACGCGTCGCGACACGCCGTAACCTCCGCGTCCGAGAACTATCGTTAGATTGTCGATACAAGATAAGTAATCATCCAATTGAGTTGATTGACGGTAGTAGGGACGATTCCGAGATGATTTAGATGACAATCGGCCTCGAAGAGACGTGTCACCTGCCATGATAGACAGGCACCCCTGAGAACTCGAAATGTCTCCATTCACGACCTACAACGAGTATCATCACTAGATTGATGAATCAGGATATGTATACCCTTCAATCGAGTTAATTGACGGTAGCAGAGACGATTCGGAGGTCAATTGACTCCGAAGAAACGCGTCACCGACAATGATAGCCACTGCTGAGAAGACCTCGAAACACGTTAAACGAGATCCATCGCATACGGACGGATGTTCGAGACGAATCGAACCTAATCGAGCATCAAGTGCTAGCGAACCTTCATCAACGTCACTCTCACATGTCGATTAATTGGTTCTACGATACCACTTTTCCAACGCATCACTACTCGGAACCCATACAGATTATCATCGCTAGGGTGATGATTCGAGATAAGTAATTCCGTCTATTGGAGTTGATTGACGTGAGCAGAGTCAATTCCGAGACGATTCGGAGGTCAATCGACCCTGATACAATCGTGACCGGCCTGATGGCCACACCACCGAGAAGACCTCGACACACGTTCGACGAGATCAATCATATACGTACGAACGATCGATGGCAACCTATTGAGCAGCTCGAAGTGCTAGCGAAGCCTTCATCGACATCCACTATACGCGTCGATTCATTGACGATCGAGTCTGGCGAAGAAGTCACCGACGATAAAACGCGTTCGATCAAGCGCACTTGACGATTACCTTCCTACGATCTGAGCGGAAGCTCCGAAGCCCACCTACGATGCGTTAGCATACACGAGCACGGAAGTGCACTTACGGAGAAAGACTACCGATAGGCAGAGTTCAAGACTCTTATAGTGGAGCTGCCGTCGCAAACAGCTCTGAGTGGGAAGTTTAACCCCTGAATGTTCTAAAGTGTCAAGCAGATAAAAGCCGATACTCCATTGTGCGATTCTACGAGACGGATGAGCAAGTACGAAATGCGAACAAAATCACACCTCAAGTCATCGTATCCCTAGCGGGAATGGATGCACATCAGGTCATCGTATCCCCTAGCGGGAATGGATGCACATCAAGTCATCGTATCCCCTAGCGGGAATGGATGCACATCTATGTCGTTGTATCCCCTAGCGGGAATGGACGCATCCTCTCCTCCATATCCCTGATCAGGATTGGGCAAATGGTTATCCTTTTGTATATAGGAGAATAAACGTCATTTATGTTGTCAATCCCAATCGGGTGAGACACGCACGCGATTCGCAGAATGTGCCCCTCCGTGCAGTGACATGATAGCCCTCGGTTGACGAACCGGAGGTGCTGGTCGTGCCTATGGCATACGACCTGCTGAGGTCGACTGGACATCCGGTCGACTTCTAGCCCTGTGGACCCCTAGCGGAGAAACAGGTTAAAGGCCGCGCACTCAAATGAGCCCGTGGCACCCCCGGCGGCCACCCAGGTAACGTCGTAGACTCCACAGGTGGAGGGCGAGGTTCCAGACACATATCTGCTTGGAGCCGCCGCATTCGAGGATCTCATAGCTAGCGACGAGATTCTCGAGGCATTCGCCATACGTATTGGCGATTGCACAGGGTTGCTGGGAGCTTCCATGGAAGGCATCACCAATGGTGAGAGGAGCGCCTAGAGCTGGACGAGCGAGCAGGAGCAGCGGCGGTAGTTGCGGCAGAAGAGTTACCAACAATGCGGAGCTTGAATGACTGCTACCGGCTCGCCGAGTCACAAAGGGAGGAGGCGCACCACGGTCATGCTCCATTGTGACGGGCTGGCTGGTACCGCTACTCCCGGGAATTCCTACCCTCCATCTGACGATCGAAAACACACAGCTGACGAGTATAGATGGAGCTTCGGCGCCTGAAATGGTGCCTACAGACGACGGCGGCCATATCCCCGCCAAGTATCAGGAATTCGTGGAGGTCCTTAGTAAGGCCAAGGCAGAGACGCTGCCACTGCACCGGTCAATTGACCATGCGATCGACCTCCGGGCACAAGCTGCCATATGAGCGTACCTATTACCTGTCGGAGGTTGAGTCAAGAACTCTAAAGGCCTACATCGAGACAAACCTGGCCAATGGTGTCATCCAGCGGTCATCATCACCAGTGCCAGCGCCAATATTTTTGCAAAGAAGGACGGCGGCTCGAAACTCTGAAGTTGACTACCGAGCTCTCAACGCGGGCACAATCAAGAATCGGTAACCCATTCCATTGATCTCGGAGATGCTTGACCACGTTGGCAGTGATGAGAAATGGCTGCTGGGCGGATGGCACTTATTGAGCCACGGGAGAGCCGCGGAATGCAGATTTCTCGAGTGCAGAGTGCAACTTGCCGATATGGCGATACAAGGTTACGTTTTAAGTCTATCCTTTTCTTTAAGAAACACTTACTTTATAAGAGCTTCTGCGAGACTTGCAATTGAATGCAGATACAGAAGCACGAAGCCCCAATGGCAATCGAAACGTCTTTCAACGAGAAAATCGATGGGAATCGATGAGAATCGACACCGCATTTAGTCGTCGACGGTGCACCGACCTCAAAAGAGGGGAATGACCGTTCCGGAATCCGAGAAACCGCTACTACGACGAAATCCGCACCAGAAGTGCTGGAACGATAACCCATCATTCTGCAGATGTCAAGTGCACCTGGCCTCGTAGGTGCACTTGGCCTCGCCTACGACTTCACTATCGAGCACCTGGAAGTCAATGAGATCCTATCGACGTATGACTCCACTCTCGAGCTCCTGGAACGCACAAACAACCCTGCCGACGGTCCGTCGAGACGGCCCGATTATGAGATCGGCTACGAGAAGCCTGTCGGACGGCTCTTGACGACCCTAACAGTTGAACCCTACGATGACCTCCTAAGAAGGCCTGGCTACTGACCCATTGGCGGTCGACGTCTCGGGTAAGCTAGTCGATAACCCAATGGACACAGCCGAAGCCATAGCCGAAGCCGAAGCCGAAGACGAGAACCAATGGAGTGTCGTCGCTGGAGCTCTGACCTACGAGGGGAGAATATATATGTCCCTGCGGACGATGCTCTCCCCGGTAAAGTGATAAGTCTTTCATGACAACCCTGAGTCCAGTCATTTTGGAGCTCTTAAAACTGCTGAGTTAGACTCTAGGGATTTCTATTGGTCTGCGATGGACGCGTACATAAGGAAGTACGTCAGCGGCTACGAAGTCAACAAGATCAAGTGCAAGTGCACCGAGAAGCCTGGGAGCGAACGAGAAGTCAATGGCTACGCTACTGGTCTTCATCACCGAATCGGAAGCACCACCGAATGCATCGAATGCACAATCAGCCTCAACCAACGATCAATGAAGTCAACCGCACCCAGTGCTAGCGTCAGAGAGCCAGCCAAATCAACAGTCGGGATGTCAAGCTGCGCGGAATGCGAACCGGCTGCAATCCTTCATGGATGTATGAAAAGGCTACCGCCCTGGACGTATCAGAAAGCTACCGCGTTGGACGTATGAGAAGGCTACCCCGTTGGACCTTCAGAGCCGAGAGCGCGAACGCACCAAATTACATGGTAACTATGACCTTGTACGGAATGCTTACGAATTAGATATATCAATGAACGAATATGCTCGGCAATTGGACTTTATCTCCGAGAGCACCAAACGAAGCCATGACGATAATCGATTGACGTCGCCGCAGATAGTGGTGATTAACCGTATCAGGCTAGATGTTAGGGTGTGCGCCCTACAGCTAGGCTCGGAAGGGCATGGCGTGTGCAAACCCACTACTTTCGTGGATTCGGAAGTCGAAGGCATGGAAGTCGGAGAATGGCTGCCTTGATGCACCTGAAGCATTGGTTACTTTGTGAGTACGACCATATGGCACACTTACGAGTTAGATACCGCAACTCGAACGAGCATGACGAATAAATGTCCATATATGACTGCAATCGAGGGCCGAACGAGGCCGACTCATGTCAACCACCACTGGATCTAAAGCAGAATGGCAACGAAAAGTCGGATCCCGATTACCGATATACGAGTCAAGTTGGAGCCAATCGGCGAGATGCAAGATCAGGCTGTCACCGATGAGGTCAGCCGTGTGCTTGGATATACGAAAGCACAGAGACATGGAAATCATACGAATCCGAGAGCTCTCAATAGCAGCAACTATGACCAAGATAAGTACATCATGCAATTATACTAGTTGACTGCTGCAGCGATGCGATACCGGCCGCGATGGCCTTGCCCCTCAGATGACGTTAACGAATGCGTTCAACGAAAGAAATCGTATACGATCGATCAATTAGTCGGAAGTCGAGGGGTCAACTACGATATATCGATGCCGAATGACGCCCGCAAGTCGGCCAATGGCATTTACCGATTCGAGCACCACCGAGCTAGCACTTTGGGGATCAATTATTTGGATTCGGAGATGGACTTGGAGGATTCAGGGTCAATTGGACGTTTCCTTCTCTTCTCTTCTCTTCTCTTCCATCACTTCGTTTCTTATGGATCTCGGCCCGGTATAAATGGTGTCGGCACGGGTTTTACCATCGCCACTGGAGGTGGAGTTTCCCCGTGCACCGGATCTGCCGTGAGGCCGCCGTGATGGCACCGATCGGTCGTGGGACATATGCAGTCGTACGAAAGGCGTACGCACCTTATCTTGTCTTTCTTCATGTATATATGTATGTGTGTCGCAGCCCAGGAGGTCTGCTGATAAAGAGGGGGATGATGTAATGGCGGTGCCAGGTGCACTTGGCTCTCGAGCGCACTTGGCTCTCAAGTGCACTTGGCTGCCGAAGCCGAGTAACCGCCCTTCATATATAATCACCTCGCGAAGTGCTTTTGGCACGCTAGCGATTATCTTACCTACATACTGTACAATTGATATCTTTATCACTTATTCCCGTTTGCAATCGTATCGACGCATATCTATCCGTACGAGGACGTACGTCCTTACAACACTGAACCGAGATGCTCATCTTACTTCGTCTTTGGGCCTTATAGTGTCTTTGGGTCTTATTTCGTCTTCGGTTTCCTGCCAGTCTTTTCGACTTCACGTTGAGCTCGATGGTCTGGCGCGTGTATCGACTCGTCAGGAAAAAGGGGTAAAGTAAAGAGACCCGTAGGATATCTTGAGGTAATCTCTCGTCGATTCGTAGAATTTCTCGAGGGTAGAACGCGTGTATTCGTGTGATTTCTCGATGATAGGTAGCGAGTAGTAACGCGTCGAAAAGGGGAAATTCACAAAATCCCGTGAGCGAAACGTATCCAATTACTAAAGATCGATAACAGTATAAAGGTGTACGTCCTCGTACGTAGATATAAGTGTAGATACGGTTGCACACATGTATTCGAGAATAAGATAGGTGGGTTCAATAGGTAAGGTTATCGATGGCATGCAAGGGCACTCGCACGAGCTGACTATATACTGGGCAGATGGACGGTTACCCGGCCGCAATTACATCTGACTGCATTGCAACTATTGTTGATCTGACATATAGCCGGTTAGTCAGTGCGAATGCAATTCTGGGAGATGCCTATCTATCTTGAGATACTCCTTCTGATGTTCCTGGAAGCTAATATTAACTCCTTCCTTCCTGCATGCCTTCGGCCAGGAATGCTCTACAGACTTTGTGTTGGATATGTTAGTCGGTATCTGCCACTCTCGGAATGGTATAAGCTACCAGTACAAGCTCAGCTTCAGTTGGAAATGGAGTCTCGCTCAGCAGTTGCTTCTCCACCAAGCGACGCATTGTTTCCAGTACAGCATTAACTCGAAGGTCACCTGGTGGAAGGACACTTCGACTGCCATATCGTTGTTTACTGCTGACCGACAGACTCAACGGTGTCCTCGGCGGAGACAATGGGATGAGTTGTGAAGCCAATGATGATTGGTGTGGACTCCGGAGGTGACTAAGGTTTGTCGCTGAACGAATAGCAACGTTGGAAATGACACTGGGTGCTGGCAACATCGAGGCTTCATTCGGCAGCGGCAGCGACGGTTTCAGGGCTGGATTTGGTGCGGATACAATGGGTGTAGATACTGAGGAGATCTGAGTGATCGAACCTTCGATACATGAGGCTGTAGCCTTCGTCCACTTTCGCTTCTGCTTGTCAGCCTGCAAAGTGAGTTTCCTCTTATGACCGTTTGCTGTACATGGCAGTGGAGAGACAACTGCAGGAGTGGCCGGTGCTGCTTTTGGAATTGAGGATGCGGCTGTAACACCGAGAGCGTCACTCCAGGTTTACCAGTACAAGTAGTATCCCTACTGCTTTCAGGACTTGCTTGCGATGGAAGTTATGAAGATTCGCTCAGGATGTGAAAGTCACTAAAGATAAAGATTCAAGACAAAGATGTTTGGCTTTCCAATGCGTATAATGTTAAGGCTTGTTCTCCTCGTCAAGAAACTTGCCTTTCTACCCTCGAAGATTCTAGAGGTCTTTATACCTCTATCCTCTCGCTCTAACAATTACTTCTATCTACACTGTTCTCATGAGCTCCTCTACCTAACCTTCCCTTCGCTCCAATGCCCTTCCTGCCATTCAGCGCTCTTTCGGACCTTCCGCATCTTTCTGCTCAGATCTCTAACTCAGATGAATAGAACCCCTACTGACATCAGTCCTTCGGACTTCTGTGGTCCGGGCCTATTGAATCCTTTCGATCTCTTTACTTCCAGGCGAATGGTATCCTTTCGATCGTGAGGGACATAAGAGGCTTCGTCATCTACGCTGCAAACGCAGGTGGTTTCGTATCTACAGCCTCTCAGCTGCCTTCGCATTATCAATGGCATGAGCTGACAGGGTATTGTTCCAATAGCCACCTTTAACTCTTTATCAGTGGTGTGGTTGACTGCATGACAGCTCATCTGATTCCGTTGAGTGCGAGTGATACTCTGTATAGTTTCGATGACGCCCAGGGATGGCACTTGTACTATCCTGATGCGGCTATCATCGAGTGATCGTAGGTGACCCCACTCTGATGCCCTTTGGTGATGTACAGCTCGTGTGAGGTGTAACACTACCCCCCTCCTTATAGAGTTCGTCTCTGAACTATCATACTAATCTGCTCTTCGTTGCCTTTGGTAAAAATGACCTCTTGTGCCCAAAACCCAAAGTTCCTCTTTTCCTCCTCGGTAAAAATATGACCTCTTGTGCCCAAAAACAAATTCCTTTTCCTAGGTGTCTTGCTAGCCATTAAAAACCCTTCGTGGGGAAAAGGTACTAGTGCAACCTCTTGTCCTTAGCTGCCTGGAGATTCCGCTTATGATAATCCTTCAATAAACCCTTGTCATTGAAGTTCTCATAAGGTTCCTCAGTCCAATCTGCTTCGTCTGGGTACCCTTTCCATTTGACCAGATATAGCACCTTCTTTCGTTCCTTGCTATACTGGCTGCCCATGATCTCCTCAACCTCATAGCCTGTTTCATATTCATAGTCCTGTACATCATAACCCAATTCGTTTCCTTCGCTGGTGGCAAGTTCTGGTGCAGGTCTGATCGGAACAGTGGCCGTTCGATAGGGTTCAATGAGAGAGACATGAAAAGCATTATGGATACGCCAACGCTTAGGCAGTTCAAGCCTTATTGCTGTAGGTGAAAGTACCTTTAGCACCTTGAAGGGACCATGAAGCTTCGCATCTAACTTTCTAGATGGGCGTCTGATTTTGAGGTTCTTTCCATTTAGCATTACTAGATCACCAACCGAATGCTTCGGAGGTTCCTTAGCATGCCTATCATGGTACCTCCCCATTGTCTCTTGTGCCTTTTCCAACCCTTTTCGATACAGATCATGCACACTTGACATCCAATGAACATAGTTCCTTGATGCCGGAATCTTTGCCTCTGATTCAACGGGCCAATTCGTTTGAGGATCGAACCCATAATTCGCAAAGAAAGGTGACATGCCAGTCGCAGTGGTGAGTGAGTTGTTGTAGTCATACTCTGCCATTGGCAACATCTCAGACCAGTTATCCTGTTCGTAGTTGCAGTAGTTCCTTAGGTAGGAATTCTAGCGTCTGGTTTACTCTTTCCGTCTGACCATCAGTCTGTGGGTGAAATGGTGAAGACATCTTCAACTGAATATCGAGAGCTTCAACCAAAGAAGACCAGAATGCAGATGTAAACCTGGAATCTCTGTCTGATACAATGTTCGATGGCAGACCATGGAATCTCCATACTTCTTTTAGGAAGATCTTGACCAGGTCTGTGGCTTTCTTTTCGCCATCCTTCAGTGGTATGAAGTGAGCCATCTTTGTGAACCTGTCAATGATAAACCAGACCGATGAACAACCATCAGATACAGGTAAATCGATGATGAAATCCATAGAGATTGAATCCCATGGACGGTATGCTAATTCGAGAGGTTGTAGAAGTCCAGGGCAAGCGTGACGAACTGCCTTGTTCTTCTGAAATTCAGGACATGAGCCGACATAGTCCTCGATGAATTTCTCCATTTCTGGCCAAAAGAAGTTCCTTCGAATCAGCTCAATTGTCTTGTCCTGTCCCATATGTCCTGCTACCTTCGAATCATGCTCTGCTTCGAGTATTTGCTTTCGTAACTGTAGATCTTCTGGAATCCACAGCCTGCCTTTATAATAAAGGGCTTCATTCTCAAACGAGATGTCAGGGCTTGGACTTCGTTCCATTGCTCTAATGTACTCTTCCTGCCATACAGCATCGTTATTTGCAGCGCTTATCACTGCTTCTAATAACCACGAACTGAACTTGACTACTGGAATTGACCTCAACATAGCAGAAGAAATCATTATCTGTTCGCCTCGTAGCTTCGCTGCTGTCACCTGCACTGTTTCTCCTTCAGATGTTACCAACTGATGAGGTCTTAAAACACGGTGTATTGGTTGATTTTCGTTTTCTTCGATACTACCTCCTCCTTTTTCAGGGCGGTACTCCGAATACCTAGATAACGCATCTGGTTTCCCATTTGCACTGCCTGGTCGGTAGAATATCTTGAAATCATAACCAGCTAGTTCCTGTGCCCAGCGGGCTTGCCTTCGATTCAGTATATTAGTAGTGGTGAAATACTCAAGATTCTTGTGATCGGTAAACACACTGATTTGATGGGCTGCTCCTTCGAGATAACGCCTCCATTCCTTAAAGGCAGATACTATTGCTAGCATCTCCTTATCGTGGATCTCATAGTTAATCTCTGCCTTATCCATATTTCGAGAGTGGTAGGCCACAGGGTGTAATCGTCCATC
This sequence comes from Wilcoxina mikolae CBS 423.85, assembly GCA_014904905.1. NCBI lineage: Eukaryota > Fungi > Ascomycota > Pezizomycetes > Pezizales > Pyronemataceae > Wilcoxina > Wilcoxina mikolae. The sequence goes on from MU122109.1 coordinate 99,486, forward strand.
AATCACTTGGAAAAGGACAGCGCCGATAACGAAGTCGCTGGCATCAGTGTCAATAACCACAGGATGTTCAGGTTCAAAGTGACGAAGGATTGGTACCTCAGTGAAGCACTTCTTTAACAAATCGAAAGCCTCTTGACAGCGTGGGTTTGCCTTCCAATCAAACCGTTCACCAGTTTGTTTGGTTAGGTCTGTCAATGGCCTGCAGATTCTCGAAATGTCCTTTATGAAGCGTCGATAGAAATTGGCAAATCCTAAGAATGACTGAACGTACTTGACTGAGTCTGGTATTTCCCATTTCAGGATAGTATCAATCTTGTCCTCTGCCATGCTGACACCTTCTCCCGATATGATATAACCAAGGAATTTGACTTGTTTCTGATGCCATTCGCACTTATCTGATGCTATTGCCAAGTTGTTTTCCTGTAATCTACGAAGGACTTCTCTTGTCAATCGTATATGTTCTTCTTCGTCTTTGGTATAGATGAGAATGTCATCTATATAAACCACAACTCAATGATCGATTAGATCTCTGAGGATCTCGTTCATCATATCTTGGAATGAGGCTGGCGCAGTTGCCAGTCCAAAGGGCATAACCAAATATTCATAGTGTCCATATCTCGTACGAAATGCTGTTTTCCATTCGTCACCAGGTTTTATTCGAATGAGATTGTAACCAGCCTTTAGGTCAATCTTCGTAACAAGCTTCGAGCCAGTAACTCTGTCCCTAAGTGCGTTCATAAGTGGCAAAGGATACCGATTCATAATTGTGACGTGGTTGAGTCCTCTGTAATCTACACACAACCTTAAACCCCTTCCATGAGGCTTTGGGACGAAGAGTATTGGTGCTCCAGCTGGCAACTTGCTTGGACGAATCTTGCCAGAATCTAGCATTTCTTTTAGATATTCCTTAAGGACCGAAAGTTCTTTTTCAGAAAGAGCATAAATGGGACCCCATGGAGGCTGCTCCCCATCTTTTAAGTCTAGTGCATGGTCAAATGATCGATGTGGCGGTAGAGCGTTGGCAGTTTTCCCATTATAAACTGACTGAAAGTCTCAATACTGCCATGGAATTCGTTCGACCCAATCGATCTCCATTTCACCTGCTGCATTGATGTATATAGACCCAATTACTCCGATCCATCGTGGATCTGTACCAAACTTGAGAATGCTATCGTCATATTCAATCGAGAAGGAGCTGACTGCTGCTTTTGTACAGTGCTGATGGCAATGCTTCGATGTGAATTGGAATCTATCACCTTCTTCAGTGATCCCTCCGAGTACTCCATGCTTGACGATCCACCAGTAAGGTAACATGATATCACTTGCTGATTCCATAGGTCCGATTTCGAAGGTTTCTTTGGTATAATGGTTTTCGTACCGAAGAGTAACTGGAAAGGTATACTGCCATCCAGCTCCTTCTACAATCTCGCCATTGAAGTTCTCCACTGATTTTGGTTCTGTTCGAGTAACCAATGGAACACCATTAGTTTCGGCCCACTGTTTTGACATCATAGGTGTATCACACTGTAATGGCGGTGCCAGGTGCACTTGGCTCTCAAGCGCACTTGGCCTTCCCAAGTGCACTTGGCTGCCGAGGCCGGGTAACCGCCCTTCATATATAATCACCTCGCGAAGTGCTTTTGGCACGCTAGCGATTATCTTACCTACATACCGTACAATTGATATCTTTATCACTTATTCCCGTTTGCAACCGTATCTACAAATATCCATCCATACGAGGACGTACGTCATTACACTATAATCGCTTTTCAGTCACCAGATATGTTTTGCTCACGGGATTTCGTGATTTCTTTACTGTTTCGACGCATCAGACCTACACCGAGAACTATCGTTAGATTGTCGATACAAGATAAGTAATCATCCAATTGAGTTGATTGACGGTAGTAGGGACGATTCCGAGATGATTTAGATGTCAATCATTCGGCCTCGAAGAGACGCGTCACCTGCCATGATAGGCACTCCTGAAAACTTGAAAACCCTATCCTCGACCTACAACGAGTATCATCACTAGATTGATGAAATCAGGATATGTATACCCTTCAATCGAGTCAGTTGACTGCCGCAGTGACGATTCTGAAGTCAATTGGCCCCGAGTGTGGTGTCACCTACCCCACATAACGATTTCGAACGAGTCGCAACACCTCACTTTTCGAGGCCTACAAGCATTGGAACTTCATAAGCAATCTATATCGAGTCAATTGACTACTGCAGAGACCATTCTGAGGCGATTCAGAGGTCAATCAATTCGAAGAGTCGCATCATGAACCGCGATCGTTATACGTCCACGCATATACGCTCGCGACCTGTAACAGAGACGATTGGGAGGTCAATTGACTCCGAAGAAACGCGTCACCGACAATGATGGTCAACGCCGAGAAGATCTCGAAAACACGTTTAACGAGATCCATCGCATACGAATGGAAGTTCGAGACGAATCGAAAGCCAATCGGGCATGAAGTTCTAGCGAAGCCTTCATTGGCGTCCCTTAACGTGTCGATTAATTGGTTCTTCGATACCTCTTTTCCAATGTGTCACTACTCGGAACCAACAGAGATTATCATCGCTAGGCCAATTCCGAAACGATTCGGGGGTCAATCGACCCTGATACACTCGTGATCGGCCTGATGGCCATACCACCGAGGAGTCCTTGACATACGTTCGACGAAAGCATTCGCATACGAACGATCGATTGAAATGACTGGGAGGACCATCGAAGAGAATCTATTGAGAACTCAAGTGCTAGCGAAGTCTTGATCGACTTCGACACACATCGATTCATCGTCACCTACGATAAACGCGTTCGATCAAGCGCACTTGACGATTACCTTCCTACGATCTGAAGCGCACTTCACGATTGCCTTCCTCCGATCTGAGCGGAAGCTCCAAAGCGCACCTACGACGCGTTAGCACCCACAAACGAAGCTGCAAGCTCACTTACGGAGCGTCAGCATTGCACGGAAGTGCACCTACGCAGAACGATTATACAAGCACGGAAGTGCACTTACGGAGAAAGACTACCGATTGTCATATGATAGACCTACGAAGGCTTAAGTTCTACGGCTATGACTCCAAGCGAGTCAACGAGATAGTTGAGCAGAGATGACAGATCGTGCTGCAGTTCCGAATGGGAAGTATATCTATCCCAAATGTTCTAAAGTGTCAAGCAGATCAAACCGATACCCACTGTGCGATTTTACGAGACCGATGAGCAAGTACGAAATGCGAACAAAATGACACCCCAAGTCATCGTATCCCCTAGCGGGAATGGATGCACATCAATGTCGTCGTATCCCCTAGCGGGAATGGACGCATCCTCTCCTCAATATCCCTGATCAGGATTGGGCAAATGGTTATCCTTTTGTATATAGGAGAATAAACGTCATTTATGTTGTCAATCCCAATCGGGTGAGACACACACGCGATTCGCAGAATGTGCCCCTCCGTGCAGTGACATGAGAGCCCTCGGTTGACGAACCGGAGGTGCTGGTCGTGCCTATGGCATATGACCTGAGGTCGACTGGACATCCGGTCGACTTCTATCTCTGCGGACCCCAAGTGGGGATGCAAATACACCGGCGGCCACCGTCAATATGACGTCGGATCCTCCACAGGCATCTGAGGAGGGCGGGGTTCCAGATATACATCTGCTTGGAGCCATCGCATTCGAGAATCTCTTAGCTAGCGACGAGATTCTTGCGGCATTCGTCATACGCCTTGGCGATTGCACAGGATTGCTGTGAGATTCCATGGAAGGCATCACCAATGGTGAGAGGAGTGCCTGGAGCTGGACGAGCGAGCAGGAGCAGCAGCGGTAGTTGCGGCAGAAGACTTATCAACAATGCGAAGCTTGAATGACTGCTACCGGCGCGCCGAGTCACGAAGGGAGTACTGGACGGCAGGGGTTCCCATCGAGGATAACTCGTTATAACAAGGGCTCCTGGATTCCAACCTTTGCTTCCATCTCACGATTACGAGCACAAAGCTAACGAGTACAGATGGAGCTTCGGCGCCTGAAATGGTGCCTACAGACGACGGCGGCCATATCCCTGCCAAGTATCAAGAATTCGTAAAGGTTTTAGTCAAGGCAGAGACGCTGCCACCGCACCGGTCAATTGACCATGCGATCGACCCCAGGCACAAGCTGCCATATGAGCGTATCTATTACCTGTCGGAGGTTGAGTCAAGAACTCTAAAGGCCTACATCGAGACAAACCTGGCCCCTGGTGTCATCCAGTGGTCATCATCACCGGCGGCAGCGCCGATATTATTACAAAGAAGGACGGCGACCTGAAACTCTGAAGTTGACTACCGAGCTCTCCACGCGAGCACAATCAAGAATCGGTACCCCTTTCCATTGATCTCGGAAATGCTTGACCATGTTAGCAGCGATAACAAACGGCTGCTGGGCGGATGGCAGTTATTGAGCCACGGGAGAGCCGCAGAATGCAGATTTCTCGAGTGCAGAGTGCAACTTGCCGACATGGCGATACAAGGTTACGTTTTAAGTCTATCCTTTCTTTAAGAAACACTTACTTTATAAGAGACTCTGCGAGACTTGCAATTGAACGCAGATACAGAAGCACGAAAGCCCCAATGGCAAGAGAAACCGTCTTATCAACGAGAAAATCGATGGGAATCGACGAGAATCGACACCGCATTAGTCGTCGATGGAGCACCGACTTCAAAAGAGGGGAATGACTGTTCCGGAAACCGAGAAACCGCTACTACGATGAAATCCGCACCAGAAGTGCTGGAACGTTAACCCATCATGCTGCAGATGTCAAGTGCACCTGGCCTCGTAAGTGCACTTGGCCTCGTAAGTGCACTTGGCCTCGTAAGTGCACTTGGCCTCGTAAGTGCACTTGGCTTGTAAGTACATTTGGCCTCCTAAGTGCACTTGCCTCGTAAGTGTACTTGGCCTTGTAAGTGCACTTGTCCTTGTAAGTGCACTTGGCCTCGTAAGTGCACTTGGCCTCGTAAGTGCACTTGGCCTCGTGAATGCACTTGGCCTCGCCTACGACTTCACTATCGAGCACCTTGAAGTCAATGAGATCTTATCGGCACGGCCCGATTATGAGATCGGCTATGAGAAGCCTGTCGGACGGCTCTTTGCGACCCTGACAGTCGAACCCTACGATGACCTCCTACCGGCGATTAAGAAGGCCCTGGCTACTGACCCATTGGCAGTCGACGTCTCGGGTATGCTAGTCGATAACCCAATGGCCACAGCCGAAGCCGAAACCGAAGACGAGAACCCATGGAGCGTCGTCGCTGGAGCTCTTACCTACGAGGGGAGGATATATGTCCCTGCGGACGATGTTCTCCGCGGTAAAGTGATAAGTCTCTTTCATGACAACCCTGAGCCGGTCATTTTGGAGCTCTTAAAACTGCTGAGGTAGTCTCTAGGGATTTCTATTGGCCTACGATAGACGCGTACATAAGGAAGTACGTCAGCGGCTGTGAAGCAAGTCAACGAGATCAAGTACGAGTGCACCGAGAAGCCTGAGAGCGAACGAGAAGTCAATGGCTACGCAACTGGTCTTCATCACCGAATCGGAAGCACCACCGAATGCATCGAATGCACAATCAGCTGCAACCGACGACATCAATGAAATCAACTGCACCCAGTGCTAGCGGCAGAGAGCCAGCCAAATTGGCAGTCGAGATGTTAAGCTGCGCGGAATGCGAACCCACTGCAATCCTTAATGGACGTATGAGAAGGCTACCGCGTTGGACCTTCAGAGCCGAGAGCGCGAACACACCGAATTACATGATATATGAACGAACGAATATGCTCTGCAATTGGACTTGTCTCCGAGACACCCAAACGAAGCCATAACGATAATCGATTGACGTCGCCGCAGATAGTGGTGATTAACCGTATCAGGCTAGATTTTAGGGTGCGCGCCCTACAGCTAGGCTCGGAAGGGCATGGCGTGTGCAAACCCACTACTTTCGTGGATTCGAAAGTCGAAGGCATGGCAATCGGAGAATGGATGCCTTGATGCACCTGGAGCGGAAGCATACTTGGTTACTTTGTGAGTACGACCTTATGGCACACTTACGAGTTAGATACCGCAACTCGAATGAGCATTTACGAATGCATGTCGACATATGATGACTGCAATCGAGGGCCGAACGAGGCCGACACAAGTCAATAACCACTGGAATGGCAACAGAAAGCCGAATCCCGATTACCGATATACGAGTCAACTTAGAGCCAATCGGTGAGACGCAGGATCAGGTCCACCGTGTGCTTGGATATTCGAAAGCACAGAGACATGGAAATCATACCAATTCGAGAAGCTCTCAAGAGCAGCAGCTATGACCAAGATAAGTACATCATACAATTATGCTTGTTGACTGCTGCAGCGATGCGATACCGGCCGCGATGGCCTTGCCCCTCAGATGACGTTCACGAACGCGTTCAACGAAAGAAATCGTATATACCATCGATCGATTAGTCGGAAGTCGAGTCCGGCATATCACGTGTCAACTACGATATATCGATGCCGAATGGCGACTGTAAGTCGGCCAATGGCATTTACCGATTCGAGCACCAATGAGCTAGCACTGTGGGGATCAATTGCTAGGATTTGGAGAAAGTGGAAGTCCACTTGGATATTCGGAACCATGGACTTGCAAGCCTTCTGGAGGGGCTTCGATTGGAAGGAGTGGGCTTGGAACGAGGCTTGCTGCTGGAGCGGCTTCGACTCGGAGGTGGACTTGGAGGAATCAGGGTCAATTGGACGTTTCCTTCTCTTCTTCTTCTCTCCTTATGGATTTCGGCCCGGTACAAATGGCTTGGGCACTGGTTTTACCACCTACCACTGGAGGTGGATTTCCCGTGCACCGAATCCGCTGTGAGGCCGGCTTGATGGCACCGATCGGTCGTGGGACTTATGCAGACGTACGAAGGCGTACACACCTTGTCTTTCTTCATGTATATATATGTCGCAGCCCAGGAGGTCTGCTGATAAAGAGGGGGATGATGTAATGGCGGTGCCAGGTGCACTTGGCTCTCAAGCGCACTTGGCTGCCGAGGCCGAGTAACCACCCTTCATATATAATCACCTCGCGAAGTGCTTTTGGCACGCTAGCGATTATCTTACCTACATACCGTACAATTGATATCTTTATCACTTATTCCCGTTTGCAACCGTATCTACGCATATCTGTCCATACGAGGACGTACGTCCTTTCACTCCAAAAGGCAACCACTCTGGTCTCTCCATCCTGCCGCTTCTGTGATAGTACTGCCCAGACTGGATATTTGCTGGTGGCAGAATGCAACACGTACTCGCCCCCTTCCTCCAGCAGTGCCAGCACCTGAGCCTTGCAAATGGCATCTTTTAACGTTTCGAAGGCCTCTTCTGCCTCCCCGTTCTAATCAAATTGAGCAGTACCGACATCCTTGAGCCATGGTTCGCCGCGGCGGCCACTCATTTTGGCTCTCTTACTCCCTTTACACATACGGTATAATGGCAAGGTGATGTGAGCATAGTACCGTATGAACCTGCGGTAATAGCCTGTCAGACTGAGAAAGCCATGAACTTCTTTCGCGTTCCGAGGGCAAGGCCATTCAGTCACTGCTCTCGTCTTTGACTCCAACATATGCACTCCTTCTTGGTTGATCTGGAAGCTGCAAAATTCGATCTCATTGGGGAACCATTCGCATTTAGATTTTTTCAATTTCAGGCCAGCTTTCTGCAAAAGTTGCTTTACCGTCCGCACCTGATCTAGGTGCTCCTCTCTCGTCGAACTGTGGATTAATACATTGTCAAGGTAAACGGCGACGAATGTACGGAGCTCAGGGTTAGATGCAAGCAGGCGGTTCATGACTCTCATGAATGGACTTGGTGCATTGGCCAGTCCAAACGGAAGGACCGTTCACTCGTACAGTCCATACTTTGTTGAGAACGCAGTTTTTTGGTGATCGCCAGCACATATTCGAATTTGATGGTAACCCCAGGCAAGGTCTATCTTCGAGAAGCAGTTCGAACTCCCCAGCGGTTGAACAAGCTCTTTGATGTGAGGTAATGTAAAGGCGTACGTCCTCGTACGTGTAGATATGAGTGTAGATACGGTTGCACACGTGGATTCGAGAATAAGATAGTAGGTTCAATAGGTAAGGT
>MU122109.1:125145-155336 GCA_014904905.1 Wilcoxina mikolae CBS 423.85
AGGATTCGAGAATGAGGTAGATTCAATAGGTAAGGTTATCGATGGCGTGCAAGAGCACTCGCACGATCTGACTATATACTGGGCGGATGGGCGGTTACCCTGCCATAGGCCGGCCACCATTACAGTAAACATACCCCTGCAACCCACTATCTGATTTAACATTGAGTCGAGATATCAAAGAGGAAGTGATGGTTCGATGAACGTGTCAGCGATCGTTGCCGAAACCTGTTTTCTGCGTTTGCATACAGACCAGAAGAAAAGCAAACGAGCTTAGGTTGGGCTACATGGCAAAACCTGGCGGTATGAGGATAACCTATGGGATGCCTCGCACTTTAGAAAGTGCCGAACGTCAAACGGAAAAGAAGCGCAACCTACCGAGATCGAGTAATCAGTCTAACGATCGGAGGCCATAGCTATCTTAGTACAAACACTGAAATCATAGAGAGTAGACGAGTAACTCGCTCTATAAAAGAACTGCCTTTGCACCCGCAAAGTAAAACATCAAGCTCTAGCAGCAATCCACAGTCAGAATACACCAGCGGACAAGAATCTAAAATATTATTAAGTTTTCGACTTTAAAGAATATATGTCTTTACATTTTCGAGACCTTGACTCTATTGTTCTCTACGCACACGCCCTTTGTGAAAGAGCAGTCACCCTTCACGATTTCTGGTACGCATGTGGGTTTATTGCCCATCACGACATCGCTTTCGAATACTGTTACTGGTTTTATACTGGTGAACTTCCCTCGGCCTATTACATCGAATCATCCGAGGACGAGGAAGAATCTTTTTCTGAACTCCTACACAACGAAGAAGATTTTCAGGATACCTACGACTTCTGAAAGGTAGGCGGCCATACTTACGACGGTGCTTTGGTCATAAGTATCCCCATAACACTACCTGCTCTCCAAGAACCGAAACTTCAAAATCCACACCTTCAAGCTCAATTAAGTCTTTGAGTATCATTCCGATCATGATACAGTGGATACACAGTAGCCAATCGAGATTGACAGTAGCAGATACATATCTACAGATGCACACCAGTAGATACACAGTGACAAATACATACTGGACAGATAGATATCTACAGATATACAGTGGCAAATATACAGTGGCAGATATACAGCAGCAGATACATTGCGGCAGGTATGAAGTAGCAGATATAAATCAGCGGACACAGTGATGAACCCTCAGCAGTTGTGATGGTCAACAGCAATTAGGGTTTACTGAGTACATAATTGTCTAAAGGCGGCAAAGCCGCCTCCAGACCTTGTTATTGCTAACCATATGAAGGGCTGCTAAGACCTCCTCCAAAGCCCTTCGTCCACCACACTCAACCTCGACCACGAAATCGACCACAGGCAGAAAGAAAGTCGTAAACTCGCGTGTCGAAACGCCATCCTCCGACGTATCGGAGCAAAGCTACTCGGTGGTGATTAAACGGCCAAAAAACTTTCAACGCAGAAAATATGTTCGCATGGCCACAGGAGACGAAGATTGGGGGGTGGCTTGAAGGCAATTATGTGCTTACGGAAGGAGTCTATGCTTGATACTCCGGAGGCGTTTGTGGATAAGGAAGAGAATGAGGAAGAATGAGAGGATTGTGTTTACTGTGCATTAACGGGTATTCTTATGGCGAGGATGGACGATCACACGAACTCAAAGAATCTATTATCCATACGCAGGGCACGAGTATACTTATTGAATTGACTTTAAGCGTTCTAAGGAGGTGTTCCTCTTGCATATTGCTGTTGGGATGAAAACCCAGCGTAACGTGACGTCATCAGTACTCACTCGATCATCTAACTTGCCCAGTAATTGGGCTGCAAATTCCACGACCCGGAAGCTATAAGTGATGTATCTGCAAAAAAAAAAAAAGCGATAATAGCCATAATATTGCGTTCCATCTTCTCCTGCACATGATCACAGCAAACAGGAGAACAACTGTAGACCCCAAGAGTGCGCCATCGTTCTATGGCTGTTTATTCAAAGGTCCAGCCTTGATTTTATACTCGTACATCCAACGACCAGCGCACTCAAGTCCTTCGCCACCCAGAGCTCCTATTGTGCCAAAGGCTTCTCTCACTGAGACTTCTGAGAGACCAACATTAAACGGCGTTAATGCCAAACAAACGCCAATAACCGAAACACGTCAAAGGAAAGCATGCATCACTTCTTTAACTGCTTCAAAGCCTTCCCCAATAACCCCCTCATCTTCTTCCTTTTCTCTTCCGCAGCCGCTTCTTGCGGGTCGAGTTTCTTCTTCTCCGTTCCCGAAGCTCCCGTTTTTTCACGCTCCAACATCTTGTCCACCACAGTGCCGAAATTCCAGGTCCGAACTGCAGAGGATTCGCGTCGATCTGAAGAGGTGAGGCCGGTGGACGATCTCTATTCCTATTTAACAGCCGCTTTTGATCCACTGGAAATAATATAAATACCTCAACAGTCATACTCGTCGGAGTGTGTGGTGCAAGAGCAGCTTCTAGAGCGCTTTTAAGTTCGGGAATACTCCCCTCTCTTACCCTTTCACCAACCCGCTTTGTCAGAGAAGATATAGAGCGTCTTAGCGTACTCCTCCCAATCTCCGGTGATCCCTCATTCATGGACGACCCGCCACTCAACGTTTCCTTCCTCGTAGCTTCCTCCAAAGCGATAAGATTCTCACTAGTCAATGGCGTTGGTTCATCTTCCTCCAAAAAGTCGTCTCCCAGGATTGTAAGGCCGTGTGCAAGTGTTAACTTGGGAGGTGGTGACAGCGCCCCTCTCTCGATGATTTCGGGGAGAACTTCGGGTGGAATGTCGCAACCGAGACCGGCGGCCATGGCGTGGTAGGTTAAATCTTCGGCTTCGACCCGGGGGGATTGCGGACTTTGTGGCGTTGATGGCATGGTGGAGGTGGAGGAGTTGTTGGCGGATGAGGATTGAGCGGGTGCCGGGTTTGATAAGGAAAAATAATACTGTGTTGGAACGCGGTAATCGAGGAGTGGGTTCATGCGGAAAAGGCGGTGGAGGAGATGGATTGACGTACATATAAGAATGGTAGGCGGAGAAGGGGGGAGGACGTAGACGTAGGTACTTAGTAGTAACCCACAACGACCTGGACACACTCGTACGCCAATCAAAACAGAAGCTACATGTACTTAATACCGCTGACTCGATAAATCTGTAAATCTATTTCGTCGCAACTCCTATATCATTCGTAGTAAAATGAATTTCAAAGATTGGCTTACAAGGTCTGTACGAGATGCTCAGCTGTCCAGAGCGCTCATCATGAATGAAAAACCCTCCGTCTCGAACATACGTCGTGAGTATATATAAACTCTACTATTACCTACAATCCTCATATCGCCACCACAACCACCACCACCACCACCACCACCACCACCATCAAAGCCCATTTCCAATGTCCATCAACGGACTTCCTCCAGAAATCCAAATAATAATCCTGGTACAGCTTCTTCTCACCCAAAAGACTCCTATCGAAGTTTTGAATTACCTCCATGCAGTCCCATATGCACGGCCATGTATTGAACCGAACAAAGAGGTAATATTCAGACGTGTCGAGAAGAAACTAAAGCATGAAGAGTCACGAGCGGACGAACAATTGCTGTATGCATTTGTGATGTATATGGTATCGATTCATCTGGATTGGGAAAGGGTGGTGATATCCTATCCACGATTGATAAACGCCCGACATGATTTTGGTAAGGTGGTTGCCGTAAAGAATGGAGTGAAAATATTGAAGGACTTTATTAATGGGAGTTAGTTGAGGAGGAAGATCTCATGGACTGAAGGTTTTGGAAGGAATTCTGGAAGGATATTTATCAGAAATTGTTGCACATATAAACGGGGAGTTGAACAGGTTTCAAGGACTAGAAGCGCCTCTATTCATTATTTCTATAGCCCAGATGATTTTGCAACACTGTACACCAAGACTCCAAAGACTCCCCTTGAAAGGGACACGAAGCCTGCATGTGATGGACAGACAAACTTAAGACCATATCAGTCTTCATACTCCCAGAGATTAGCACCTGATAGACATATGGGATAAATAGCGATTTACCTCGTCAGATCTCCGGACAGTATCTAATTCCATATTTTTCCAGAACAAATTAAAACGGAAATGTTGTAGTCTAGTTGTAGTCGCAGTAACAAAAACCCCATCTATTTTTTTTTATCACCCTTCAAAACCGGAGCCAACCCGTTTTACTGCTCCTGGCGAACGGCGTCCCAATTCTCAGCGTCGTCATCCTCGACGTATTCTGTCGGGCCATGATACTGCTCCCCGTCGTCATAATCCTCGACGTATTCTGTCGGGCCATTATACTGCTCGCCGTCGTCATAAAAATCCGTACCGGGGAAGCCGTTATCCACATAGCCACCCGCGGACTGGCCGCAAGCCAAGTGTGGCAAGACGCCGTAGGAGTGGCCGAACCCACGATGCTGGGAGCGTCCCCTGCGGTTCCTATCATTTACTCAGTTTCGCTGAACCCATTTTAAGAGCAGCTCTTTCGAACATACCCTCGCCGGCCCCTCTCCTTCCTCCACATTCTGTCTATCACTTGCTTTTTGGATTCACCCTTCATCCTGTTCTTGGCGGCGTCTTGCCTGTAGGAATGGCTCAAGCATTAGCTAGGTATAGCCCACGCCGGAGAAGGACAACGCAACTTGATAAGCTTCACCTTAATGAAATTTTGATACGCCTTACCAATGACGTCCCAAATTTCGCGGTAGTCGCGATATTCACCGTCCCAACCTGGATGCTTGATTTTCCCCTTGTTTTGTTGTCAGCAACCCCGACTGAGGAAAATGGATGGGTTCGTGTGCTACCGTCAAGCGGTCCATTGCCCTCCGCAGAATACTCTCTCGATCGTATTGCTGGAGGTTTATTGGGCATGTAACGCAAAGGTCGTTGAGAATACTTTTGAAACAATGAAGAGCCTTGAGTTCGGCGGGGATGTCGTAGGTATGTCCAGCAATAGTTTCCGGTATAAGAGGAACTTCTGGAGACGGGCACCGAGAAGGCAAGTGCTCGTTATGCGGGGTGAGATATCCGGAGGGGATATCAAAGCTCTCAGAGATGCTGCCGACTTGAGAACCGTAGTAGCTGCTGTAGGCAGAGGAGTGAGGGTATCCGCCTTCCGAAAAGGATCTGCTGAAGGGGCCCAGACCTTGCTGATATCCAAAGCCGGTGGTGGGGGAGCCATAGCTACGGGAGTATGACGCGGGAACAGTGAGGTACGAGCCATAGTAACCTTGGGTACGAGGTCCAGTGTACGACGAAGTCACGCTGGCGGGGTACATGACTACAGGTTCAGTGTAGATCTGTGGAAGTCCCTGATTGTAGTGCTTTCCGCTCTCCTCCATCTGAGTAGGATAGCCAACCGTAACAATATCTGGAGCAGCTGAAGACGCGATGCCGTTGTTGTTGTTGTAACTGATTCCAAAGGTTTGGTCGACGTCACTACCACAATGGAATTCAGCAGCTTCGGGATTGAAACGGAAGCCAGGAATCTTTGGGGGGATCTCGGCGGGACACTTTAGGGGCATCTCGGCGAAGATCTCGGCGGCGCTCGCCCTGAGATGTTCGTGCGACATGCCGGCGATATTGCTGCACTAGTTAACCGCCGAGGTATTGCAGAAGATAAACAAGATAGTGTTATACCTATGTTCACAACAAAACGTCGAATTTGGGTAAGTAAAAGTAAATTTTGTAGCGAGATTATTTCGAAAATGTTAGCTAAGAGAGGTGCATCGGTAGAGAGCAGAAATTCCCAGAGAGGGTTGTATAGAAGGTGTTGACGTTAGCCCTCACTTGGCTGTCATGGCACATCACTCGACCCAATTGACCATTTGCGTTTGCAAGTCCAACTCCACCGCACGCTGGTGTGTTTTTCTCGTTTCCAGACTCTCCCTTAACCTCGCTCGCTCGCTCGGCAAGGGGAAGGCGTGGGGAGAGGCAGGCACGAGAAAAGGTGTGTGTGACTGAACTGTGATGCCACTAGATTTTTTTTCTTTTCTGCCTCCAACCTGTACACACCTCCCTCTAATACGAGACAACTCTAACACTACACACACTTAGTATGTCTCCAAACATATCTCACTCAATTTCATATTCCACCAAAACCACAATACGTTTTTTTCAATTTTTGTGTAGATCTCCAGCCAATTCTGTTCAATGTTAACAGAAATAGAATACAAGCCCCTAAATCGCCAGCTCTTCAGCGGTCCCAATGCCATAAGCCCGCACGCCGTGGGGCGGTGGTTACCAACGTGAGATACGAGTTGAGAGCTATGACTGCCATTGGGTGGGGTCTAAGAGAAATGATATACTCTAAACCCTCGCACCAACATGCTGTGCCTCTGGTATTCCATACGACTGACAGAGCGGTGCTATGCTAGAGACGAGATATCCCAAGATTGTTGTGCAATCCCCAGAGGTCGGCACACTCGGGGGTGATATTCGGCTTCTGGGTAACGAAAAAAAAGTGTCCCGAGACTAGTGATATTCTATGATTTGAAAGCTGATTCTCAGAAGATACTAGCGCGGAAACGACAGGATGGCCGGACGCTTTATAACATGGAAAAAAAAAACGTTAACCCATCAACCATGAAGTATATATAACCGTCCTACCGTTAAAAAAAACAACCCCAAACAAAAGGAAGCCGATAATCAAAGAGGTTTCGCAAAGATAAATCAAATACCAACACCGCTCCAACCATGGACCCGCCAGTTCGTTGAGCTTTTAAATATGTTTTAACCCCAACCGAACTGTTCACAGTGAAGTGTAATACTAGGTCCAGTCAACGTGATGTTATCCGCCACGGCATTTCTCGCAACCCGCATGAGTTCCGACGGTCCACAAGCACCAACTGCCACCGTATTCCTTTGTTCGGAGGAACTAACCACCGAGCCGATGATGGCGCTGATGTCTGGCCGTCCATTATGCGTTCGATATGGGATTCGTGGCATCTTGTCAATTGTGGCTTCGAGTTTCTGCGCGGCGCTTTGTCTGACAAGACCGCTTTCAAGGACTTTGAATGCTATGTCATCATTGAGGTTGGGCAACTGTGGTTCGTCGTTCTCAACGTAGATGGATCGGCGCACGTTCTCTTCCCGAGCAGCATCGGCTTCGACTGACAGGCTGGTGACGATGGGATCGGTGTTGTGGGTTACGTAGACACTCATATTGACGATTGGTGACTTTTTGAGCTCTTCAAGTTCGTCTTCAAACCAAGTCAAATGTCCTTGATATCTGTTAGTCATGAAATGTTCGGTGTTTTGCCAAAACTCACTTCTGTCTTTAATCACCCACACTGCCTCCACCCCAGTAACAGAACACCGGCCAACGTTTCTTGCAATATCCATCGCAATTGCGAACAAAAATGCGCCTCCACTTCCACCGGCAAAAAGAATAACGTTATTCATCCTCTTAAAATCCGGGACCGCTCCATAGGGTCCGTCAATGAATGCCTTCAGAACGGCATTCGGATGATTGATTGCATACGTATGCAGGTCAAAAGTGAACCCTTTCTGTGCACGAACCACAAATTCGACGTTCGGGGACGAAGTGATTGTAAAGGGATGTGATTGGAACTTCCGGATTGCTGGAATCCGAACGAATGCATGCGAGCCAGGTGTGAAGTTCATTGGTCTCTTAAATACGAGCTTTGTGGCGAGTCCTGGAAGAGGGATAATAGTTACTGAATTGCCATGACTATAGTAGAGCCCTCGAACTGTGCGAAGCAGTCGATCACAACACCAGATAGACCCAATGACGATCATTGCCTTCCCAAACTTGTGTGGCTTGTGGAGTCCTAAAAAGGTTACTGCAATGGCAAACATGCAGACATGCATCATATAAAAAAATTCGTAATGACGTTTCCTGAGATAATTCAGAGACGTAATGATTATGATGTTGAATGCGCTATATGCTATATATCCGTATATTTGCGGTCGTTCTCGAATTTTGGACGTCTCACCCCCCATCGAGAGCGTAATTGAAAATGTCCTTGTGAACATCAGCAGATATCCATATTTCTCCCATCAAAGAGCTTACAAGACATGTATGCTGGACCAAAACCAGATCGTCCGTCCGATCCAGCGGTGGAGGACGTTCAATCTCTCATGAGAGTAGCCGGTTAGAAATGATAAGGGAGTATTTTTCATAGCAAGCAAAAACGCCAGGGCGGCATTGCAAATTGCCATCCTGTTTCATATCAGCAACCACTGTGGGTTGGAAGGCTGACTAGAAGCATACCATCCAGCCCTCTTGGCAAAAAAACTGTATGGAAACATTCCTGTAAACTTCAAATCCCAGAACTGGAAGACAGCATTGAGGCCGAAATATATGACTATTGTGACAAGGTGACCACCACTTGTGAATTTGGGAATCTTCCGGAGAAACGTTTTTCGGTAGACCCTGGAGACAAGTTTAGTTAGTTTGTCCATCTAGTCGCCAGGCATGTCAGTCAATTGCGATACATACCGAAAAGGTGCAGCTATAGCTTTTCCAAGTGTACCACGGTTTCCATGATAAAGGTGAAGATACATTCGTCCAAAGTGCAGTAAGACAAATACGCATATCAACCCTGTGAAGGTATATGCGAATAATTTGGCGGTGTGTTTGTTTGCCGCAAGAATCCTGATTGGAGCCAATGGGTCGAATGCCATGGCCGCCATGACTGCACCGTTGACGAACAGGAACAAAGTTTGACCAGATGCGAGCAAAGGGCAGTTTATAGATCTGAAGCATGCGCAGTTGGGAGGGTGTTGTGCTTCTGATATTCGTTATAGTTTAGCGGCCAGAAAACATCTGCATTGATTAATCAATCAGATAACGAAGACCGACGGAATAAATATTGCTCACAACGTAGTGCGCAAAGTGGAACATCTCAACCTCCCAGGGACCAGTATTTCTAGGCCTCAGGGATCAAGAAAGTAGAACCTAATTATCCATTAAAGTTTGTTGTCTTGTAGAGAAGGTCAAATTCCCCAGTGCATTGGTAACCTAACTACATATGTAGTTAGTAGAGTACTCATATTAAGCCTGCCACGCTTTAAATCGCCGTACTGCATTCGCCAGAACAATTTGAGCGCATTTCATGATCCCGGAAATTATAGGGACAATGACTTCAGCATTGGGACCAAAACCAAAGAATATTATCAAGGAATAGGTATTCGAGTTACCGGGAAGATGCGTGATGCCGTTGATGTTAGTTGCCAGTTTATCTTATCCACCGGCCGCGGCAATCTATATCACTCAATGTAAGGGGTAGTCCTTGTTCAATCCGGGTAGTGCTGTAACTAGACGAAATGCAGCTTGCAACTGGCACCCTTGCGGATCAACGGCGGTTACTCTACCTGTCTGAAACGGTGTAGGATGAAGACCAAAACGTGCCCGGGACGGTAGTAGAAATCGATCCCAAGGTAGAGAACGAGTAACATTAGCTTTAGGTTTCCTGATGTAGCTTGCATTATGAGCCTCCAGTCTTCCAACGGATATCGGCCGGAGAACTTCCCGTTGTTTTATGGAGCCCTGTTCAATCACCGTACCTAGGAGCTCAATAGAGGCCTTTCTCTCATTCGACTTCACATCACTTTCTATATGAACTCGAGATCAGTGGTGCATGTTTCGATGGTGATAGAATTATTGACGGATAACAGATAGAGGACCTCCTCTGTGTTTCGGAGAAATTGTTGATTTCAAACACCCTATAATGACCCACGGGGCATACACGTGCAGCTTCTTACGAAGACTACGCATGTTTGAAATGATGAAGTTGTCAGATCGGTTTTCGATTGGATTTTCGGGTGTTAGCCTAATGTTCAAACCTCGAGAACGCGGTTTAGGGATATTTCCTCAGACGCCCAACCGTCAGCATAACTCTCTGTATGCAGTTCTAGGCTGGGGGGTTACCATGAACCCCGCCCTACGGTGCCCACCCAGCCAACCCCCACCGTGATTTCTGCTACATAACCAATCCATATCAAAACATCATTGTCACTTCGTGTAGTTACGGAGGCACGTACTCCTCGCCGTACCCTCGCATCCTCGCTCTTGCAACATCCTAACCAAGAATATTTTTACGTACCCCTAGCAGCGAGTCGCAGTATCCCAGTCTCCCAGAGATGGCCACCCAGAGCTGACCCCAGTTGCCAACTGTATGGGTACGGTTAGGGATACCTCGAACCGAACGTTAACTTCCGGGAATCATACGTTACCTGGCTTGGTAAATCTCACACGAACCGGGAAAATTTGCCAACAGGCCAGAGCGTGTTTTGTAGGAGACTAACTTGAAAATCGAAATCTCACTCCACTTGTCTGATCTGACGACGTCGACGACCGGGCACTCCCGATCTTGAAAATATGAATGTAGATGAAACAAGTGAAAGCACGATATCCCTCTATGTATTTGTCATGATTACTCTATCGCGTATCCACATCAAAGTGCGGGGAACCAGTCGAACCTAATGGGCCCTTTGTTAAAAGGCTGTGTTTCTTAGATGCTATGACCCGACGCCAATGTTTTGCTGATCTTATTTATGCAATAATGCCACGTCCTAAATAGTAGCCAGAAGAACTAGTGCCAGTAAGGTGCAGTGCATTCTCGGAATAATGCAGCATACGAAGTCATACTGTACTGTACAACAAGTTTAAGCCGACATAAAATATGGAGCTGATCGAGCCCATGGCCGGTTCCAGATGTTGTACGCTCCAACACACGATAATCAACAATCTATTCGGTTTTTTGGCATGATCGCAAGCTGTCCATCCAGAATTTTCTAGCCCATCAGTTCCAATGCAACAAAATCCGTTTCATTTGTCAAGTCACCGTTAAGTTGCTCTGAGTACCAGTATGTGAACCACCCTAAGTATGTGAGGGCATATCAGTCTCCAATTTGGCGCTAAGTGTGACAACTCTTCAAGGTATCGCATCGCGCATTAGTTGTTCGAGTTAGGGTCCGTTTCTATAGCAAGCTTAAGCCATTTCCAGATAATACGGTACGCCGCAAAAGATACGCATACCCTTAGGTTCAAAATCATATCACTCACCTTTACGAAATCTCATTCAGGTAAGGTATCCGGGAAAGCGTAGGAATACGAATGGCGGGATATATTGAACAACCCATATCCCAGTTAAAGCCAAGTTGTTCTCGGTCATGTGGTCCAGAGACTTCATTCTTGGTGTAGAGTACATCTCGTCGTTTCTCCGGATGCATTCGCCACTGATAAACGGCGGCGGTTGGTGGTGATATTACGATGGTAGTTCGTGGTTACTCGAAATCCCTTGCATCACTGCTCACGAGCGAGCGTAGTCCTCCTGTAGCCTTTATCGTGATAGAGAAGGTGCTGTTACTATCCTCGTTTGCAGCTTTCTTGGTTAGCCCATTCAGCCGACCTATCGCCATAAATTTCTCGACAAAAATCCACACTTTCACGATCTGTAAGAGTTTCTGCCTGTGGGATTCCATAAGACCATAGTTAAAGCCGGTAACATCCGCAAATTAAAAGTTATAAGAGTGTGAACAGCAGCCCGTTGCCCTGCTTCTTACTGCGGGAGCCGACACCTGATGCGGATGGAAAATGGCGAGTAATTAATTCGTTATGACAGGTGTTCCTCAATTCGTGATGCGTTTGCTCTAGTGATTATAGTCAAAATTGCAATCGCACTGTCATCACGGGAGCATGGGTCCAGAAATGTCGGTCTGTTGTATAGGTACTTCGGTACGGAAACTAGCATTCTGCGAGCTCAGCACCGTTTAGTTGGAAGGAAGCTCCTAAGATATGGCGGGTGGAAGGAATATTGCATTGCAACTAGGGAGCTAGAATGTAATGATTGTATAAGTGGCGGAGAGTCTAGTCTTATGGAAATAAGATCATTCCGAATGATATCGACCTCAAAGCTTGACATTCTAGATCGACCATCAACATATATGTCAGTTAATCATTGATTCTATGTTTCCATTCTGTGGGGAAAGCTTGTTTTCACTAGAGATCCTCGTTCACAAAATCCCCGGAGTGGTGCTCAATCTACCTAGATTGGGCATTAAGAAAATCGTGCCGGTTTCGGGTTATGGTGATTGGGACGCCGCAACGCAAGAAATCAGGGCCTGGCCAGAAATGTGTGTCTTGAGATTAAATAAAATAGTATTCAAAGGATGGATGAAGAAGAGAGTGTTGAACTGGAGTTGCGATGAGTTATTAGGGATCTTTGGTCCCATGCGGTGCCCGGAGTAAGCCTGTCCGGAGCCCTAGCGAGAGTTCCGGAACACTTAGTGCCCTGCAGAAACTATATGCTCCCTAAAGCACGGCCCAAAGATCAACAAACATAGCTAGAAAAAAATACAGTTTTTCCGAGCCTGATTGGACCGCTGAGTTCCAAGTTAGCCTATAGAGTGAGATCAAAAAATATATCTCCGTATAGCACCGTACGGAACCATACGTCGCCGTATCTAACTGGTCGACATTTACCGTTCAAAAGGTGACTGACGGATATTTCCCGTCGCAAAAGAAAGACAGAAAGCGAGAGGATAGCGGCCGCTGGCGGGGATTCGGGAGTGGGATCCAGTCGAGCTCTTTCTCTTGTGATTCGATGAATTCTAGGGTAGTCTGCAGCTGTCGTACGGCTTTGATACGGCATGGCGTAGCCGCCAACAAAAAGCTGTCAGACTAGGAGAACAAACTTGGAGCTATCAAAGGAAGCAATCTGAAAGTGCTATGTACCTGGCGAATATCCTTTGGCTCGCAGGTTGTGAAGTTAAGTTCGGATGAACCTTGGATCAGAGTCATAGTTCATGATATAGCACGTAGTCTCGAACTGCTGACTAGGTTCGAGACTATAAAACACGCCAAGCCTGCAATTCTCGATAAGTGATAGCGTCTATCATCCGCACGTGTTCTAGATTGCAAGTACGTGTCCCAATACATCTCGTCGTCACCTTTCACCAGAAGCTTTCCACGACCACCCTTCTTGCGGATTTTCTCCCCCATCATCTCTCTCCAGATTCTGGAGACTACATCCGCGCAAAAATGGTGCTAGCTAGCTCCCCCCCGACTCTCCACCAGAGAGCCACCCAGCTAACCCACCAGAGCCCAGAACTCACTCTTCAACTCCGCTCTAAAACAAACGCAATCCCTCAAGCGCGACCTTGAGCTCTTCAGCAGTAGCCCCGTCACATCTTCCCCCGCGCTGCAAGGCCAGATCTCAGCTTCCATCGCCTCGCTCTCCCGCACAATCGATGACTACGACGCCATGGCCCGGCGGGAGCTGATCCCCGCAAAGAAAGAGAAAGCGGAGCAGCGCGTGAAAACCTTCCGGAAGGAAATGACAGAGTACCGACAACATTTTGAGAAGCTGAAGGGGGAGCGGCAGGATGCTGTGAGTCCACTCCCCGACAGAGAAGAACTCTTGCAAAAAAAAAGCCGCGAGAAAGTCTAATTTATTTTTTGGAATACGTGCAGGAACACACCCTTGCGCGCTCCGACCTTCTAAACCGCCGCGGCCATTCCTCTGCCACCCCCGAAAACCCCTACGCCAACGCACCGCACGTGCGCTCGTCTCCATTCGCTCCCACCCCGACCACTGGCGGCGCATCAAACGTCTCCGCCACAGTAGAAGACCACCATTTCCGCGAACGCGACTTCCTCTCCCGTACCGATACACAACTTGATGAATTCCTTGATCGGGGACGCGCGGTGCTCGCAGACCTTTCAGATCAACGGGACATGCTCAAAAACACACAGAAGCGGTTATACAGCGTTGCCAACACGCTGGGGATAAGCGGAGACACCATCAGGATGATTGAACGTCGGGCTATGCAGGATAAGTGGATTTTTTGGGGTTGTGTGGTGGCATTTTTTGTGTTTTGCTATTTTGTCCTGAGATGGTTTGGTAGGTAGATGCAGTGGGAGAACTGAATCAGGAGACGCATGAGGATTGGGATGGACGTGGACTTAATGGAATGATGTGGTGTACTATGGGTATTGCGTTTAGTGCTTTTGCAACGGCGTTATAAGGGAATGGGGGTGCTTACTAGCACTTGGGGAGTCTGTACCTATTGTGGATGTTTGCCAGGAAGCACGCATGCATGATGGGAGGAAATGGGATGATTGGTAAAGAAATGATGGTTGACCAGGAGCTATGAACACTCTATGTTCGAAGACATCGGCGTCAGATAATGACCTGAGAATCCATAGTTCAGTTACCCACCGAAAAGCTGAGGCCTTAAGTCCTTGTCCTTTGGCTGTCTAAAATTGGAGCAAGAGGACGAAGGCGAAGGGGAGCTTAAGACTTTAAGTACGCGGGGTTCAACCAGATCTATTGGTGTATATTTTCAATTTCAAATTCTCTTTGAGGTGCTCCTTCGATATATTCCTAGAGATCGATATCAACACAGGTGTCGCCTCCACATCGATTTTCACCTTGGTTCCGGATCCTGAACTCAAAGATTCAGTTTTATTTTTGGAACTGATTGCTGTGCTTGCATATATCCGTTCCTAACGACTTTGGATGATAAGTGCCAAATTGTATGAAAGAGTAAACACACAGAAGGTATATTAGGTCCCCCCGATCCACCCCATTTCAACCCACCCGCCCCGATGAAACATACACTCAACGCCAATGCAACCCAAAAACCTGGAAATAAGATAAACAAACAATCCCTAGAACTCCAAGTATATATAATCCGCCCAAACTCCGTAAAATTAAAGAAAAAATAAGAAAATACAATCCTCGCCGGCATACATGAGCAACACAAACGCCTCTAAACCCCCCAAAATCTCAAGTCACAGATGCAATTAAAGACCCCCGATGAACTCAAACCAGTATACACAATTATTCGAAGTCTTACCAAAAACCAACTTGACGACTGAGGACAAAACGCTTTGTGTCATTCGTCAACGTCATCGTCATTGTCATCGCTCACCCTCTTCGTGATCGGCTTCAACACCAAGTACTACCCGTCTCCATATTAATATACCAAGTCAACAATGTCATTACTTGAGAATAGCACTAACCATATCATCAGCCACAGTTCTCGGAGCTGGACGTCGTAACTCGATCGCAGTTTCCTCGGCCTTCATGTGACAAAGTTCCGGCATTGTAATCCACCACGGAAGCTTTTGTTTGTTTTTGTTCATATAGAACAACATAGACGCCTTTAGTAGCCGCCATTCCGAGTTGGGGCGGTCCGCATTGTCATGCCAAGACCTGATTAGGGGATTATCGAGGGTTTCCTGTGGAGGTTTGATATTAAGGAAAGTCGTATGAATCTCCTCTACTTCCGCCCGAAAGCTGTATGTCTCTGGATCCCTGAGTTGCGGCTGGATACGGCGGCGCCAAAGATCCTGGAGCTCTTGTAAATCCTTGTTTAGCTGGGCCCGTACACGGCGCAGGCCCGGAGAGGCTTCCCTGTCCGCCTGACGATCGAATTCGTGGAATCGGCTGGTGAGGTGCGAATCCGTCCATGTCCCTAGCCTGTCCATGAGAACCGCGAATTCTCGCATTTTTTCCGCAACTTTGTTTGTCCCCACTCCCAACACAAGGCGATCAAGAATGAACCATTCTTCTGGATTGCCGGTGGGGTGAATATTTCGGTCCTTGGGGTATTTATACGCCGGTTTGCGATCCAAAGTTTTATTCAATTCCTTGAGCTTGGTACGGGATGCTTCAGTCAGCTGTACCCCTTGCTTTGGTGCATCGACAAGCACGCCGCAAAGATTGGCAAGGTCAATAATCGTCTTGTGATATTTAACATCCTTGACATTGGAATGATTGTTATACATATACCTGGTGAGAATATCGGTACACATTCCCAGGTAATCTTGTGTCAAAGACGACGTGAACCCACGAGCAAAAAACATTTGGAAGAAGGGGGCTGAGTTCGGATCTTGGCCGAGAACCCTGAGGAAGCGGTTTTCCGGATTAATAGGTTCTACCCACCTATCCGCCTTCCATTTCTTGAATGCCATAAACGAACGATTGTTGTTGAAATGCTCCACCAAGCGATGATCCCAACAAACCCAAATCTTATCCCCGTCGTAATCGCCACCTGAAAGCATGTCCGCCAGAGGAATATTGCCTTTCGTGGAAAACACAACAACATCCTTCAGCCTCCTGAGGCCGGAATGCCTTGGACATACCCCACGAACCTGCCATAATTTGTAAGAATATGGTCCACAAAAGGGTAATTAAGCAAGGGACGAGCGGCTCATATATTAAAAGCTGAGAACCGGATCTAGAGAACGTACCTTTCGAATATCCGTCAGAAGATGTGCAGGATTACGAGCAACTAGCACTTCCCCCTCGATACAATCTAGGCGAGTCTGGATGGTCGTATCAAGAAACCCTTTCGAAAACTGGAGAGATATTTCTCCTTCTTCGAGGGTACCAGTCGGATCTGCGATACAGAACACGATAGTTGATGACGGCACACGGATACGAAGCCCATCCAGAATGTCGTTGCATTGTTGCTTGACAATCATGTTCAATTTGTCCATCAGAAAGCCACATTTCAATGGTTCAAATCGAGCATCGAGCAACATACTAATCTGCTCTTCGTTGCTCTGCGGGGTCCCACTGCTTTGTCGGGGTATGTCCCCATAAATTTGCCGGTCCGACATTACCCCATGGTTACTGAGCCACGAACGGAGACTGATCCTGTCTTGGGCCACGCTCAGGAGCTGCTCTAGATCCTCTTCAAGGTGTTGCTCAAGGAGTTCTTTGAATATTTCAAATGGAACACCCTGGGCAGCCAAAATCGGGATAAATTGAAGATTGAGGGAGGTCGGTGATGGCTCTTTTGAGTAATGTAGCACAAAGAGCGTTAGACGGGCCCAGTCCATTGTTTCCTCGTCAGAATCTGTATCATGGGGTTCAAACTTCAGCTGGGATGGGGTGACAGATATTGAAACATCCTCGGAGTATCGGTCCGCTGTCGGATCGACAAACCATATCCCCTTGGCACCGCCAAGACGAGCCTGAACGGCAGTTGGAGTCTCCTCAAGACCTAGTTTCTCCCGAATGATCCGCATGACCTTTGGCGAACATACTGAGCATCCATCGTTCATCACGCTGCACTTGTTGTCCACTTTGGGCTCTGGCGATAGTATATCCTTCACGTATGTAACCTTGTCAGGGTGGAAGGTCACCGTGGGGGTGGAGGTGGAAAGCCCTGATGATCAATCAGTCCCATACACAGCGAAAAGGAAAAGTGAGGGTATACCCAAGCTTATGCGAGACCAAATTTTGGCAAACGTGCTGTCCATGTGCTTATCAAGCGGCATGTGCCATCTGATGAGGTCATCACGGCTCATGTTTGTCCTGATCATTTCGTCCCGGCTTGTTGTGGGATCTTTCAAAAACCCCAGCTGTTCTTTCACCAAGTATGATGGCTCTCCAAGGCCAATGCCACTCTCAGCAAAAAAATATGCCCAAAGAAAGCCTTCAGACGCGGAGGCTCCAGTTTTCTCGGGGTTGAGTGCCTCGGGACTAGTATCTTCCCGATCTGCCTCCTTACGCTTCTTCTGAGACCCTACTTTAACAAAGAAGCACCGCCAGCGTCTGTTCAATAACCGAATTTCCTTTTCTACAAGCCATTGCACCATCTTTGACTTGATTTCCGTCTCCCCCGGACCTCCATTTTTTGGCTTGACCCTGAATGACGTTGTCGGTATTTTTATCGTGAGGAACCGATCTGAACCAAAACGATACGCAAACTTGTTCCCCTTGCCTTTAATTGACGGCGGGTTTAACCGGATATCAAGTTTGAATTCCTTCGCCTTTCGGTCAAAAGAAGTAGTGCCAGTAAGCTCAATATCGTTAGTCCAAGGAGTGGGACCATTCAGCATCAACCAAACTTCCTCTGATAGTGGCTCTGGCATGGGCTTCTCGGTTGAAAGCTGTTGGCTGAATAACTTCATGGCATCCCACAGCTCCTTCTTTGTCTTCGCAGCATGGAAAGACTGGCCGCAGTTTTCAGCAATACCAGGAACCTGGGTTTCGCATTCCTCGAGTGACAGGCCAAGAGCAAGGCTAACGCGAGTAACCTCATACTGCAGTAGGTATTTAAATGTGCTAAAGGGCCGCCGGGGTCCCGATTGACTGACCCCAGCCGGCACACTATCCAGATCAAGTTCGGCCATCTCGCGTGTGAGGTCCTCACTGACGTCGTACTGGTCTTCTGACGGTAGTTGCTCATCAAATGCATACCTCAGTCGCTCCCGCTCGGCTTCTTCTTTCAGATGCTCCATCAAGGCTTCTTCGTCATCTTCGAAGTTGGGCTCTTCGACAACAACGCCTGTTGGTTGCTGCAAAGGTTGCGTTGTAGGGGGATGTTCCCTGGAACGAGAGAGCCCAGGCATACCTTCCAATCGTTGCCAGCCTTCTTCGTCTTCTTCCGTGGGGGCATCCGAGTAGTAGCCACTTGCAGTGATTTGGCATTCTGGTTGAGAGGGGTCAGGTGCAGCAGGGTTAAATGACGATTGCGCGCTTGTTGGTGCGGTCGAAGGTGGTTCGAAGCTTGAGTACTGTTGAAATGAGCTTTCTCTCGAACTCTGCTGCGAGGCTTGGAGCATTTCCGTATCATGATGCCTCGGTTGAAACCCTTGACCTCTGCCAGATTGCCTCGTGTTTCTGGACTGCTGTGAAGGATTTTCGATCCTCGGTGTCTGTGCTTTCTCAAAGCCACGCCCCTCGACAGGTTGTTTCTGAGATTCTTTTCCCTTCTTGTTTTTGGGTTTTGTTACAGGCGGAGTTGAAAATTCCGATGCCGAGCCTGAGACATCCCCCATCCCAACTTGTTGATTCCGTCGTTCATCCTGGAGTACATCAGCGAAACTCTCTCTAACATGAGACATGTTTTCGAAAACCTTGTGCTTTCCCTTCGTTCGTGATACTGGCGTCCTTGTCGCCTGTTGGCCAACCGGCGAGGCAGTCCGAGCAGGTGGGGGTGGTGCACGATGGTGGGAACGGGGCGGGACAGGTTGAGGAACGTATGTGATTGGCCTATCTTGTCGATCTGTTGAACTCTGGTGAACTGTGCGATCTACCGGGGTTCTTGATCTTGGTGCCTTCGCCGCCTCACTGGGGGGTGGAACGAAACCACGACGATGGCCACCACCGCGGCTGCCACGGCCATTCCGAGGACGGGAAGGATTCGAACGGTTGGCCCCACGCCTTGGTGGTGGTGGTGGTGGTGGTGGTGGTGGTGGTGGTGGTGGTGGAGATCGTACGCCGGGACGCTGGTAACAGTTAAATAGAGTACGGGATGCCTGTGGTGGATCCTCTTCTGCAGAGAAGAATTCTTCCGCAGACACAAACGAATGATCCCCACTATCTTCCGACTCCTCGAATTCATCCTGCACTACACGCCGGTTTGATGACTGCCTTCCAGTGGGGAGTGGGGAGTATGCGGTTTGTGGAAATGATTTCGGCCTGTCGACGGTCGCATCCTCGTACTCTGGGTCGTCAAATCTTCCGGTATCAGATATTGGAGACCCCACGAACTGCGAAACAGAGTAGTCCCAGTGCCGTAAGACATTATCGTCTTCGTACGCGGAAGGCGAAGGAATTGTGGGATATCTTATAGGGTCCCCTTGCCTGTCTCGCCGGGTCGAACGCGGGATAGCTCTGGGATATATGCGGGGCGATTGGGACGCAGTTAATCGAGGCTCCATAGTTTCTGAGTGGTTTTGATGTGAAACTGCGGATGCTGCAGTTTAACCTGTGGATACTCTTCGATCGATAACTGACCAGACCCACTGTTCAGCATTTTGAATATAAGCAATTGAACTCATACTGAGCAGAGAGTATAAAAGGAAGGAACCAATAATACGCTGGAAGGATGATTGGTGACGCAACAAAGGCACAAATCCGACGCTCGATGATTACAGGCAACAAAAACAGACAAATTTCGAGGGTATATTCTCTAGGTCGGTGAACTCGAGTGAAAATCAAGCGCGTGTGGGGTTGCAGGGCACAGTGATAGCAGAATGAACGCGACCTTAAGTGCGAAGTGGGGGAGTCGCGTTCATTTTCTAGCACCTCCGCAACCGTAAAATGGCGGCCAAGCCCGCGCCCCCAAGGTAAGGATGCCGATTTGCTTCGTCGCAATGAGGGGTGTCGGCTCGCCTCCTCCCGCTGCAAGAACCCGCCGGTCGCACCCAAAATTGATAATTACTCGCCAGGGTGGTGTATGGCTAGCTTAATGAGCGCTTCATCTTCCTCTTCAAGAAACGGTACGGCCGGTCCGATTCCTGCGCTCTACGCCAACAGATTCCCCCCTGCCAATGGAGATTGTCTATCGCTTCCGCTGATGCCTATGGTGCAAGAAGATGCGGGGATAAAAACGAAAAAGCCCTGTTGAAGGAATACCATTCCTGATTTGCTTTTTGACGCCTGGTGTCTCAGCTATGCTTATATTAAGAATTGCACATCGGCATATGTCGGTTGGACCGAATTCGTTCTTCGGTCAAGCACAGCGCAATCGTCCCAACTGTGCAAATCGGTTAGCAAACGCTCTTGGGGTGTTGGTGAAACCACTCACACCATATTTATTTGAAGCAAGGGAAATAACGAAACTTTAAAGTGCATAAAGTGAACACATCCGTTCAAAAGAGGTCACCCGAAAACTCTGTGGTGGAGGGTGGAGGATAAGGTGCATGTAGAACCTTTGACATCAAGTAATGAAGGCGGAATTGGAGCTGTTATGAATCTCAACGTCCTGGTAGAACGATAAGTGAGTCACTGCACTATCGTCAAACCTACTTTACTTCTGTTCATTTAATTGAATCATGCCTTCCAACGGTGGGATGTGTACGTACCGTTTGAGAGTGCAGTGACTCCCTCCACCGACGTGACTCAACAATTCCACCCCACCTAATTTACCCCGCGACACTGCGCCTCGACTGTAAAACAATCCCTGCGATCGAATTCGTCTAATTCGCCATGACCCGAGCGGATGTTGGTGTTGGGTTGATCCCGCCGTGTTTCTGTGTGGACTGAATCAAAACGATCCTAACCCAATCGGCCTCCGAGCGTAGCCGAAACAACGTCGCGTCATGCAGATCTCACTCGAATTCAGGTACCGAATTCCGAACTCCGAATACCGACTCTGCTCCAGAGCACTTTGCGGATACCCCCCAAACCAATTGCATTTAGCCTTCGTATCAACGAGGAATCCCGGCGCTCCCCTTCGCATCTCGAGGCGATGGATGCGGCAGCACTCGACTGAGCTTGTGCATTCTAGCCGCACTCAAAGCATGATCTCTCCTTCTTCACGCCCAACCTGGCGACCTCTTCCCTTCGAAACCCGTGGCTCAGGCAAGATGATGCTACCTGCAGCACTTCTGCCATGATATTCGACGAAAGTCCGAACAGATGACGGTAGGAACCCCTCCCAGTGGAATTCGGAGATCGCAAACATATGGGGTGGAATGGTGGGTGGAGACAGCATGTCTGAGCAAAAGAAGTCTGAAAATCTTCTGCTAAGTCACTCGTTAATAATAACCTCAAACTTTCTTAGATCACACTGTTGAAAAGCCTTCATTCCCACATTCCTCGTCGCTCGCAAGCTCGCCTCTCGAAAGAACGAAACCAAAGTTCTGATACAAGGGCGGCGATAGCTGAAGCTTAGGAGCTTATCGGATTGAATGCTAGCCGCGGGAGATGCCTTCTCTGCCCAGACTTTTTCGCCTCACTCATAAACAGCGGGTTTTCAAGCGCGGGAGGTACCAGCCGCCATGTCTCACCTGCACTTTTGATATATCGATACCTTAAGGATCCACCGTCAATCATACCAATTCGTTCTCCCGACTCCGTGGCCGATAATAAAATCAGTCAGAAACTTGCACGGCAGGTTCTCCGAGATGTACTACCGCAATCTATGCGACGCTGGCGCTTAACTTAACTTTAGCGAGTGCTACACGACATGGTTTGTGTAATATTCACTGCACTGCGCCTTTGTACCTATATTTATGGCATTTTGTTTTTTAAGGCATCAACCAGTGGTTGAGAACAGTCCGGTCTCAGCAATGCCTTGGAAGAATAACCTTGGATATGTATGCGTCGTGCGTTCGCCGGCGGATTTCAAACGTGGCCTTGCTTTGTCCGGTCACCGTCCCAAGATAGGAATATCTGGACGAACCTTACGTACGCCTTTTGTCGTTCCTAGCCTCTGAGACAATTCTACCGTGGTACCAACATTTCCATGGTACATGGTCCTGGGGTTGCGGTGTGAATGGTATGGGCACTTTGAGGTATCTCTCAACAGCATTACCATTCATAGAGGTAGCTTATGCCGTTTATCCTCCAGTACCGAGAACGCATAATGTATTTACACGCCTCTGTCCAAGCCACCTATCCGGCCAGCATTCCGATAGAAATACCTGCTCTGGTTTTGTAGAGTAAAGTAAGTAGCGACAAAGTCTGGAAGAGGAGATTTTGGCCCGATTTTCCGGTCCCTTGACACTGTTTTCCGACCCTCATCGTTTTCACCAAGGCGTGTAATTCGAAACACCAACATCATTCCAGCGCTCCGATGACTTTCCAAGCGTGAAGGGTGCATCCAACAACACCCAACAGAAAAGTGACATATGTTCATGTGCCTCAGGGCTGCAGCAGCGTGTGCCTCTGGGCTCACTCCTGCGAATAGTTGCAGACCAGGTGCAAGAACTGGGTGCAGTTTGTAGTGTAAGGCCGTTACAAGTCATGTTGCTGCCCATACTTAAAGTCCACACCGTGCCGGCCATGATTGAAAGCAAGCCACGGTCATTCATCCCATTGTTCTGTTTAATTTTTAAAAGCCCCCTTTCGAACTACATCTACATCATCCCCACCCGCAACAGCAGTGCTGTAACCATGGCCGAGAGTTCCGCATAGGTATGAATACCTTCTCGCCATGGCTCATTTCCAAGTCTAGAACACTGACACTAGACCAGTCTACCCAACCTCCGGTCAAGGAAATACCTGAATCGACCCGGTTCGGTCCGTACTCATCGGGATTGCTTGACTGGGGCTATTATCTATTCGGGGATCCACCTCTCCCGCGAGGTGCCCGACTCAAATTCACTTGGACATGTGCTGGTAGCCATTATGTGCCTAGTCGTCTCACTTGCTTGGGTGGGGAGGGGGTGGGCGTCTTGGTAAGGAAACGTTTAAGGGATGTGGTTACCTCCATAAATAGAAACTGTGCAAATTTTTGAAAACGAACTCTGTTACAACTTCAACTCCAAACGGGAATGAAGCTTCTGAACCACTCTGAATACTATAAACTTCTTCGAGGGTAAATTCATATGTATGGAGGCCCTCTGATTGGCTCACAGCCAATGAGAGACCCTATCTGACTGTCAATACTGGGGCAAGATGGACATCATGAG
The DNA here is from genome assembly GCA_014904905.1 of Wilcoxina mikolae CBS 423.85. NCBI lineage: Eukaryota > Fungi > Ascomycota > Pezizomycetes > Pezizales > Pyronemataceae > Wilcoxina > Wilcoxina mikolae. The sequence continues at coordinate 148,526 of MU122109.1, forward strand.
ACAGAGTGAGTGACATCAGGGTGGTCTTCTTAATGATCGTTCTGATGCTCGGGTTAGGGGGATAATGATCGGACGCCCCGGTTCTGGCAAACAACCTCACGGACTTGGTAAGAATAGTGCGCGCCACACGTAGTTTTGGGTAAACGCGATCTGGAAACAACAAAACCTGAAGCGGAATGACTTCAACCCCAACTTCACACACTGGTCAGCACCTGTTCTCACAGCAAAATCCAGTACTAAATTGTTGTGTCCGACCACTTATACCCGGACCCGAATATGTAACTGAAACCTGACGAACTACGGGCCCATAATCATCTCCTGGCGAAACATTGGCTTCACCATCTATGGACTTCTTAAGAAACTCCAGGACAAGGCCATAAGAAAATAAGCAAGAACAAAAAAAGACACAAACACTATTCGATCCGCGCTCGACCAAGTGAAGCTCAGCCACTCAGGACCTTGGCAGAAACCTACACCCGCCGCTAGCGTCAAGCAGACTCTTCTTGCAATCCGTCATAGGCAATTCCAGCAAGCTCAATGAGATCCTCAACCCTCCCCAGAACCCAACCATCCGTTTCCTCCCCGTATTCGTGCACCATGCCGTCAGTCGCAATGAAGATATACCACCAGCGGAACAACCCGCATAATCATTCGTAATAGCCATCTGGTCCGAGCTCGTCGTAAAATGCGGCACATGCTAATGACTGCACCAGACTGACCTACACATTTATTAGTATCCAATGGTAATTTATTATGAATAATAGGCAGACCTTTTCCCTCAGTAGATATTCTGTGATTCCAATGTGCTCTGGGAATTGTGAGTGCAGCGTCACCCCTTTCGTGCACAGAGCGTCCTCAAAACTCTTGAGGCTCTCGGCAGCCACAGACCACTCCACCGTGCCCTCCGAATCGGTGGAGCGTATCTGGTTGAGGCCACGAAATTGGGCCTCGTGGCACAACAGTCGATCATCGAGAGGGATGTGGTGCGATGTAAGGCAGTCTTCGCCACCTGGGTGAACTGTTTCATTCGTGCCTTGCAAATACTGCACGCGTCCATTCTGATCGTCCTCAGGTTCGGCTGTGTGAGTGGGTCCTCTAAACCAGGGTGGTGAACCGTATTCAGGACTTTCCAAGCGACGAGTTTCACGTGCATTTGCTCTCTCCTTTGACTGTTGTCTGCGGAGGTGTGTGTGGTCTAAGAGGTCTTGCTTTGATCGATGGATACTGACAGCTAATGCCAACTGGATGTAGTGCTCTTCTCGCACCAGTTCACAGTGGTAGCTTCCTTCGGGATGGGAATCTCTTTCCTAATTGGTGGTGTGGAACTCGAAGTCTGGTTCGTGGTACCAACACTCTCCCTGTGAGATGTGACAGCCAATATCCGGAATAAAGAAGCACATTTGAGGGGGTAAAGTGTTACACCTCACAGGTTGTACATCACTAGGTACCCTTAAAGCGGGGTCACCATAACCTCATATTCGGCACAAGGACCAAAAAGTCTTGGCGAAAACAGAAACGGCGAAATAAGTCAACAACCGCGATAGCAATCGACAAGCGGACACTGGCAATAGACTCTAAGCATCGAATTGACCCCGAGATAACCGTCCCAGAACTTCTGGATCGCTGGAGAAGGTTGGGCATTCTACCAACGAAGCGAGTATGCGTCTGCGACATATTGACCAAATCAAACCAGGAATGATGGTAATCCCGAGAGGAGAGAGCCCCACTGGGGTTGCAGTTGAGGGGACCGAAACATAACCCCAGAGAGGAGATATGGATATAGAGAGAGCAGGAGGAGTAGAGATAATGAACGGCAATGCTGGCAACATATCGACGATACACGTCGCCCCTATACGCACGACTGCAGCTGAGCTGCTGGAACGCAATGAGAACGGGAAGATGCTGAGGAACAAGAGCCCAGAGGTCTCGAGGGCCCTTGAAGACTGGAGGAGCTGCAAGAAAAGGACAATTCGACAGCAGGCACAGGAGCTAGCGGCTCTGCATTGAACCATTGGATACTTGATACACTTTTTTGAAGCCCACGCAGTACGAGATGAGGTACAATGGCTAGCAGTGAGGGCATGGATGGAATACAGATAGCAGAAGTGGAATGCCCGATATGAGGACGATGTGCAGTGGGGGACAGGTATCACTGATATGATGGTGAAGATCGTAGAAGGAGCGGCACCAGATCAGGACACTCGACGTGGTGAGTAGCAGTTACTTCCAGTTGTGTTATTGCCGAGTGGTTTATTGCAACAAATCTGGGAGCAGGTATTGGGCTATCTGCCGGTTTGGAGACACCAGGTGTTCCCACGAGAGACAATCGTGGGTTGTAGTGGTGATGGTGGTGCACTCGACGTGGAGAGTAGCAGTTACCTCCAGTTGTATCATTGCTGAGTGGTTTGTTGCAATGAACCTGGGAGTAGGTATCGGGCTCACTGCCGGTTTGGAGGCACCATGTGTTCCCCGAGGAGACAATCATGGTTGTGGTGGTGGTGGTGGTGTTGGTGGTGGTGGTGGTGGTGGTGGTGGTGGTGGTGGTGGTGGTGGTGGTGGTGGAGTAGCTCTTGCAATTCTTGGAGGCGCAACTGCTATTGTCTTCAGAACAGCTATAACGATGAGAGGGTTGTAAGCTGTAACAGGAAAGAAGGTGGCCACAGAGTCGTTGCTATTGAGTCGAGTCGCATTCCATTGCTGCAGAGGGGTTTTACCTGATATAACTAGACAACCAAGAATTCAACTGATATTGCTGGTAGGATATAGGCCACACACAGCACGGTGTACGGCCTTTGCGGTGAGCTTCTTGACTTATGAGAGATGCTATGTATTCAGGCTGTGGTGAACAAAGATGTCGTACCAACGGTCGTAGCTTTTTGGACCGTAGCTTTCAAGGTCGACAATGCAAATCCTGAAGGGGTATATAAGTACTGGGCCAGTAGGGATGGTATTGGTGGAGATGTCATTGAGTTTTCGTTTCTTCTGGAGGGCAGATGCAATTAGTGTTGGCAACGAACCGTCGGAAGTTCATACCATTGACAAACCGGTTTGGTTCGAGCAAAGTGGATCCTTGCCAAGCCATTCGCCTCAAACCCCACCATTTCGGCCCACAATTTCAAACAAAAATAAGTAAGCGAGTTCTTGTCCGATTGCCTCGATTGTTAGCGCGTTCGAACGAGCTCGATTTCACCTACAAGTTGCGTCCAAAATCGCGGCAATCGGACAAGAACCCACTTACTTATTTTTGTTTGAGGTTGTGGGCTGAAATGGTGGGGTTTGAGGCAAATGGCTTGGCAAGAATCCGCTTTGCTCGAACCAAACCGGTTTGTCAATGGTATGAACTTCCGACGGTTCGTTGCCAACACTAGGTGTAATGATGGTTGGTGACATTACACATTGGTAGGAGGGTGGCTGCAGCTTCAGTGTTCTGCGATACCAGGTATCTTTCTTGGTATGGCCTTTGCTATGTTTGGATTTATCGCAGTTGTCAGAGTTGTCAGAGTCGGGGTCGGTATCAGTGTCAGTGTCGGTAGGTAAAGATGGGATTTCTTTGTGATATCAGTTTATCTGCACCCGAGTTCAAGTTTTATCGAAACAGTCTATGAGAAATACCAGGAACCCTCTCTACCATTCCATGTATTGTAGTTGAGTCGATGCCTGATGCTTCCACATCCCCTGTAACTGTGCCAAGTGCCTTGTAGTTACTGGGTCCAAAAAAAGGATATCATACATCAAGTCAATCACGCCATCATTCTTGACACCGTGAATGACATACATCTGACTAATGCTCTGAGAGTGCTCGGGTATGAATGGCTTCGGGATATTATCTAGGTGGAGAGTGTCCTTAATTGCATTGGTTTTGGAAGGAGTAGATGGGATCTTTCTGGGTAGCATTGCAACGTTCTGAGCTGTATATAAGGTGTTTGAGGAGTTGGTCAGGGTTAGGGTTGATGTGTCTAAAAATGACGATGAGAGTGGTAAATAGGAAAAGATAGAGTAGATAGAGATGATGGAGAAGATTCGAAATGGTGGGAGTGTACGGCAGAATATATACAATGCAGAATGGGCCATCAAGGTGCTGAAACCGTGGAGAGCTGCTCGCAGAAGAGTTGAAACAGTTGGTGATATCAAACATTAAACTTGAAAAGAAGATTTCCTGGTTATGAGCCGCCATCGGCACTTCTCTTCCAGCCTAAACGATACACTTCATATTTTATATGACTCTGAGAGTTATTTGAACGACTTCTTGAGTGTGAGACACACATGTCATGCGAATGTTGGGTCAAAGCATTGAAGTCTGTCAGTTTAGGTTCCTACCATGCGGCAGTAACATCAAGTTCCAATATAATGATGCAGTGTGGTGTCACAAACAGTTAGGACCTGCCATATGAAGTGAGAGAAGTGTCACTGGCATCTCTGGTAGTGCATAGGCCTCTCCAGGTACCATCAATTGACTCTGTGCAGTGGTGTCATAAACTCTGAACTCGTATCTTGGCACACAAAACGAGTGATAACACATGGTTTCGTCTGCGTTTCGTATCATCCACCCGGTCAAATATCAAAAAAGTAAGCAAACAAGCAAGTCCATGGATTCTTTATTATATTTGGGTTACTATTAGTATCAAAGTAGGCTCTGGCTGTGGCTACATCGTAACAAACTGTACCTGCAGTATATTCTACGGTCTTGGCATTTTATAAACAGCTGTGTGAGTTTTGTATCCTATGCGATTCAATTCCACAATACCTGCATGGTAACGATCCATGCATGGCAATGCTCAACATATTTTGCCAACCGCAGATACAGACCTTAGTATTGTCTACACCACACGCACCATGGCTCCCATACGAACTTCGAATCGTTCCTGTCCTGATTGCTTAAAACCTTTCAAGTCTGACCTGTAGCTCTACAAACACATCAACAGCGACCATCCAAGATATCGCGCCCAACTTCTTGAGGCGAAAACAGATTCCAAGCCCCCTGAACGGGTTCGAAAAAATGTTCAGCAATGTGTTGACGATTCTCACAGTAGTTTTCATGCCCACCATTATCACGTTGACAATCCTGACGTGTTTGCTCAGTTGCCCACATCTCCTGTTCCAGAACTATCACACTTTGACTCAAATATAAAAAGGTTCTGATATTCCGATGCGGAAGCCCCTTTCGCATATATTCCGACTGACGATAAGTACAATGCTAAGCAAAATTCTGAGTGGTGCTTACACAGCCCCTTTTATCCGTTCGACATTGAGGAGAAGTTCAATTTCGCAGAGCTGGTCACATAGAAAGGTCCTCCTGCCAATATCATTGATGAATTCCTGAAGGGCAACTGCAGTCTTAGGAGTGAGTACGTGATTCTCTGAAATCAAATTACAACTTCTGACAGAACATCGACACAATGGAGGATGGACTTGGTCATAACTCCCGGAAGACAGCTACATTGCAGATGGCATGGAATGTGCAGCATCTGGATGCAATTGAGTTTTGGCCCAGTAACCTAATAGAGTGTGCAGAATGGCTACTCTGGCAGCCAGGATACGAGGAATATCTTACATACACACCGATACATTACTTCAATGATGCTGGGCACTGTGGTTACAATGAGATGCATACTGGAGACTGGTGGTGGGCTAAGCAAGTAAGCTTCCTTCTTAGTATACTCTTTACAATACTCACAATTGTGTAGATAACACTACCCGTTGGTGACATGCTAGTGCCAATGATATTCATATCTGACGGCACTGAACTCACGAACGTCTCTGGTGACAAGAAGGTATGGCCGATATATATGACGATCAGCAATTTATCTTCAGCAGCACGGATGAAGCACACATCGCACAGTGTATTGTTGGTCGCCCTTTTGCCCATTCCCATCATGGTACGCGATATCCCCTTCAAAAGAAAAAATGCTCAGAGGGAGCATAACCAAATGTTCACTCAGAATGTGCTGCAGCATGTGTTGCAACCCCTACTCAATTCCGAGACCCATACCTTCTATACCCGCTGTACTGATGGCAACTCCAGGCATTATTATTCGACACTGGCTACATGAATGGCCGATTACCCTGCGCACTGTTACCTTCACAACATCAAGAATGGTGTATGCTACTGGTGCAAATGCCACTTTCAAGAAATGAGTAATCTACCCCACTGATATGAGCAATACAACCTCTGGGATCATAATATATATCGTATAATCTTAGATTCAAATACACTTCTGAGCATCCCCGATCTCAAATGCCACAATATCAATCCATGTTTCAATATCTAATGGTATATTTATTGCATTACAAGCGATCTTCGCTGGCCTGATCTACTGCACATGATGCAAAGTGGGATGTTAAAACACCTCCTGATATGGCTTCACGAATTTCTCAAGCAGTATAAGGGGCTTGACAAGTTTAATGATATTTGGTTCTCGGTACCTATATACCTTGATATCATGAAGCCAAGATATGTATATAAGGAGGTTTTCAAGTCGTATTGGAACGGAAGAGGAATCACGATGGTGACATAATTGCTTGTGTTTATCGTACCCAATCCTCTGCAGGATTGAAGCCCCTCTCAGCACAGTATTGTTGATGGTGCAGTTGAGTGCTCTCACTCTCTTATAGAGTTCTATTTCTATTGCCAGTATGACTCTCACGATGACGAAACGTTAGACCTTATGGACAATGCTCTACGTCACTTTCATCGGGAAAAAAACCCTGCATCTGGGTGTAATAAAGTATATGTTGGCATACTATACCACTTGGCCAAAAGGCAACTATGACACCACTTGTGTCATCCAACAACCCCTTATAACCGGTACTT
>MU122109.1:162878-175910 GCA_014904905.1 Wilcoxina mikolae CBS 423.85
TGGGATGGCTTGCACTTTAGAAAGTGCCGAACGTCAAACGGAAAACAAGCGCAACCTACCGAGATCGAGTAAACAGCCTAACGATTGGAGGCCATAGCTGTCTTAGTACAAACACTGAAGTCATAGAGAGTAGACGAGTAACTCGCTCTATAAAAGAACTGCCTTTGCACCTGCAAAGTAAAAACATCAAGCTCTAGCAGCAATCCACAGTCAGAACACATCAGCGGACAAGAATCTAAAATATTATTAAGTTTTCTACTTTAAGAATATATGTCTTTACATTTTCGAGACCTTGACTCTATTGTTCTTTACGCACACCCCCTTTGCGAACGAGCAGTGACTTATCACGATTTCTGGTACGCACGAGGATGTATCGCACACTACGACATCGCCTTTGAATATTGTCACTGGTTTGATACTGGTGAACTTCCCTCAGCCTATTACATCGAATCATCCGAGTACGAGGAAGAATCCTTTTCTGAACTCTTAAACGACGAGGAGGATTTTCAGGATACATACGACTTCTGAAAAGTAGGCGGCCATACTTACGACGGGGCTTCAGTCATAAGTATCCCCGTAACAGTATAATATTTTGGACACGTCCAAAAGTGTTTATGACTACAAATTGCATAGTTTGCGATACTCCAGCCTGCTGCGCAATCCGATATCTCAACCATCCAGAAGGAGGAAATATTCGTCAGGGATTCTGCACAGAATATTGTCAGGGAGGTTGCAGCGGAACTTGCGTTACGTGCAACTTTTATACACGGCTGAGAAATAGATCGCAACAAGAATCGGTACCACAACAAGCACCACCTCCACAAGGACAACTAGTCACCGGTCCTTTTACATTCCCCTCTCGACAACTCCATAATGGCCAGCAACAGGCGTCGACTTCTCTCCGGAGCGAACCAGTTGGCACCAGCGTCATCTGGAGTCGCGAAATCCAAACAGCCCTCCAGGCCCTTACCAGAATGGGTCAAGAAACTACAAGAGCAATACGAGGCCTCGAGGAGGCAGTATCTCGACTCCAAGAGGGACGAAGACACGGAGATGGTCGACAGCGTGCAGGCCCAGGTCAATCATCTGGATCAGGAGTTTCAACGGTTAGTCGAGGCCTGCAACAGCGAGAAAGAAGCCATCGAGGCGGAATTCGACGACGTTCGACTAGGTTGTCAGCTCTTCAGTCGGCAAGTGGCAACCGACAAAGCCCTCGAACAACAGGCCATCGTGGGACACGAGGAACAGATTCAGGTTCTCAACGCAGTGTTGAGCGAGACGAGGACGGGACTGGCTGCGCTTCAATGTCAGAATAATTATGTGGTTAAGGAAGCAACGGAGGAATTTGAAGGTCTACGGAATAGGATTACGGAGTGTGAAAGTCAGATAAGAACACTCCAGGTTAAGATGTTGGCATGGAATGCATCGATGAAGGTACAACAGGAAAAAATGGCAATGTTGGAAAAAAGATTTGCTGAGGAAGTACCATCGTGGATGGACCATCAGATTCTAGAAGCGAGAGTTGTTAAGCTTCAGAAGGAACATACCGGACTTACTTCGGCCTTTGAGAGAGCCAAAGTTTCAGAATCAACACCAGTGCATCCGGACAGACGGGTCCAAATTCAGCAGTGGCAACAACAGGCAGAGGAGCGAGGCAGAAGTATTTCGCCTATTACGGACTCAGATGTGGCACAGGTCGTTGGTCTAAGAGGAGGATCCGGAACGGATGTTGGATTAGAAGAGGCTCCACCAGTGGGAGAAGTTCAGCCGGGGCCATCTAATCCACCACCACCTGCGGGCGGAGCTGGAGGAGATCCACCTCCACCAGGGTCACATCATTCGGGGTCTCACCGCTCAAGGAATGGCAGCGATAGACGACGTCACAGAACGGAGACTCAGCAGCCAAAGGAACGCCGAGAGACACGACTCAAACTATCAGATCCAGTGAAGTTTAAAGGAAAAGCTTCAGAGGATTTCGATGTGTGGTGGATGAGCATGGAGGCGTTCGTTGCGGACCAACCACATTTATTTACCGGCCCGCGTCTCAAGATCCAGTATGTACGTGGACGACTGGAGGACCATGCACTGGCTTGGCACATGCAGTGGGAATCAGAGGCACATGCGGGAAAGCACCCTCGCAGTTGGTCAACATACCGGGCTGCAATTAACGCTCGTTTTCACAACAAACACCAACAGGAAACAGCGTACAAAGCACTCACCGAACTCAGGTACGGTGGAAATGTTCAGGACATGATTACGGAGTTCGACACCCTGAACGCAAAAGCAAAGGTTTTTGGAGTGGCATACCGGACTATGCTAATGAGCAAGCTGCCCTCCGAAATCTTTAAGCATCTTACTCTTATCAATCCGGCTGATAAGACAGATGAGGAACTTCGAGAAATTATCATCAATGCCGGCAAAAATGTTGAAGTCTGGAAAGCAAACGAGAAGAATTTCGGATTTATGGGAAAGTCAAGAGTATCCGAAACATCTTCCGGACGGGTCAACAAAGACAGAGGCAAGATCCAAAAGCCTAGGGGTCTTGGTTCCGGATTCCAACGTCAACGCCAACGTTTTGAGCAGCGAGGTACTCAGCAACGATCAAAGGACAACAGGGGTTCGTCTAAATTCAATCCCTTTGTAAATGCTGAAGGTAAAACCTTCAAACAACTGATGGAGGGAATCGAAAACTCGGAGCTGGCTCGACGACGAGCAGCAAAGGAATGTCAGCGGTGTGCATGGCCCGCTGATCGAAAAGGCAACCACAACACCATGACATGCATTCAGGACATCAAATTGTCAAAAGGAACTGCCGATTACGGCCACCCGAAAGCATACCAAAAGATGAAGGTCGGGGCATATGACCGGTTGGATGATGAGGACGATGATTATATGGTGGAAGAACCAGAGGAGGTTGGGGAAACCTCGGAGGGAGAAAAACCATCCGGTTCGGAATCCGCGGATAGTGAGGAGGATTCGGATATGGCAGACAATTGGTGGGAACATCAGGATAGTTCGGATCAATGATAAGTATTGAGATGGAGTGAAGGATACAGAGATAGGCGGGAGAAAGCCTTTTAGTTTTGGTTGTTACTAATTTAGTTCCGGTCGTCACCCTGAGGATTCCGGTAGGGATGAAACTGCTGGTCAGTAGTGACGCAACAAAACAACAATAACAACTATAACCATGACACCATTCGATACAAATAACCACGGTCGCATCAACTTCTTCGACTTAGCAGGAACACCCTGTACCCTCTTCGAACCAGAACCTCTCAACGCATTCGAAAGCATTGACACAATACTCAACGAACCAGAAGAACCACTCGAGTCTTTTGTCTGGGACCAACCCGATTCACCATACCCTTGGAATCTATACTGGACAGAAGCGGCTAAACACGGAGGAGGCATAGCCATTGACGATCCTGTGTTCGGAGATTCTTGGACTAAGTATAAGGGTATGCACGTTGGTTGCGACGATTGGGACATTTGCTACTGCGAACATAATTGCGGAGGTACCCACAGCACGGTGGGAAGAGCACCTGGTACTTTATCCACAATTTACGAGGTGGAAGAACATTACTCGGAGGAGGTTATTCCTACATTCGAAGAATTACTTAACGAAGAACCCAATTACGAGTGGTAGAACGACACTACCTTCAACGACCCATTGTGGCCGAGCCATTGTCGAAAGGATGGCTACCAAACGAAAATATCCTCCCTCAGAAGAGGAAACATCAACCAAACGCCAAAACACCTCAGACGATTTTGTCTACTATGAAACAAAGCATGTACACAAAATCCCCAAAACCAGAATCGGCGAACGACCCGTATACCGGTTCTTTGTGGACCACACGGACAGCGAAGGAAAAATACAGCAGTTTCCGGTCGGAGCCATGCTGGATTTGGGATCGACATCTTTTACCATGTCACCTCAGTGTGCCAAGGTATTTAAGATTCCGGTAGTCAGGCGTTCCAAGGGAATGAAAGCAAAGGATTTTAGCGGTAAGTCAACACAACTTCCTGGATTATATACAATACTATTAGGATTGGCTTTTGGAAACCATCGCACACTTGAAACGTTCGAGATCGTGCCGATGCATACTGACTACGATGTGCTTATACCTGCTTGGTATTTGAAACAACATAAGGCGCAGGGAGCAACATACGGGTGTTTGCACTTCACCGAGTGTGAGCAAAAATGCTATAATCACGGACATCTCCACACGAACTGGGAGATTACGTACGACAACCGTATCGCTACCCGAACCGACGCCATAAATATCGGTGCCTTATGCTTCGCATCAACAAGCATATTGGCAGAAAAACTTCCTCAACAGTACCATAAGTGGATGCTACTGTTTGATCCTCACGAAGCTGAAAAGCTACACTCTCACGGTCCTCACGATCATCAGATTAACCTGAAAGTACCAGACGATCAGGTTAAAGTCGGACCAATATACCAACTTTCGCGCGAAGAAGAAAGATTGCTCAAGGAATACATCGATAAGATGGTAATAGAAGGAAAAATAAAACCATCCATGGGACAAGCAGGATCGTCTATCCTCTTTGTGCCTAAACCAAATGGACGAGGCCTGCGTCTTTGTGTTGATTATCGAAGACTTAACGATTTGACAATCAAAGACAAGACGGCTTTACCTTTGATGGATGAATTACAAAGCAGAATGAAGGGAGCAACCTGGATTACGAAGTTGGATATGAAGTCGGGTTGTCATTTGATTCGAATGGCCAAAGGACATGAATGGAAAACAGCCTTCAGAACGAAATTCGGATCATACGAATACACGGTCATGCCATTCGGCCTCACCAATGCACCGGCTACCTTTCAACGTTGGATGAATGGTATCCTCCAACCATTCTTAGGAGGACTTAACGACATTACGGTTGTCTATATCGACGATGTACTTATCGCCACCAAAGGAACGCGGGAGGAACACCACGAATATGTAGGCAAGATACTTCAGGTCTTACAGGACAACAACCTCGTGGTGGAAATTGACAAATGCGAATTCGATAAACAAGAGGTCGAATTCCTCGGATTCCTAGTCAGCGGCGAAGGACTTAAAATGGCACCAAGTCAAAGCGAAGCCATAACGAAATGGCGAATGCCTAATAATCAAAAAGAAGTTCAGGTTATTATGGGCTTATGGAATTTTTATCGACGATTCATTAAGGGATTCGCCGGTATTGTCGCACCTATTACAGATACTCTTAAGGGCGACGGAAAGAACTTCCAGTTCGGAGATGCAGCCAAAGCAGCTTATTACAAGATTTGCATCTTGTTTGCGGCAGAAAACACACCGATACTTCGACATTACGACGATGATAGACCCGCTATGGTTGAAACAGATGCATCAGACTTCGCCATGGGGGCAGTCTTGTCACAGAAATTCGATGATGGCAAGATACATCCAGTCGCCTTTATTTCGAAGAAGTTTTCACCCGCCGAACTAAATTACCAGATATACGATAAAGAAATGCTCGCTATCGTATACGCATTCAAAACATGGAGATGTTATCTCCAAGGAGCAATACATACAACAACAGTCTTTTCCAATCACATGAACCTCCAATACTTCAAAGGAACACAACAGCTCAATCGAAGACAAGCACGATGGGCAGAAGTATTGCAAGAATACAATTTTAAGATTGTTTATCGAAAAGGAGCAGCCAATGGAAAGGCTGATGCGTTATCAAGGCGCCCAGAGTTCGCCCTAAAAGAGGGGGGTACAACTTCGGCAACCTTGTTAGGACCAGATCATTGGTTAGAAGTCGGAGCGATGGATCTGGATAATGAAGATTGGGAAGAAATTAGTCTAGCAGGGTTTGCGGTCAGTCAGTTGACGGAGACAGTGAAGGAGAAGTTTAAAAAGGAAATGGGTCGAGATGAGGAATATCAAGGGATATTAAGGAAGGTTCAGGAGAAGAATCAGAATGTTGACGGAAGGTTCGGTATAGATGGAGAAGGAATGTTGTATTGGAAAGGAAGGTTATATGTACCAGAGGGATTTCGGAAGGAAGTACTCCACCAGGAACACGATTCACGCATCGCTGGACACTTCGGTCGCGAACGCACCTTGGAACTCATTACAAGGAATTTCTACTGGCCTAAACTGGAAGACGACGTACGGGAATACTGCAACAAGTGCGACTCATGTCAACGGACAAAAACGCCTCGACATGCAAAGCATGGGCTACTACACCCACTCGAACTACCATCCTCACCATGGACGTACATATCGGTCGACTTCATCACCGACTTACCAGAATCCAATGGAAACAAGAATATTATGGTAGTAGTCGACAGGTTTACCAAAATGGCATACTTCATTCCCACAGATAAACGAGAGTCGTCCACGGTCGCAAGGTTATTTCTTAACAATGTCTGGAAATATCACGGCATGCCAATCGACGTAGTGTCGGACCGAGACGCAGTCTTCACCGGACATTTTCTCGCAGACTTGTACCAGTTCCTAGGCATTAAACGGTCAATGTCTACAGCTTTTCACCCACAAACGGACGGACAAACCGAACGCATCAATCAGACCATTGAGCACTACCTGCGAACGTATTGCAACTACGAACAGTCCAACTGGAGCGAAATGTTACCTATGGCCGAGTATGCATACAACAATTCGAAGCATGCATCCACAAAGATTACACCCTTCTATGCCAATTATGGGTATGAGGCACGTACGAATTGGCCAACAGAGGTTCAGTTTCGCAACCCCGGCTCAGAACTGCATGCACATTACATGGTCGACGTTTATCGCCGTTTGGAAACACAGCTTGAGGCAACCAAGGAAAAGATGGGGAAATACTACGATCGAAAACGACGCCCAGCTCCTCAGTACAAAGTTGGAGATTTAGTTATGCTTAACGGAAGCAATATTCGGACAAAGCGACAGTGCCGAAAGCTCGACGATAAGATGTACGGACCATTTAAGATTATCAAGGTTGGAAGCAACAAACGATGGTGCCGACTCGAACTTCCCACTACGTGGAAAATCCACCCTGTTTTCAACGTTGCTTTACTCGAACCTTACCGAGGCGATGCCTTAGAGAGGGAGGTACCTCCAATCGAGACTGACGATGGTGGCTGGACTCCCGAGTAAATCGTCGCTAGCGGACCAACAGATAACGACCACCGAAAGCATGTCTTCCTAGTTAAATGGTCTGGGTATTCTCACGACGAAAATACTGGGGAATCGTGGGAACATCTTAATGACATCGCCCCCGAACTTATCACCGAATACTACATCAAGAATCCAGCAATGGAGAAAGACTCTCGATGGAAACCTCAAGGGAAGAAATCTTTGGTACGAAAGAGGAGGAAATTATGAATTTCATTTGTTAAACTCAAACCGCGCTGAGTTACGCGGAGGTTATTATTATGTCAAGAGAATTTTTATTTTTTTATTTATTTATACCTAAAAGTTATATGATATACGCTGTCTGAGTGGTATCTATTGTTTGAACACTTTTTACGATGGAGATTCTGTTGAGGTCACCAGAGCTAGAGAGGGAGGTACTGTTAGGGGTTGTCCCTTAGCAGGTGCACGAGGTACGGAGGATATCCATGGCAATCTGCGTTCGGCCACCTGTTACTATGGCTGGTCGATGTCACACCCGCAGCTATCCTATCCTCTGAGCGACGAAGCTACGCATATCCAATACCGAGCCCAGATAAAGCGGAATGATTAACCCGCGCGAGGGCAGTGCACCTTCTCGATCGAACAGCGATAGTCACGACACTTAGCTGGCGGATTCATCAGACCCGAACACTTAGGATGGCATGCTACTATACGCCTAGGACCCCAATAGTTAGGGACGACATGAGTTGATGAAGCACGATCACGCCATTGCGGGGACTTACGGGTCAGCCGTGCATGATTGTTTCGACCAGAACTACTTTACCTTATCAGCAATATGGGACAGTCGGCTAGAGCGGGGTACGCCTCTACACTCTCCGACAGGCACACGTCAGAGCTCGAGAAGTGGGACTTTACTATGGGGATAACTATACAGTCTAGGGACTCCATATGTTAACTGTGCCCCGGTAGTTCAATCTACCTATTGAGAGCTTGTGTGTGGGTCGTCATTTCCGAGTAACGGCAGTTCTTGGTTGAGCTGGTCCGACATAAGCTGCAGCCCTGAAATGGGAGTAAAAAACAGCGAGATAGAAGTACGATACGTGGCATAGCAGCGGCTGGTCGCCGACGCAAGTCTATGAGGGTAAACATACCCCTGTAACCCACTATCCGATTTAACATTGAGTCAAGATATCAAAGAGGAAGTGATGGTTCGATGAACGTGTCAGCGGTCGTTGCCAAAACCTGTTTTCTGCGTTTGCATACAGACCAGAAGAAAAGCAAACGAGCTCAGAGTGGGCTACGTGGCAAAACCTGGCGGCATGAGGATAACCTGTGGGATGCCTTGCACTTTAGAAAGTGCCAAACGTCAAACGGAAAAGAAGCGCAACCTACCGAGATTGAGTAAACAGCCTAACGATCAGAGGCCATAGCTATCTTAGTACAAACACTGAAGTCATAGAGAGTAGATGAGTAACTCGCTCTATAAAAGAACCGCCTTTGCGCCTGCAAAGTAAAAACATCAAGCTCTAGCAGCAATCCACAGTCAGAACACATCAGCGGACAAGAATCTAAAATATTATTAAGTTTTCTACTTTAAGAATATATGTCTTTACATTTTCGAGACCTTGACTCTATTGTTCTTTACGCACACGCCCTTTGCGAACGAGCAGTCACTTATCACGATTTCTGGTACGCACGAGGATTTATCGCACACTACGACATCGCCTTTGAATATTGTCACTGGTTTTATACTGGTGAACTTCCCTCGGCCTATTACATCGAATCATCCGAGGACGAGGAAGAATCCTTTTCTGAACTCTTAAACGACGAGGAGGATTTTCAGGATACATACGACTTCTGAAAAGTAGGCGGCCATACTTACGACGGGGCTTCAGTCATAAGTATCCCCGTAACACATTCACTCTCTTCATTTGCAATGCTAACACATATACAGACAATTTTAACTGAGGTAACCAGCCGGTCCTTATCAATCATCTCCAGCCAGCCGAAAGCCAGTCCAGCTCGACCTCCAAGTGCACCTGATCGAAATGCTAATGCTTCCGTCCAGATCTGCTCGTCGCATACATCCAGCTGAGAGCCAGCACGGCTCGTTCGCGTCCAGGCAGCCGACAGCCAGCACTGCTTGATCTCGTCCAGTCAACGGTGAGCCAGCATGGCTCGAATACGTCTAGTCAGTCGACAGCCAGTCCAGCTCGACCTCCAAGTGCACCTGATCGAAATGCTAATGGTTCCGTCCACATCTGCTCGTTGCATACAGCCAGCCGGGAGCCAGCACAGCTCGATTGCGTATAGCCAGTATGGCCCAATCGCGTCCAGCCAGTCGAGAGCCAGCCCAGCTCGATCATCTCCCGCCAGCCGAGAGCTAGCCCGGCCCGATCACGTCCAGCCAGCCTAGAGTCAACTCAGCTCGATCATCTCCCACCAGCGGAAAGCCAGCCCAGCTCAATCGCGTCCAGCCAGCCGACACCCAGTATGGCTCAATCGCATCCAGCCAGCGGTGACCCAGCCAATCTCAATTGTCTCCTGCCAGCTGAGCCAGACTAGCCCAACCGTTTGTATCCAACCTGTATCTATCTTCTCCGCCCGTACACTAGTTCCAAGTGCTGCCCCAATTGCATCCAAGATATACCATAATGTTTTGTATATAGTTAGCAATAAATTTGTGAATCAAGTGCGACTTTAAGTAATCCATTGACGGCCCTGGTATATCAAGACTGTGACCGGGAATCAAGGTTGCGACTGTGCTGGGTCTGGAAATAAATGCTTCGTCTGTAAATATGTATGTACGGAAATGCTTCGGCTGTAAGTGTGTATGGATGCAAATGCTGTGTGTGGAAGTGTGTCCGAATGCAAATGCTGCGTCTGTAGTGCCAGGGTAGTGCCAGGGTATGATGAGACTCAAGATGTTTCGTTTGAAGAGTCCGATGTACCCTTGACATTCCGGCGTCCGAGGCGCGACTTGGTTTTTTTCCCGATGTTCACGATTCAAAAGATGTGTTTTAACAATTCAGAGCTGGCAAACGACCTGCACCAGAGGCCAAAGAGAGACGTACAGAATTATGTGCCGAGCAGGATACCAAGTTGAATTCTGAGGAAGATAAGAAGAAAATGGCGGCCTTTCGACAGGGTATTCGCGATGTCTGGAAAGGTATTATCGATACAGAAATGGCCGAATATATTGACGAGGGTAGCGATTTCAACTTTCCCATGATACATCTTATGCAGCACTTCCAAGAGCAGATACCATGATACAGTTTGCTTAAACAGTGGTAGACGGAGATCAGAGAAAGTTCTCACCGGAAGCAGATTAAGGAAAGGTGTTATGCTTCCAACAAGACAGATGATTACTATACTCAGATAATCAACTACAATCTTCAGAGTGATGCATTCGCTGTCAGAATGTCCAATCGCGATACATGGAACCGTAAACGAACTGCTCTACAGATGACGACAGAAGTTGCAATGGAAGTTAGAATAGAAGGTAGGGCGGAAGCAACCACTGCTAGTAGATGTCGTTTGTTGAGGTTTATATCTCCGTTGCAGTACAATGGAACAGAGCAAGTCAAGGACTTTCAAGGCCTCTTGAAAACAATCAGTGATGATGTCCTCCGAAATGGTCTATACGATACCACCAGTTGATTCTTATACTCCAAACAGGTTAATATCAATTCGGATGATCTCTTAAGCAGTACTGCCGCAATATTCCATGGATTGGAGGTAGAATCACACAACATGCATAACAAGCGAATCATTCAGAAGCTCAGATATACTGAAGATAAACGATGGTATTCTGAGGCTACCCATCATGACTGGGAATGAGTTCAAACTTCGCAACGTAAGGAGGGGTAGGAGCTGTCTTATAAGACACTACAGGGATACATTCCGTACTGTATGCTTCGTCTATACAATCTTCCAGTCGTCCATTTGGGTGGTAGAAATATTATTTGGTTAGTATACGTTGAAAGGATGAAGCCTGCCAATGGTGGAATGCCGGAGAGTACAATGCAGCTAGTCAGGGTAGTGAAACCATCTTCCGCAGGTACATATACAGTTATTCGTACAGGAAATATTGTGGGTGCAGCTTACATAATTCTAGAGGAGCCCATTTCGTCGAAGTCGGAGAATAAACGATGAATAGTTAATAGTCATATTGACCTATAGATTTGGAACGATGTTTATTATATACTGGAGGACAAGTTGAATACAGCGGTGAACAGGGTATAACCGTATAAACGGTTTTTAGAACTGTAAGGTGTTTAAAACTGTAAATAGACTTAATAAACATTACTTTGTGATAGGCAGACCTTCAGGTTGCTTGCATCCAGTCAAGACATAGATGCAAGCAAAGTGGTTTTCTATGGAAAACGACCTTATGATGTAATATACCGTGTATAGCATCGTGATTACTGTTACGGGGATACTTAGCGATAAAGTATAGCCGCCTACTCCTCAGAAGCCGTATGTATCTTGAAGGTAATCTTCGGAGTCGTCGAAATCTGATGATTCCTCGTAGTCTTACACTGGTAGGTTATGATATTTGGAAGGAAGTTCACGAGTGTAAAACCAGGGAAAATATTCGTACTCGATACCGTACGTATAGATAAAGATACTCGCGATACAATAGTTGTCTGGAGTAATAGCTTGTTCGTAAAGTGCGTGAGCGTAAAGAACAATAGAATCGAGATCTCGAAAGAAACTCATAAAGTAATATCCTCTTAGAGTAGAAAAACTTAATAATATTTTAGGTTCTTGTCCGCTGGTGTGTTCTCACTGTGGATTGCTGCTAGAGCTTGCTGTTTTACTTTGTGGGTGCAAAGGCGGTTCTTTTATAGAGCGACTTACTAGTATACTCTCTATGATTTCGACGTTTGTACTAAGATAGCTATGGCCTCCGATCGTTAGGCTGGTTAGTCGATCTCAGTAGGTTGCGCTTCTTTTCCGTTTGACTTTCGGCACATTCTAAAGTGCGAGGCATCCCTGTAGGTTATCCTCATGCCATCAGATTTTGCCATGTAACAACTAAGTCCGTTTGCTTTTGTTCTGGTCTGTATGCGTTACGCAGAACACTAGTTTCGGCAACGAAAGCTGACGCGTTCATCGAACCATCACTTCCTCTTAGATCTCTCGACTCAATGTCAAATCGGATAGTGGATTGCAGGGATATGTTTACTCTCATAGACTTGCGTCGGCGACCAGCCGCTGCTATACCACGTATCGTACCTCCCATCTTGACGGCGTTTACTCCCATTGCAGGGCTGTGTCTGATGTCAGACCAGACCACCTGCGATCTGCCGTTACTCGGGAAGTCGACCGACACACAAGTTCTCACCAGGTAGTTTTAACTACCGGGGCGCAGTTAACATATGGAGTCCCTAGACTGCATAGTTATCCCCATAGTTAAGTCCTGCTTCTTGAACTCTGACGTGTGCCTGCCGAAGAGTGTAGAGGCATTGTTAGGGGTTGTCCCTTAGCAGGTGCATGAGGTACGGAGGATGTCCATGGCAATCTGCGGTTGATCACCTGTCACTATGGATGGTCAACGTCACACCCGCAGCTATCCTATCCTCTGAGCGACGAAGCTACGCATATCCAATACCGAGCCCGGACAAAGCGGAATGATTGACCCGCGCGAGGGTAGTGCACCTTCTCGATCGAACAGCAATAGTCACGACACTTAGCTGGTGGATTCATCAGACCCGAACACTTAGGATGGTATGCTACTATATGCCTATGCCTCTGATAGTTAGGGACGTCATGAGTTGATGAAGCACGATCATGCCATTGCGGGGACTTATTGGTCAGCCGTACATGATCGTTTCAACCAGAATTACTCTACCTTATCAGCAATATGGGACAGCCGGCTAGAGCGGGGTACGCCTCTACACTCTCCGGCAGG
>MU122109.1:187061-204183 GCA_014904905.1 Wilcoxina mikolae CBS 423.85
CTTGACTCTATTGTTCTTTACGCACACGTACTTTGTGAACGAGCGGTTACTCATCACGACTTCTGGTACGCACGTGGGTTTATCTCACACTACGACATCGCTTTCGAATACTGTCATTGGTTTTATACCGGTGAACTTACATCAGCTTATTACCTCGATTCATCTGAGGACGAAGAGGAGTCTTATACCGAGTTTTTATTCGACGAGGAAGATTTTCAGGATACCTACGACTTCTGAAAAGTAGGCGGCCTTACTTACGACGGTGTTCCAGGTCATACGTATCCCTGTTACAGGCATACCCCCCTCTAGCCGGCTGCCCCATATTGCTGATAAGGTAACGTAGTTCTGGTTGAAACAATCATGCACGGCTGACCCTTGAGTCCCCGCAATGGCGTGATTGTCCTTCTGCAACTCATGACATTTCTAACTATCGGGGGCCTAGGCGTATAGTAGCATACCACCCTGAGTGTTTGGAACTGATGCGTTGGCCAGCTAAGTGTCGTGACTATCGCTGTGCGATCGAGAAGGTGCACTGCCCTTGCACGGGTTAATCATTCCGCTTTGTTCGGTCTCTGTATTGGATAGGCATGTATGTCGCGCAAGACTTTGTCGCTCACAGGATGGGATAAACCGTGGGTGTGATATCGATCAACCATAGTGACAGGTGACCAAACACGGATTGCCATGGACATCTCCCGTACCTCGTGCACCTGCTAAGGAAAAACCCCTAACAGTACTTCCCTCTCTAGCTCTGGTGGCCTGAACAGAATCTCCATCATAAAAAGTGTGCAAACAATAGATACCACTCAGACAGCGTGTCTTTGTATATCGTAATAACTTCATGGGTATAAAAAATAATAAAAAAAATACAACTTATCTTGACATAATAATGATCTCCGCCTAACTCAGGGCGGTATGAGTTTAACAAATGAAATTCATAATTTCTGTCTGTTTCGTGCCTTCTGTTTAGTCGTTGTCTTCCAACGTTTGTCTCTTTCCATCGCTGAGTTCTTGGTGTAATATTCGGTGATTAACTCGGGTGCGATATCATTAAGGTGATCGAACGATTCCCAGGTATTTTCATCGTGTGAGTATCCAGTCCACTTAACAAGGAATACGTGTTCACGATGGTCGTTATCGGTAGGTCCGCTGACTACAATTGACTCAGGTGTCCAGCCACCATCATCAGCTTTGATCGGAGGTATCTCCCTCTCTGAGGAGTCACCCCGATATGGCTCCAGTAACGCCACATGAAATGCTCGGTGTATTTTCCAAGTCTTTGGGAGTTCGAGTGGACACAACCTCTTGTTCCTTCCGACCTTAGATATCCTAAATGATCCGTACATCTTATCATCGAGTTTGCAGCATTGTTGCATAGTTCAAATATTTGCGGCCCTGAAGCATGACCATATCTCCAATCTTGTATTGAGTAGGTGGCCGTCGTTTGCGATTGTAGTACTTGCTCATCTTATCCTTAGAAGCTTCGAGTTGTTCTTCTAACCGTCTGTAAACCTCGACCATGTAGTACGCATATAGTTCAGAACCTGGATTGCGAAACTGTATCTCCGTTGGCCAGTTTGTACGTGCTTCATAACCGTAATTGGCGTAGAAAGGTGTAATCTTGGTTGACGCATGTTTCAAATTATTGTATGCGTATTCGGCCATAGGTACCATTTCGCTCCAGTTAGATTGTTCATAGTTGCAGTACGTGCGCAAGAAATGTTCGATGGTTTGGTTGATGCGCTCGGTCTGACCGTCCGTCTGTGGGTGAAACGCCGTTGACATGGAACGCTTGATTCCGAGGTATTGATATAAGTCGGCCAGAAAATGTCCTGTGAAGACTGCGTCGCGATGTGATACAATATCAAGTAGCATGCCGTTGTACTTCCATACGTTGTTGAGGAATAACTTTGCGACTGTGGATGATTCGCTTTTATCCGTGGGAATAAAGTGTGCCATCTTGGTAAACCTGTCGACTACCACCATGATATTCTTGTGACCCTTTGACTCCGATAAATCGGTAATAAAGTCGACCGAAATAAAAGTCCATGGTGAGGATGGTAGTTCGAAGGGATGTAGTAAACTGTACTTGGCATGTCGTGGTGCCTTTGTACGTTGGCATGAGTCGTACTTGTTGCTGTATTCCTGTACATTATCCTCCAGTTTGGGCCAGTAAAAGTTCCTCGTAATCTGCTCCAGGGTGCGTTCGCGACCGAAATATCCGGCGAGTCGTGAGTCGTGTTCTTGGTTTAAGACCTCCTTCCGAAAACCCTCAGGCACATATAACCTTCCTTTCCAATACAACATTCCTTCTCCATCAACAGTAAATCTTCCGTCAACATTGTGATCCTTATCCTGCACCTTCCATAGTATCTTCCGATACTCCTCGTCCTGACTAATGTCCTTCTGTATGTAAGGACGTACGTCCACGTATGGATGGATATGCATAGATACGGTTGCAAATGGGAATAGGTGATAAAGATATCAATTGTAAGGTAAAGTAAGTAAGATAATCGCTAGTGTGCGAAAAGCACTTCGCGAGGTGATTATATATGAAGGGTGGTTACCCGGCCTCGGCAGCCAAGTGCACTTGAGAGCCAAGTGCGCTCAAGAGCCAAGTGCACCTGGTACCGCCATTACATCATCCCCCCTCTGTATCGGCAGACCTCCTGGGCTGCAACACATATATACATGAAGAAAGGCAAGATAAGGTGCGTATGGCTTTGTATGACTGCATAAGTTCCGCGGCCTATCGGTGTCATCATGGCGGCCTCACGGCAGATCCGGCACACGGGGAAACTCCACCTTCAGTGGCTATGGTAAAATCCGTGCCGACGCCATTTATACCGGGCCGAGATCCATAAGAAACGAAGCGAAGAAAGGGAAGAGAACGAAAGGTCCCATTGATTCTAGATCCTCCAAGTCCATCTCTGAATCCAAATAGTTGATCCCCATAGTGCTAGCTCGGTGGTGCTCAAATCGGTAAATGCCATTAGCCGACATGCGGACGTCATTCGGCATCGATATATCGTAGTTGACACGTGATATGCTGGACGAAGTCATCATTGCAGCGTAGGTTAAACACGGTTGACCTCGACTTCCGACTAATTGATTGATCGATCGTATACGATTTCTTTCGTTGAACGTGTTCGTGAACGTCATCTGAGGGTAAGGCCATCGCGGCTGGTATCGCATCTCTGCAGCAGTCAACTAGCATAATTGCATGATGTACTTATCTTGGTCATAGCTGCTGCTCTTGAGAGCTTCTCGAATTCGTATGATTTCCATGTCTCTGTGCTTTCGTATATCCAAGCACACGGTAGACCTCATCGGTGATAGCCTCTGCTCTCGGTATTGACCATCCTGCTTCAGATTTGTTGACTTGTGTCGGCCTCGTTCGGTCCTCGATTGCAGTCATCATATGTCGACATGCATTCGTACATGCTTATTCGAGTTGCGGTATCTAACTCGTAAGTGTGCCATAAGGTCGTACTCACAAAGTAACCATGTATGCTCCAGGTGTATCAAGGCATCCATTCTCCATGCCATCGACTTCCGAATCCACGAAAGTAGTGAGTTTGCATATGCCATGCCCTTCCGAGCCTACCTGTAGGGTACCCACCATAAAATCTAGCCTGATACGGTTAATCACCACTATCAGCGTTGACGTCAATCGATTATCGTCGTGGCCTTGTTCAGTTTAGGCCCATTGCACAGCGTATTCGTTCGTTGATATGTCTAATTCGTAAGCATTGCATACCAGGTTATAGTTACCATGTAATTCGGTGCGTCCGCGCTCTCGGCTCTGAAGCTCCAACTCGGTAGCCTTCTCATACGTCCCTTAAGGATTGCAGTCGGTTCGCATTCCGCGCAGCTTGATATTCCGACTGCGGATATGACCGACTCTCTGCCGCTATCACTGGGTGCAGTTGATTCCATTAATCGTTGGTTGCAGCTAATTGTGGATTCGATGCGTTCGGTGGTGTTTCTGGCGATTCGCAGCCGCTGACATACTTCCTAATGTACGCATCCATCGTATGCCAATAGAAATCTTATCACTTTACTGCGGAGAACATCGTCTGCAGGGACATATATCCTCCCCTCGTAGGTCAGAGCTCCAGCGATGACACTCCATTGGCTTTTGTCCTCGGCTTCGGCTGTGGCCATTGGGTTATCGACTAGCTTACCCGAGACGTCGACTGCCAATGGGTCAGTAGCCTGGGCCTTCTTAATCGCCAGTAGGGGGTCATCGTAGGGTTCAACTGTAAGGGTCACCAAGAGCCGTCCGACAGGCTTCTTGTAGCCAATTTCATAATCAGGCCGTCTCGACAGGCCATTGGTGGGGTTTTGTTTGTGCCTTCCAGGTGCTCGATAGTGAAGTCGTACGCCGATAAGATCTCGTTGACTTCCAGCGCACCTGCGAGCCAAGTGCACTCACGAGGCCAAGTGTACCTGCGAGCGAAGTACACTTACAAGGCCAAGTACACTTACGAAGCCAAGTGCACTTACGAGCCCAGGTGCACTTGACGTCTGCAGCATGATGGGTACGTTGCGATGGTAATGGTGAGTCATTGCAGCATTTGCGGTACGGAATTCGTTTGAAGTAGCGGTTTCTCGGTTTCAGTAATGATCATTCCCCTCTTTTGAGGTTGGTGCTCCGTCGACGACTTAAAACGGTGTCGATCCTCATCGATTCCCATCGATTGTCTCGTTGATAAGACGGTTGTGATTGCCATTGGATCTTCGTGCTTCTGTATCTGCATTCAATTGCAAGTCTCACAGAATCTCTTATAAAGTAAGTGTTTCTTAAAGAAAAGGATAGAATTGAAACGTAACCTTGTATCGCCATATCCCCTAGAAGACTTGTTATCCTTCTCAAGAGTGTGCACGATTGCATCCTGCACTCAAGGAATCTGCATTCCGCAGCTCTCCTGTGGCTCAATAAGTGCCATCTGCCCAGCAGCCGTTTCTCGTGGCAGCCAACATGGTAAAGCATCTCCGAGATCAATGGAATGAATAGGTTACCGATTCTTGATTGTGCTCGCGTTGAGAACTCGGTAGTCAACTTCAGAGTTTCAAGTCGCTGTCCTTCTTTGAAAGATATCGGCGCTGTCGCCGGTGGTGATGACCGCTGGATGATACCATTGGCCAGGTTTGTCTTGATGTAGGCCTTTACAGGTCTTGACTCAACCTTCGACAGGTAATGGATACGCTCATATGGCAGCTTGTACCGGGGGGTCGATAGCATGGTCAATTGACCGGTGTGGTGGCAGCGTCTCTGCCTTGGCCTTACTAAAGACCTCCAGGAATTCCTGATACTTGGCGGGGATATGGCCGCTGTCGTCGGTCAGTACTCCCGGCACTCCCTGGCCGGTCTCGTTTACTCCATCTGCACACGTTAGTACTAAGTTCTTATATGAGAATGGAAGCGGAAGTGTCACGGAAACCAGGAGCCACGGGTCTAATGGCCGTCCACGATGGAACCAAGACACCGCATCCTGCGAACTCCCTTCTTGACTTGGCGAGCCGGTCGCAGTCATTCAAGTCCCGCATTGTTGGTAACTCTTCTGCCGCAACTACCACTGCTGCTCCTGCTCGCTCGTCCAGCTCCAGGCACTCCTCTCACCATTGGTGATGCCTTCCATGGAAGCTCACAGCAACCCTGTGCAATCGCCAAGGCATATGATGAATGCCGCGAGAATCTCGTCGCTAGCTAAGAGACTCTGGAATGCGGTGGCTCCGAGCAGATGTCAGGAGACTTAATTACTTCACCGCCCTCCTCAGATGCCTGTGGAGGATCCGATGTCACATGGACGGTGGCCGTCGGTGTATTTGCATCGCCACTTGGGGTCGGCAGAGCTAGAAGTCGACTGGACTTGCCAGTCGACATCAGGATTCCTAGCCTTGAAGCAAGGCAAGCCTAGAGAACCAGGTCATATGCCATGGGCACGACCAGCACCTCCGGTTCGTCAACCGAAGGCTATCATATTCTCCTATATACAAAAGGATAACCATTTGCCCAATCCTGATCAGGGATATGGAGGAGAGGATGCGTCCATTCCCACTAGGGGATACGATGACATTGATGTGCATCCATTCCCGCTAGACAATACGACGACTTGATGTGCATCTATTCCCGATAGACAATACGATGACTTGATGTGTGATTTGTTCACGTTTCGTAGAATCATACAATGGAGTATTGGCTTTGACCTGCTTGACACTTTAGAAAATTCAGGGATTAAACTTCCCACTCTGAGCTGCTTCATGATCTGCGGTTGCACCTCCACTATCAGGGTCTTGAACTCTGCCCATCGGTAGTCTTTCTCCGTAGGTGCACTTCCGTGCTCGTGTAATCTTTCTCCGTAAGTGCACTTCCGTGCTTGTATAATCGTTGTGAGTAGGTGCACTTCCGTGCAATGCTGACGCTCTATAAGTGAGCTTGCAGCTTCGTTTGTGGATGCTAACGTGTCGTAGGTGCGCTTAGGAGCTTCCGCTCAGTTCGGAGGAATGCAATCGACAAGTGCGCTTGATCGAACACGTTTATCGTCGATGAAGATGGATCAACGCGTATAACGGTATCGTCCATGAAGGTTTCGCTAGCACTTCGAGCTGCTCAATAGGTTGCTCTCGATGGCATTCTGACTTGTTTCGATCGTTCGTTCGTATGCGAATGCTTTTGTCGAACGACTTTCAAGGACTTCTCAGGAGTGTGACGACCATCAGGTCGATCACGAGTGCATCAGGATCGATTGACCTCCGAATCGTCTCGGAATTGACTCTGCTCATGTCAATCAACTCCAATAGACGGAATACGTATCTCGAATCATCACCCTAGCGATGATAATCTCCATGAGTTCCGGCAGTGACGCATTGGACAGGAGGTATCGAAGGACCAATTGATCGATATGTGAGACTGACGTTGATTAAGGTTCGATTCGTGTCGATCATCTGTGTGTATACGATGGATCTCGTTAAACATATTTCGAGGTCTACTCAGCAGTGGCCATAAGGGCGGGTGACGCGGTTCTCGGAGATGGTTGACGTCCGATTGATATCGGAATCGCCGTGGAATCGTCTGTATGTTGATTGCAGTCGGTGATACGACTCTTCGAATCGATTGACCTCCGAATCGCCTCGGAGTGGTCTCTGTGGTAGTCAATTGACTCGATGTAGGAAAACCTATGAAGTTTCGATGCTTGTAGGTCTCGAAAGTGAGATGTTGCGACTCGTTCGAAATCGTCATGTAGAGTAGGTGATATCACACTGGGGGCCAATTAACTTCAGAATCGTCTCTGCGGCAGTCAATTGACTCGATTGAAGGGTATACATATCCTGATTCATCGCTCTAGTGGTGATACTCGTTGTAGGTTGAGAATGGAGACATTTCAAGTTCTCGGGGTACGTATCATGGCAGGTGACGCGTCTCTCAGGACTGACTTGTATCGACAATCTAACGATTGTTCTCGGTGTAGGTCTGACGCGTCGAAAGGGGTACTCACGAATTCCCGTGAGCGAAACGTATCTGGTGACTGAACAGCGATTATAGTGTAAGGACGTACGTCCTCGTATGGATGGATATGCGTAGATACGGTTGCAAACGGGAATTGGTGATAAAGATATCAATTGTAAGGTAAAGTAAGTAAGATAATCACTAGCATGCGAAAAGCACTTCGCGAGGTGATTATATATGAAGGGCGGTTATCCGGCCTCGGCAGCCAAGTGCACTTGGGAAGACCAAGTGTGCTTGGGAGCATTGCACCTGGTACCGCCATTACATTGTAATATCTCATTCACTGATCCAACCAATTGAGTTACCGAAAATCCTTCCAAACAAAATTTGTCCCAGTTGTCGTCATCCAAATCCATTGCTCCAACTTCTAACCACTGTTCTGGTCCTAACAAGGTTGTCGAAGTTGTACCCCCCTCTCTAAGGACGAACTCCGGGCGCCTTGATAATGCATCGGCTTTCCCGTTAGCCGTTCCTTTTCGTTAAACAATTTTAAAATTGTATTCTTGCAATACTTCTGCTCATCGAGCCTGTCTTCGATTGAGCTGTTGCATTTCTTTGTAGTATTGAAGGTTCATATGGTCCGAAAAGACTGTTGTTGTATGTGTTGCTCCTTGAAGATAACATCTCCATGTTTTGAATGCGTATATGAGGGCGAGCATTTCCTTATCGTATATTTGGTAATTAAGTTCGGCTGGTGAAAACTTCTTTGATATGAATGCAACTGGATGTTACTTGCCGTCATCAAACTTTTGTGATAAGACTGCTCCCATTGCACAGTCCGACGCATCTGTTTCGACTATAGCTGGTCTATCATCATCGAAATGTGGAAGTATTGGTGTGTTTTCTGCTGCAAACAAGATACATTCCTTGTAGTAAGCTGCCTGGACTGCTTCACCCAACTTAAAGATTTTTCCGTCGCCCTTGAGAGTATCTGTTATATATGCGACGATACCGGTGAATCCCTTGATGAATGGTCGATAAAAATTCCATAAGCCCATAATGACCTTTACTTCCTTCTGGGTCTTGGGCATTGGCCATTTCGTAATGGCTTCACTTCGACTTGGTGCCATCTTGAGTCCTTCGCCACTGACGAGGAAACCGAGAAATTCGACCTCCTGTTTGTCGAACTCGCATTTGTCGATCTCTACCACGCGATTGTTGTCTTCTAGTACTTGAAGTATCTTTCCTACATAAGCGTGGTGTACTTTGCGAGTTCCCTTTCAGGCGATCAGGACATCGTCTATATAAACAACGGTAATGTCGTTACATCCTCCTAGAAATATTTGAAGAATACCGTTCATCCATCGTTGAAAAGTAGCTGGTGCATTGGTGAGTCCGAATGGCATGACCGTATATTCGTATGATCCGAACTTCGTTCTGAAGGCCGTTTTCCATTCATGTCCTTTGGCCATTCGAATCAAATGATAACCCGATTTCATATCCAATTTTGTTACCCAGATTGCTCCCTTCATTCGACTTTGTAGTTTATCCATTAGTGGTAGAGCCGTCTTGTCTTTGATTGTCAAATTGTTGAGTCTTGGATAGTCAACGCAAAGACGCAGACCTCGTCCGTTAGGCTTGGGCATTAAAAGGATTGGTGCTCCTGCCTGTCCCTTGGACGGTTGTATTTTTCCTTCTCATATCATTTTGTCGATATATTCCTTGAGCAACCGTTCTTCTTCTTGAGAAAGTTGATATATTGGTCCCACCTTTACCTCATTGTCGGGTACCTTAAGGTGAATTTCATGATCGTGTGGGTCATGAATAGGTAGCTTTTCAGCTTCGTGAGGATCAAACGATAGCATCCACTTATGGTATTGTTCTTGTAATTTTTCTGCAAGTATGCTTGTCGCTGCGAACCATACTGCACTGATGTTCATTGCATTTTCATTGAATGTGACCTTTTCGTCATACGTTATTGTCCAATCTGGACGCATATGTCCGTGATTGTAGCACTTATGTTCACACTCTGTAAAGTGCAAACATCTGTATGTTGCGTCCTGTACCTTATGTTGTTTCAAATACCACACAGGTATTAGAACGTCATAATCAACATGTATCGGTACTTCCTCGAACGTGTCGAGGGTACGATGATTCCCAAAAGCTAACCCAAGGGGTATAGTATAAACATTGGGTAAACAAACCGACTTACCGCTAAAATCTTTCGCGCTGGTATTCTTTTTTCTGTGTACCACTGGTATCTTATACATCTTCGTGCATTGTGGTGATATGGTGAACGACGTTGATCTCAAATCGAGCATGGCTCATATTGGAAATTGCTGTACTTTTCCGTCTCTGTTGGTATAGTCCACAAAAAACCGGTAGACTGATCGATCTCATATCCAGGTTTTTGGGACTTTGTGTATTTTTCTGGTTTCGTAGTACACAAAGTCGTCGGATGTGTTTTGAGTTTTGGATGATGATTCCTCTTCTGAGGAGGAATACTTTCGTTTGGTAGCCATCCTTTCGACAATAGCTCGGCCACAACAGGTCATTGAGTGTAGTGACGTTCTACCACTCGTAATTTGGTTCTTCGTTGAGTAATTCCTCAAAAGTGGAGATAACCTCTCCTAGGTAGTGTTCCTCAACCTCGTATATGGTGGGTAGGGCATCCAAGGCTCTACCGATAGTGGTTAGTACTTCCTTGCCGTGATGTTCGCAATAGCAGATGTCATACTCATCGCAACCAACGTGCATACCCTTATATTCAGTCCAGGAGTCTCCGAACACGGGATCGTCAATGGCTAGACCTCCTCCGTATCTGGCCGCTTCTGTCCAGTACAGGTTCTAAGGGTATGGCGAATCAGGTTGTTCCCAGAAAAAGGATTCAAGCGGTTCCTCTGGTTTGTTGAGTATAGCGTCGATGCTTGCGAATATGTTTAGAGGTTCTGGTTCTGAGAGTTGACAGGGTAGTCCTGCAAAGTCGAAGAAGTTTGTTCTGCTGTGACAGTTAGTATCGTATGGTGTCATTGTAAAATCTTTCTGGAGGTGTTGGTGTCACGGTACTACTGCCAGCAGTTTCATCCCTACTGGAATCCTCAAGGTACCGACTGGAAAATAATAAAGGCTTTCTCCCGCCTAATCTCGGTATCCTTCACTCCATCTCGATACTTATCATTAATCTGAGCTATCCTGTTGCTCTCACCAATTCTGTGCTTTGTCTGAATCTTCCTGATTTTCGATAACTACAGATTCCGAACCGGATTGTATTTCTCTGTCTGAAGTTTCTTCAACTTCTTCCGCTTCTCCGACCACAAAATCGTCCATCTCATCATCCAATTGGTTGTATGCCCCGACCTTCATCTTCTGATATGCTTTCGGGTGGCCGAAGTCGGCAGTTCCTTTTGACAATTTGATGTCCCGAATACATTGCATTGTATTGTGGTTCCCATTTCTATATGCGGGCCACGTGCAGCGTTGACATTCTTTTGCTGCTCTTCGTTGTGCCAGCTCTCTATTATCGATTCCCTCTGTTAGTTGGCGAAATGTCTTTCCCTCTGCGTTCGTGAACGGGTTTGGTTTAGATGAACCTCAGTTGTTATTTGTTTGACGCCAAGTGCCTTTCTGTTCAAAACGTTGTCGCTGTCTTTGGAATCCGGAGCCAAGACACCTGGGTTTTTGGATCTTGCCTCTGTCCTTGTTGAATCGTCCAGCGTTGCCTTCCGTACTTCGAGACTTCCCCATAAATCTGAAGTTTCTTTCCGTTGCTTGCCAAACTTCAACATTCTTTCCGGCGTTGTTAATAATTTCTCGAAGTTCATCGTCTGTCTTATCTGCTGGATTGATAAGACTAAGTTGTTTGAAAACTTGTGGTGGTAGCTTGCTCATTAGCATAGTCCGATATGCTACCCCCATGATCTTCGCTTTTGTGTTCAGTGTGTCGAACTCCGTAATCATGTCCTGAACGTTTCCTCCGTATTTGAGCTCTGTGATGGCTTTATATGCCGTATCCTTCTGATGTTTGATGTGGCAACGGACGTTAATGGCAGCACAGTAAACTGACCAACTTCGCTCATGTCTTCCTGCCTGTGCCTCGGCTTCCCATTGCATTTGCCAGTCTAGAGCATGTTCCTCCAATCGACCCTGTACATACTGAATATTGAGTCCTGGTCGAGTGAAAAGATGTGGCTGGTCGCCAATAAACGCCTCCATACTCATCCACCATACATCGAAATGTTCAGAAGCCTTGCCTTTGTATTTCGCTGGATCTGACAATTTCAACCTCGAATCCCTTTGTTTCTCAAGATGTTGAGTTCAACTACATCCTCGTCTGTGTGACCCTTGTCTGGAATGCTTGTGAAGATCTCGGTGGTGGAGGTGGTAGTGGATCACCTCCCGTGCCCACTGGCAGCGGTGGGTCCCCGGAACCCACGGCCGGTACCGTTGTCTCTGGAGGTGGCGCATCGCCTAGTCCGATATCGGTACCCGATCCTCCTCTCAAACCGAAGATTTCTGCTATGTCGGAGTCACTAATTGGTGATACGCTTCGGTTACGTTCTCCAGTCTGTTGTTGCCATTGCTGAATTTGTGATCTTCGATCTGGGTGAACTGGCATCGAGCCTGAGACTTTGGCCTTCTCGAAT
Organism: Wilcoxina mikolae CBS 423.85; assembly: GCA_014904905.1. Taxonomy (NCBI): domain Eukaryota; kingdom Fungi; phylum Ascomycota; class Pezizomycetes; order Pezizales; family Pyronemataceae; genus Wilcoxina; species Wilcoxina mikolae. The sequence goes on from MU122109.1 coordinate 199,158, forward strand.
GCCAAAGTGAGTCCTGTGTGTTCCTTCTTGAGCTGCTGGAACTTCTTCTCCAATAGCTCTAAATCTCCTCAAGAGGGAACCTGTTCCTCCACAACCTTTTCCAGCCTGGTGATCTTGTCCTGTTGGACCTTAATTGTGGCTGTCCATGGTGTTAGGCGTGCAATTAAGGTTTTTATCTGCTGTTCGCACCATTCAACCCATCCGCGCAAACTTTCAAATTCCTCTGTTGCCGCGGAAATAATCACATCATTCTGGCGTTGGAGGCTGTTCATCCCGGTCCTCATTTCCTTCAGTACTGCGTTCAGTATCTGTATTAGTTCTTCGTGTCCTTCCAGGATTCGTTGTCCCAGGGCCCTGTCGGTTTCCACCTGCTGACTGAACAGTTGACAGCCTAGCCGAACGTCTTCGAATTCCTCCTCTATTGCTTCCTTCTCGCTGTTGCATACGTCTATCAGGCGTTGCATTTCCTGATCCAGACGATTGACCTGCACCTGCACTGTGTCGATCATTTCTGTGTCCTCGTCCTGCCCTCTGGAGTCCAAGTACTGCCTCTTCGATTGCTCGTACTGTTCTTGCAGTATCTTCGCCCATCCTGGTAAGGGGCTCGAGGGCTGTTTCGATTTGCTGACTCCAGATGACATTGGTGCCAACTGGCCCACTCCAAATGTCAACCGGCGTCTGTGACTGGCCATTGTGAAGCTGTCGAGAGGGGAATGTAAAAGGTCCTGTGAGGTGAGAGTGTTGTAAATTGTAAGGACGTACGTCCTTGTATGGGTAGATATACGTAGATACGGTTGCAAACGGGAAGAAGTAATATAGATATCAATTGTACGGTATGTAGGTAAGATAATCCCTAGCGTGCCAAAAGCAGTTCACAAGGTGATTATATATGAAGGGCGGTTACCCGGCCTTGGCAGCCAAGTGCGCTTGGGAGTCAAGTGTACCTGACACCACCATTACATCATCCCCCTCTCTATCCGCAGACCTCCTGATATATATACACACATAAAGGAAGACAAGGTAAGGTACGTACGCCTTTGTACGCCTGCAAAAGTCCTGCGACCGATCGGTGCCATCACGGTGGCCTTACGGTGGATTTAGTGAACGGGGAAACTCCACCTCCAGTGGCGATGGTAAAACCTGTGCCGACGCCATTTATATCAGGCTGAGATCCATAAGAAACGAAGAGAAGAGAAGAGAAGGAAACATCCAATTGACCATAGATCATCCAAGTCCACCTCTGAACCGTAGTCCACCTCTGAACCGTAGTCCACCTCTGAACCGTAGTCCACCTCTGAACCGTAGTCCACCTCTGAACCGTAGTCCACCTCGGAACCGTAGTCCACATCCGAACCATAGTCCACCTCCGATCCGTAGTCCACGTCCGAACCGTACCGCGGCGATGACATCGATTATGGCCGTCGCTTCCTTGGGTGCTCCCGATGGAACTCGTCGAATAGTTCTTGAGCATTCTCGAGGTTCTCTGCCGGTTCCTAGCTCGTGCGTAGGTAGTTATAACTGGCCAACTGAACGAGATAGTGGATCTTCCGGTAGCGTCGCTTGGAATCGAGAATCCGATCGACCTCCCATTCGTCCGTATTATTGACAATCGTCGGCTGCGGTTCCGATGGTGGCTGGCCAATAGCCGGTGGCGAGTAGGTATCAAGCAGGGAGACGTGAAACACGTTGTGAATACGCATCGTCTTTAGCAAGTCTAATTTGTAAGCATTCTTGTTGATGAGTTTACTCACCGTGTACGGTCCCACGCGCTTGTAATCTAACTTTTTTGATGCCCTCACCGTCTTGATGTTCCGAGTCGAGAGCCAGACCTTATCTCCGACCTCGAACGTCATCTCTTTGCCGCCGGCGTACTTCGTCTGGCAGGCTTGGGTCTCCAACAAGTTCTCCCAGAGGGTGCGGTGCGTCTCTTCCAGCCCGGTTGCCACGGTATCCGCTTCGGCTTCCGACTTCAGGTGGGCTAAGCCTTTGGGTACCTTGAACTGCATCGTCGGGTGGTAGTTGTAGTTGGCCCAGAAGGGGGTCATCCTTGTCGAAGCATGCACGGCGTTGTTGTACGCGAATTCGGACAATGGTAGGAGCTCCACCCAGTTATCCTGCTTATAGTTGCAGAAGGCTCGGAGATACTGCTCCATCGTCCGATTCTGCCGCTCCGTCTGACCGTCCGTCTGCGGATGAAATGCGGTCGACAGTCGGTGATCCATACTCATGTGACTGCAGACCCTCGTCCAGAATCGACTCGTGAACTGAGTACCCCGATCGGTGATGATGGTATCAGGGACACCGCGTTTGCAGATCACATGCTGGAAGAAGAGCCTAGCCAGTTCTGGTGAGTCGACATCCTGTCTGCAGGGCAAGTAGATCGCCATCTTTGTCAGTCGATCAATGATGACTAGGATCCCCGTGTATCTGGACGTGGTCGATTCTGGCAAGTCTGTGACGATGTCCATGGTGACGCCTTCCCAGGGTCGTGACGGTGGTGGCAGCAGCATGTTGATTCCATGGCAGGCATGCCGCGGGGCCTTGATTCGGTGATAAACTTCACAGCTGCTGACGTACTTCCTTATGTACGTGTCCATCGTAGGCCAATAGAAATCCCTAGAGACTAGCTCAGCAGTTTTAAGAGCTCCGATGTAAGACCGGGAGCGTCACTCCAGGTTTACCAGTACAAGAAGTATCCTTACTTCTTTCAGGACTTGCTTGCGATGGAAGTTATGAAGATTCGCTCAGGATGTAAAAGTCACTAAAGATAAAGATTCAAGACAAAGATGTTTGGCTTTTCAATGCGTATATTGTTAAGGCTTGTTCTCCTCGTCAGGAAGCTTGCCCTTCTACCCTCGAAGATTCTAGAGGTCTTTATACCTCAATCCTCTCGCTCTAACAATTACTTCAATCTACGCTTTTCTCATGAGCTCCTCTACCTAACCTTCCCTTCGCTCCAATACCCTTCCTGCCCTTCAGTATTCTTTCGGACCTTCCGCATCTTTCCGCTCAGATCTCTAACTCAGACGAATAGAACCCCTACTGACATCAGTCCTTCAGACCTCTGTGGTCCGGACCTATCGAATCCTTTCGATCTCTTTGCTTCCAGGCGAATGGTATCCTTTCGATCGTGAGGGGCATAAGAGGCTTCGCCAGCTATGCTGCAAACGCAGGTGCTTTCGTATCTACAGCCTCCCAGCTGCCTTCGCATTATCGATGGCATGAACTGGCAGGGCATCGTCCTAATAACCACCTTTAACTCCTTATCAGTGGTGTGGTTGACTGCATGACAGCTCATCTGATTTCATTGGATGCGAGTGATATCTTGTGTAGTTTTGATGACGTTCAGGGATGGCGCTTGTACTATCCCGATGCTGCTATTGTCGAGTGATCGTAGGTGACCCCGCTCCAATGGCCCTTGGTGATGTACAGCTTGTGAGGTGTAACATCCGAAGTGACCGGACTCGGGGTTGTTATGAAAGAGACTTATCACTTTGCTGCGGAGAACATCGTCCGCAGGGATATATATCCTCCCTTCGCAGGTCAGAGCTCCAGCGATGACCCTCCATTGGTTCTCGTCGGCTTCGGCTTCGGCTGTGGCCATTGGGTTATCGACTAGCTTACCCGAGATGTCGACCGCCAATGGGTCAGTAGCCTGGGCCTTCTTTATCGCCGGTAGGAGGTCATCATAGGGTTCGACAACAGGTGTAGTCAGGATCGCTAAGAGCCGTCCGACAGGCTTCTCGTAGCCGATCTCATAGTCGGGCCGTCGGCGGGGTCTTTGGCGCCCTCCAAGTGTTTGATTCTGAAGTTGTACACCGAAAGGATTCCCGACCACCTAGCTTGTCGCCGTGAGAGCACTTTGGAAGTTTGGACATACTCAAGGTTCTTGTGGTCACACCGCACCAGCACTTTGTGATGGGCGCCCTCCAGATAGTGCCGCAATTGCTTGAAGGTCTCGATGATGGCGAGAAGTTCCCAATCGTACGTGTCTTAATTCTGCTCAGCCGGAGAGCATTTTCGAGAGTTAAAATTGACTGGCCGAAGGGTTCCGAAGCCATCATACTGGTTCAGGATGCCTGCAATCGCGAAGCCGCTCACGTCCGTCTGGAGGATGAACGGCTTGGCCGGGTCGAAGTACTGCAAGATCGGTGCTGCGGTGAAGGCCTTTTTGAGTTTCCGGAAGGCCAGCTCGGCTTCTCGAGTCCATTCCCATTTCGACCTTATCGGCTGCGATCGATTTGATGGTTTCGGCTTACTGCTCTTGCCCTGCCCATTGGAGTTCTGCCCATTGGATTTTAGTTATTCCGTGAACGGGAAGGTCACCTTGGCCTATTTTCGGATGATCCTCCGGTAGAAGTTCGTGATACAAGGAGGACTTGTACGTCCCATACCGAATTGGAAGTTGGCCAATCCTCAATAGACACGATCTGATCTGTTTCCATGCTGTCACCATCGGCAGAGATGATGAAGCCGAGGAATCTGACCTCTGATACTCAAAATCGTCACTTCTCTGCCTTGCAATAGAGACCGAACGCCTGTAGCCGTTGCAGTACCTTCTGCACGTGTTCGTCGTGCTCCTTCTCGTCGGTGGAGTAGATCAAGATGTCGTCGAGGGAGCACACGGCAAAGTCGTTGATGTAAGGTCGCAGGCACTCGTCGATGTAAGCCTGAAAAGTAGCCGGTGCATTTGTCAGGCCGAATGGCATTGTTAGGGGTTTACCCTTAGCAGGTGCACAAGGTACGGAGGATGTCCATGGCAATCTGCGATCGGCCACCTGTCACTATGGCTGGTCGATGTCACACCCGCAGCTATCCCATCCTCTGAGCGATGAAGCTACGCATATCCAATACCGAGCCCGGACAAAGCGGAATGATTAATCCGCACGAGGGCAGTGCACCTTCTCGATCGAACAGCCATAGTCACGACACTTAGCTGGCAGATTCATCAGACCCGTACACTTAGGGTGGTATGCTACTATATGCCTAGGCCCCCGATAGTTAGGGATGTCATGAGTTGATGAAG
>MU122109.1:240068-250224 GCA_014904905.1 Wilcoxina mikolae CBS 423.85
GGGTCTGATGAATCCGCCAGCTAAGTGTCGTGACTATCGCTGTTCGATCGAGAAGGTGCACTGCCCTCGCGCGGGTTAATCATTCCGCTTTGTCCGGGCTCGGTATTGGATATGCGTAGCTTCGTCACTCAGAGGATGGGATAGCTGCGGGTGTAATATAGACCAGCCATAGTGACAGGTGGCCGATCGCAGATTGCCATGGACATCCTCCGTACCTCGTGCACCTGCTAAGGGCAAACCCCTAACAATGATTTACTCCCTCCGTGTTCACTTTCTCCTTTCATCTTCCTTCTTCCTTCACTAGTTTAGAAAGTACGAAGCATCTCCAAGTGTTTCCTCAGCCCTAATAATCGTGTTCCACATAGCCATCATTCCCGATACAATTTGTTCTCTTGCAGTCAGGAACACATCGGGTTCCCGGTTGATCGCCCTTTCGAAGATGAGCGGCGCGTGCTTCCCATAGATCCCGTGGTGGTAGGATATCATTCGTTCCACCTCACCCACTAGGTGGGTATACCTGACATCGCACTCCATATAGTCGGAACAGGTAACGACCGCATCGTATCCATCGATTGGCTTGTCCTCGGTGGGGTTCAGGGTCGGAGGTCGTCCCGCTCTCTTTCTCTTGCGGGAAGCCTTAGTCCTGATGGGTGTGAGAGTGACAGCTGTTTCGCTAGATTCGTTGTCACTAGAGGTAGCCTCGTCATCTTCATTGACAACTTCGATAACATAATCGACAACTTCGGTTACATCATCGACAATTTCAGTAACATCATCGACGACTCCGGTAATATCATCGACGACTTTGGTAACAACATCGGGAGTTGTATCTGGGATATCGGATATCTCGGGGGATGAATCCTCCGAGGAAAGTGATTCACTGGGAGTCAGGGTCTCAAAATCACTCAGTTTCTCCTCCTCCTCCTCCTCCTCGGTCGGCAGAGCGGAAGCGATTAGGACAGGCGATGCAGAAGGGATTAAAACAGACGATGCAGAAGGGATTTGATGGTTTGGGGGCGGAGCTGACGGTGAGAGTGTGCGGGTGCGGCTTTGGTCTTCCTTGAACGGATAATATGCAACCGGCATCACCAGCCCTTGGTATAACTTTAAACCTATTTTTCCCAGGTTGAGCTCTTTGTTAACTACCGGACATCCTTTTACCAATAAGGCCTTTGCTTCTTTGAACTCAGCGGACGTGTACCATCTATTCACCTTTGATTTCCATCCCAGTTTGATGTTGCGGGAGACATATGCGTAGTTAAGATACCGTTTGGCTAACTCGGAGTCTTTGGCGGTTCGGATGGCCAGGGCTATCAGTCATAACAATTTCTCACTGCCATCGCCTTCGTTCAGGATCTCCAAGAGTTCGGGGCTCTGCTGCCAGTATTCTCCCAGCTTTTTCGTCGAACGGTTCTTATTCTTCTGCACGGTGTTGTGTTGCTTTACCATCTCTCTTACCCAGCCAGAGCTGACGATTGTTCTCCAGTAGTCATAGTATCTCTTGTAGCCTAGCTCTCTCCATCCTGCATTGTTTTCCTCGAAATTTGAGAGCCATGCGACTTGCGCATTTGAAATCTCATGGATATCAGCGAACAGCTCGTATACGCCGTGTATGAACTTCGACTCATCTTGCGGGGTCAGCTCCTTCACGGTGATTTCCTCTGCTTATTGAATGGAATCGAAGTGCCTGTCCGGAAAAAAGCCGTCGCATAGGCTTTCCAGCGCCTGGAACGGAAGAGCTGCTGGTGCATGGTCCATGGTTTTGCTGGTTACCGGAATGAGGTCCAGAGTGGGGAACGGTTTGGTAGGAGACGACTCGGTGGAAGACAACTTGGCGGGAGGCGACTCGGCGGAGGACAACTTGATGGGAGGAGTCTCGGCGGAGGACAACTTGGCGGGAGTCGAATCAGCGGAGGACAACTCAGCGGAAGGTGACTCGGCGGAATCGGCGGTATCAGGAGCGATCATAGTTGGCGAGATGTCCTTTCTGTATCTGGAGGCGGTGGCTAAGGCTTGATCGATAAGAGTGCTGCGGTTCCCAGCTGTCTCGACGGTGATGGGGCTACGGAGTACGGTTTCCTTGATGGCAGTGGCAGTGCTGGAGCCCTCGTTGACTGGAATGAACGTCATCTTTGGCTGTAGTTGAAGTCGGTGCAGTCTGTAATAAAGTATATGTTGGCATACTGTACTACTTGGCGAAAAGGCAACTATGACACCTCTTGTGTCATCCAATAACCCCTTATAACCGGTACTTCCTCTGTGGCCTTTCACAGTCAATGATGTCGATAAGGCCGATGAGATTAGTAGTTACGAAGCTTCCGGAGTTCGCTGGAAAAGGGGGGGAGAGAGCTCTTTATATACGTGGAGCTTCTCTTTGTGTCGATTTTCTCTTTGTTTCGCTCCTGATACCTTCCCAGCGTTTCCCACCATAACTTTCCTTCCCGCTCCGCTTTCTTCTTACAGCTAATACCGTTTGAAAGAGCTCGTCGTACTCATCATTTTCGTATTAGGCAATGATTTTTAGATTCAACCTAGGAATACTGGTTGTCGTTAACGTTTAGAGAGTACTAGGAGCTTTTTGTGTAATGGGGGTGTGAGCCGGCCAATGAAGGCCATCCATCTCTCCAACTGTTCCTTTTTTGTAATTCCACGAGTTTTGTGGGTCTTGGCATCGTGACGTCATGTTCTTCTTTATTATCGCTTTCTTTCCAACTATTCCCTTTTTGTAATTCCACGAGTTTCGTCGGTCTTGGCATCGTGGCGTCATGTTCTTCTTCATCATTTTTGTCGCTTTTGAACCGTACATGCTTGTACGGTCTCCTCCCCTCCCCCCATCATTCCCCCCCCCATTGTCCTCCCCCCCATTGTCCTCCCTCCCATTGTCCCCCCCCCCATTGTCCCCCCCCCCCATCAATCTTCTCATTTCTCTCAATAGATGGTTTACCGATACTGGGTGCATGGCATTCCGTTTATCCTGTCCGCCCAGAGCACCGCTGGAAGGTGGTCGAGCCACATCTCCTTTGGCTCGTCAGAGCATGCAGTAAGTTTGGACAAGGCATCTGCTATTGGCTGGTGTCCACGTTCGACGACTCCATTGCTAGCCACATGGTACGGAGTGGTAGTCATCTTCCTGATACCATATCGCTTGAGTAAGAGATCGGTCTATTTCTTATTCTCTGCTCTGCCGTGCACTAGTACACTGTCGGGGGTGCTATATCGGCATATCACTTCCTCATAAAGAAAATCTGTCACTTTCTCTGACGATCCTTATTTCAATAGCCTTGCCTCTGCCTACCCGCTAAGGTAGTCGCGAGCGATGACCAGAAGATGGAATCCTTCTTCCGTCTTAGACATGTAGGAGATAACCATTCCCACACGTTGCCACAGATGACTGACAGTTAGACTCTTCAGGGGTTCATCATACAGTAGTGGCGCTCTCTTCTCGCACCGTTCACACATTTTTACCCATTCTTTGACATCTGCATACATCTCAGGCCACCAGTAGCGTTCGGCTACCTTCCGCAACGTTCCTTCTCTTCCTCGATGGCCACTCAGCTCATGTGTAGCTTCCAATGTTTTTCTCCTTTCTTCTCTGCTCACTAGTACCTTCGCTGGAGGTTCGTTAGTTCTGCGTCTCCGGTAAAGAATCCCATCTGAAAGGAGATATTTTGCAGCTTCTCGTCGGAAGCGCTGCATTTCCTTTGGATTTTTCCCTTCTGGTCGCTTTAGACTCCCCAAGAACTCTGCGATTTCCCTCCACTCTCCTTCATACGGTTGTGCTAGTTGCCAGCCCACGAAAGGTTCGTAATATTTCTTTCTTTCTTCTCCGAGTCCTTGCTCAACCTGCACGTTCTTTAGGCTGGCTTCGATTGTCTCTTCTAGATCATCCCCCTCTTGATCATCTGGATCTGGTTCCCCTTCCCCGCGTGGCCTTCTTGAAAGTCCATCTGGTCCTCCATTCAGCCGCCCGGGGATATGTTTCACATCGAAGTCAAACAGCCGAATCCATGCGATCCAACAAGTGACTTAGGCCCCAGGCAAGTCATTGGCGGGCAGGTTCAACTGATGTACTAGTGTATTCGCATCAGTTTCTACAAGGAATCGAATACCATACACATAATTGCGTAACTTCTTTAGTGCTCTCATAAGTAGTGTTGGCAATGAACCGCTCTAGTTCGTGGAAATTGACAAGCCGGTTTGATTCGCACGAATCGAATCAGGGTTAGAGTTCATCAATTCTGGCATGAATTGAACCTAGGTTCAATCGAGGCAATCTGATTTGAGGTTTACCATGAACTATCGTTAAATTTTTGGATTCGTACGAACCGGTTCGCGAATCTTATGCTAAGTATCATCATTGATCATAGAAGCTTTTACTTTTTAACATGCTCGTCCAGGCATAACTAGCCAGTGCTTCTAGTCAACCGCTAGCCCAGCTCGACCGTCTTCAGCCCGCCCCGGCTCGATTGCGTCCAGCCAGTCGAGAGCCATCCCAGCTCAACCGTGTCCAGCCAGCCCTGGCTCGATCACGTCTAGCCAGTCGAGATTCAGTTCCGCTCGACCGTCTCTAGCCAGCCCCGGCTCGATTGCGTCCAGCCAGTCGAGAGCCAGCCCAGTTCGACCGTGTCCAGCCAGCCGAGAGCCAGCCCAGCACGACCGTCTCCAGCAAGCCTCGGCTCCATCGCGTCCTACCAGCTGAGATCCAGTCCAGCTTGTACATCTCCAGCTAGCCCAGAGCTAGTCAAGATCCAGTTGAACTCGATCATCTCCAGCCAGCCGAGAGCCAGCCCGGCTCGATCGCGTCCAAGTGCTGTTCCAAGTGCATCCAAGATCTACCTTATTTTTTTGTATATAGTTATCAACAAATTTGTGAATCAAGTGCGTGACTGTAAATAATAAATTGACTACTGCGAGTTATGGCGACGATAAAGCCCATGGACCGTTGTATGAGCATGAGAAAGCTGGTATGAGCTTGTATGATGTAACCGATCGCATTCATAGTATCACTTTGACTGCCAATTGATGGCGACCATAAAGCACATAGACCCTTGTACAAGCATAAGAGAGCTTGTGTGAGCTTGTATGAAACCGATCGCATTGCAACTTTCGCAGAATCAGTGACACAAAGTAAACAGCAACACCGATAGAAGCACATACCAGCTCATATAAGCTTGAACGAGACCGACCCATTTTGGCTGTTTGAACTTCACCTCGGATTGCTCACAAACTGCTTACGAACCATCAAGGAGTATGGTTTGATTCGTGGCCAACGAAATCGAACCAGTGGTAGCTAGGGTTCGTTCGAATTGAACCCTCTGCGAACCTAGCCCTGGTTTGATCCGACTCAGATTAATCTGCTTCGTTGCCAACACTACTCATAAGGCCTCTGCACTCACCCTTCCCAGCATCATACTTCTTCTCCGCGGCATTCCAAAGTCCACTCTCATACTGACATGGGTGGCGTATTTTCTTCTCGTCTTCTTGTGGTAGTATTGCTCCCCATCCCTCCAGACTGGCATCGACTCCTAAGACTATTTGGCCGGCTTCATCACTAACGTCTAACGTCTTTAGTTCCAGGGCATTACAAAGGGCATCTTTCAAGGCTTTTATGGCTTCTTGTTGTTCCGATTCTCATCTGAATTCGACGTCTTTTCATAAGATCTGAAACAATACCTGTGCGACTATTGCATACTCGGAAATCCATATGCGGTAGTATCTGCAAAGTCGAAGGAAAGCCCTGCATTCCGTACGGTTTCCGCACGGCGGCCAGTTCTGCACTTTGTCAACTTTGGAAGCTTGGAACCACCTACCTGCTTCTCCGCAGATGAAGCCCATAATCTTTATCCCGTTCCAGCACCAATCAGACTTTTCTCCCGAAATCATTCCTCCGGCTCTTTCAATATCCGCCAGCACATTGTCGAGATTCTGAAGATGCTCCAGAACATATCTCTGCACTCCATGCAGACCCGGCACTTCTTCATCTCCATATTGGATTTTGGACCCTTTGACTCCAATATCATTGACAAATACTTCTGCGATCGTCCCAAGATGCTTACTCAATATTTATCGAGATACTCAGACAAAGGCTGACACCGAATTGATAGCTCCTTGAACCAACCTATTGGTCAGTACATCCCTTGTGTCGTTTGGAATGCCAAATAATCTTGGCTTTCTTCGTGCAGAACTTTCTGGTCGTAGCCGGAGTGAAAATCGATTAAGGAGCAAATAGGGAGGCCAGTGAATGCTTCTGAGAATTCCTTGACATTGGGCAGTATTCCTGCATCTTCTAAAGTGTCGTGGTTAGCACTGACAGCCGAGATGATGAATTGATATTTCCCGTTTTTCTTAGGTACCAGGAAATGGGCGTTCCTGTACGGTCCCCATGCCGGTTCAAATAGCCTTTGTCGCACTTGTTCTTCCACCATCTCTTTCTCTATCGGAATGACTTTTTTGGGGATGTGGAACACACAGTCTTTCCCAACTTTATGGCCGGGTTCCAACCAAATTCGGTGCGGCGGTTCCACTTCGTTACTAATCGTTCCTAATTCGTCCCAGGTCCACGAAAGCGCGTATACTCTATTGGACAACATCCCTAATAATGCCTCCTTCGCTTTTGGATTCAAATCTGCCCCAATCCTCAACTCTTGTATTCTTTTAGTCGTCAACCTTCCCCCCTCTCTCTTCAGCGGAAAACTTAGGGGTGAACTAAGCGTCCCAGGGTAGGGAGGTAGTGGTATCTTTATTCTTAGCGATAGCCCTTTCTCTCCAGTCGAGTTCTTCGTCTGGAACACTCCCATCTGACAAGGGGACTGGTTTTACTTTCTTGGCGACGCATTTGTATCGAGCCCGTACCCACGCAGCTCTAGTGGATTCGTCTATTGTTGCATCAAGGTAAGATAGAGAGGATTGTATTTGACTAAGTTCCGAAGTAGTACTATTTCTAGGAATCCACCACAAATTAGTGAATTCACCTCCGGTCGCCCTTCTCATCTTAAGTGGCGCTTCTTCGCCTATCGACCACTCTTCCGGCATCATTCTCCTGCCCATCTCTTCTACCGTCAACCCTTCCTCCTGCACCCATTCATCTTTCCAATTGATTCCACTTCCCATCACCCTTCTTACTTCCGCATATATTCCCTCCTCTTTCTTATTTTTCATCTCCTTCTCTTTTCTTCCAAACGTATCTTCCCCTTCTTTTCTCTTTTCACTTTCTTTTCCCTTTTCCCTTTTGCGTCTTTTCCTCGACGTCTCTTGCTTCCCCCAACATCTCTTTCTTTCTCGACTCCTCCTCTTTTCCGACTATCGACCTCTTTCCGGGCTTCCCCACACCTAGTCGCCCTTACTTTCACTAGGCGTAGTAGTTTCCCGAGTTGCTGGCAAACCTATCCCTCTTGTCTCCCAAGTACGTGGCTACAAACGTTACTTGTTCTGATCCATCGACAGCAGTGATAGTAATTTCGCAACTTCCGTCGTCCAGGTTTCTCTCACATTTGCGGGCATAGGTTTCCCAGGGGTGGCCTAGAATCACCTGTTCCAATTCAGACGAGGACAGAAATACTGGTACAGGAATCACGATTCCATTGACTTCTTTCGGTACAGCTTCTGAGACCTTCATGAGGTCCGAGCGGTTCCTATCTGCAGTTATCATCTTCCAGTCGGCCCTTTTCCACCCAATATTCAGTTCTCTGGTGACATCCTCATTCATCACACATATTTCGGATCCTCCATCGATGAGTATCGAGATCTCGTGTCCATTGATCGTTCCTCGGTCTGTAGGAGAGGCTCATGCGTAGCGAAACTGAGTATATCTGGATCTGTCTCTGGAGTTCAAAGCGAAGGCGGAGACGTGAGCGATACCGACCTTCTTGGGAGCTGTGAGAGTTTTGGCTGGCACATGCCTTTCTTTCGGAATTGCTACCGCTTTGGCTTTAGGTAGTAGCCGGAGAGTTAACTCACCCGTTTCCCTCTCCTGTCGAGCTAGAACCGTATAGTCAAGCTGAGTACTTCCCAGAACCTCATAGTCCCCAGAATCGAGAGCCGGGGTCTGCTTCTTACGAGGTTTGGAGACTTTCTTTTCTGTGGGGTCGCCTGTAGTTTTAGCTGGTGTTTTGCCAAAGATCACTGCTGTCTTGATGCTGCGCTTCTCTTGGGTGCTGACACTTGTCGCTACTTCCGGGACTTCATCCTCCACCCAAGCACGCTTGTCGTCTCCTTTCGTAACTTCCCCTGTCCTCTTTCTCCTCTCATCGACAAAGGCATAGCCCACGTGAGTTCCAACTACCGCCAGGCGTCGATGTCTTTCTTCCTCATCTAGGTGAGCCTCTCTTTCTTCTTCTGTCTCACTTTCCTCCGCGCTCTCTTCTTCTTCTTCACCGCTATGTTCCTTTCCATCACTCTCTTCTTCCTCGTCTTCATTAAGTTCCACCACTCGACTTACCTCACTTTCCTGGGATTCCTTACCTTTTCCATTGACGTAGTGCCCATCTATTTCCAGCAGTTGTTGAACAATCCCTGAGCAAAAAGCCGTTACTTGAGTACTCGCTCTCTGAGACAACTACGACCTTGCAATATGTTGTGTAGGTCCAGCTGCAGCTGGCTGTACCGCTCCAGGCTGGGTTGGTGCAACTGATTGCTGCTGCCGAGCCACTTCTCAAGCGTAGTCCCTCATCGACAGGAACATTCGTTCAGACAGGTACCCAGAGATCTCTCCACCTCTCCCTCCACGTGGCCCTAGGGTTAACCTCCCACACTTATTAAGATGGATGATTCCTTGTTCTTGGTCGGTTCGGACATCAGGACAGAATATCCGGATGTGCTCTAGTTCGTCACAGTAAATGCAAGGGCCTAACCCCTGCCAAGAAAACTGTTGGTAGTGTTAGGGGTTGTCCCTTAGCAGGTGCACGAGGTACGGAGGATATCCATGGCAATCTGCGGTTGGCCACCTGTCACTATGGATGGTCAACATCACACCCGCAGCTATCCTATCCTCTGAGCGATGAAGCTACGCATATCCAATACCGAGCCCAGACAAAGCGGAATGATTAACCCGCGCGAGGGCAGTGCACCTTCTCGATCGAACAGCGATAGCCACAACACTTAGCTGGCGGATTCATCAGACCCGAACACTTAGGGTGGCATGCTACTATATGCCTAGGCCCCTGATAGTTAGGGACGTCATGAGTTGATGAAGCACGATCACGCTATTGCGGGGACTTACGGGTCAGCCGTGCATGATCGTTTCGACCAGAACTACTTTACCTTATCAGCAATATGGGACAGTCGGCTAGAGCGGGGTACGCCTCTACACTCTCCGACAGGCACACGTCAGAGCTCGAGAAGCGGAACTTTACTGTGGGGATAACTATACAGTCTAGGGACTCCATATGTTAACTGCGCCCCGGTAGTTCAATCTACCTATTGAGAGCTTGTGTGTGGGTCGTCATTTCCGAGTAACGGCAGTTCTTGGTTGAGCTGGTCCGACATAAGCTGCAGCCCTGAAATGGGAGTAAAAGCCAGCGAGATGGAAGTACGATACGTGGCATAGCAGCGGCTGGTCGCCGACGCAAGTCTATGAGGGTAAACATATCCCTGCAACCCACTATCCGATTTAACATTGAGTCAAGATATCAAAGAGGAAGTGATGGTTCGATGAACGTGTCAGCGGTCGTTGCCGAAACCTGTTTTCTGCGTTTGCATACAGACCAGAAGAAAAGCAAACGAGCTTAGAGTGGGCTACGTGGCAAAACCTGGCGGCATGAGGATAACCTGTGGGATGCCTCGCACTTTAGAAAGTGCCGAACGTCAAACGGAAAAGAAGCACAACCTACCGAGATCGAGTAATCAGCCTAACAATCAGAGGCCATAGCTATCTAAGTACAAACACTGAAATCATAGAGAGTAGACGAGTAATTCGCTCTATAAAAGAACCGCCTTTGCACCCGCAAAGTAAAACATCAAGCTCTAGCAGCAATCCACAGTCAGAACACACCAGCGGACAAGAATCTAAAATATTATTAAGTTTTCTACTTTAAGAATATATGTCTTTACATTTTCGAGACCTTGTGTAAGGGCGTACGTCCATGTACGACCTCGTATAAGAGTAGATACGGTTGCAAACGAGGATTCGAGAATAAGATAGGTGGATTCAATAGGTAAG
>MU122109.1:260352-296124 GCA_014904905.1 Wilcoxina mikolae CBS 423.85
CAATCCACAGTCAGAACACACCAGCGGACAAGAATCTAAAATATTATTAAGTTTTCTACTTTAAGAATATATGTCTTTACATTTTCGAGACCTTGACTCTATTGTTCTTTACGCACACGCCCTTTGCGAGAGAGCAATAACTTATCACGACTTCTGGTACGCACGTGGGTTTATCGCCCATTACGACATTGCTTTTGAATATTGTCACTGGTTTTATACCGGTGAACTTCCCTCGGCCTATTATATCGAATCAACCGAGGACGAGGAAGAATCTTTCTCTGAACTCTTACACGACGAGGAAGACTTTCAGGACACCTACGACTTCTGAAAAGTAGGCGGCCATACTTATGACGGTGCTTTAGTCATAAGTATCCCCGTAACAGGTAGTTTGGCATTATCGGTCGATAATAACCTGACCCGGAAGGGGCATTCATTTGAGGTTCAACTGAATGCTGGGGGTGCATCAGTGGGTTGTCGGCTGGAATTGCATAGGCTCTAGCCATTTGATATCCGGTATATTGGGGCCTTGAATCGGTTGCCTTGGTTAGTTGGAAGGTCCAAGCCTCAAAGGCCTTCATCATGTTGTCTATTTTTGTGTCGATGGTCTCCTCCTGTTTCTCGGTTGCAGTTGTTTCTGTACTTGGCATCGTGGTGACAGCGGTGGTGATGGCGGTGCTTGGTTCGTTCTCTTTGCTCGTGCTGGCTACACTGGGCATCTGTGGAAGCGGAACTCCGGTGGGAATGGAGTATGCTGAGACTCCCAATATCGTATGAGTGGTATCGGTGTCAAGGAGAGCGCGGGTATCGGCTGTAATGCACTTGTGGAGAATGTACTTGTGGAGGCTGTCGTACTTAAAGGTTTCAGGCCCCCGGGGGTCCAACTCGAGTTTGACGACGGCCTTAGCCTTTAGATCTTTTGGGAGGTCTCCAAGCAGTGTTTCGACTCGTACAAACTCGTACAATGTACCCTTGGTAACCATACCTCGGCTGATGTTGTCATAGGTTAAGATGAAGGCCTTCAATCCGACATTCCCTCTCTTCAATTGGTCTTTGCACAGTCTCTCCAGATACGTTCTCATATACATGTATACTCGGCTGTCGGCGTATCTGAAGGCGTCTTTGAGTTCCTTCTTCAACTTCTCCCAGTCTCTTTCCTGGTAGCCTTTCATCATTTTAATGTTTTCCTAAATGGTTTCGGAGCAATAATAGGGGAAAGTAGAGATGACATCGTCCTTAGATGGGTCTGTGCCTGTGTGGGAGGAGAGGCTTTCATATGCTTCGATGAACTTGGTGACGTCGGCCCCACCAAAAACAGGAGCTCCCATGGTTCCCGGGAGTGGTATTTGGTTTTTCTCCTTGGCAATTGCAACGACGAGGGATTTGATGAAGTTTTTCTTCTCTTGAACAGAGTTGGAAGAGTTGGTGCAAGTGATGTTAGCAGGGCCGGGGGAGGCACTGGCAGGGGTGGACGTGCCAGCCTCTCTCGGGCCGGTGGTGGAAGTGGAGCGGAGGTGAGTACGGTCAGACATGTTGAACGTTGAAGTGGTGGTGATAGTAGTGGTTTGTGAATTTTCGAAGCGGTGTTTTTGGCGATTGGAAGTCAATTGTGAGTGTGAGAGGAAGGTTTGGTAGTGTAATCTGGACGTCCCTTCCTCCTCCTTTTCTTCTTGCTAGTTCTTTTTTCTTTCAGCATCATCATTTCTATCCCCTGTTCCCTGAAGCTAGCACTCCAGCCACTCAATATTTCATTTAGTACTAAGGTTAGTGCTTAGATTCGGAGCTCCTTCTTTCAGCATCGTCATTTCCATTCCCATACTTTGGGACTGACGCTCCAGCTGCTCAATATTTCTTTGGTGCTAAGGTTAGTAGTTAGTTTCAGAGCTCCTTCTTTCAGCATCGTCATTTCCATTCCCATATTTTGAGACTGACGCTCCAGCCACTCAATATTCCTTTGGTGCTAAGGTTAGTGCTCAGGTTTGGAATGTGCCTCAGTTATGAGGTTGGTGCCTTCGGTATTCGTCCCGGTGTGAAGGCGGTGCTTATCCTCCCGGTGTAAAGTCGGTGCTTCAGTTTTCGTCCCGGTATAAAGTCGGTGCTTCGGTTTTCGTCCCGGTGTGAAGTCGGTGCTTGGAATCCTGGAATAAAGTCAGTGCTTCAGTCTTCATCCCGGTGTTAAGTCGGTGCTTCAGTCTTCATCCCGGTGTTAAGTCGGTGCTTATCGTCCCGGTATACAGTCGGTGCTTCGGTTTTCGTCCCGGTGTGAAGTCAGTGCTTATCGTCCCGGTATAAGGGTGGTGCCTTGCTTGGTGCTTATCATTTTATATTAGATTGTGGGGTCCTTTCCTCCACCATCCCGTACTCAGCTTTCCGAGCCGAAATCTGCCTTTGGGCTCCATTTGTGGCGATTTGAAGGGTGTGTCGAGGGAGAGATTCCCAGTAACTTCCTTCTCGTCGCTCTTCGAAGGCTTCTGAGAGGAATCTATCGAAGAAGACGGTTTCGGCTCGAGGAGCGTAGGAAGAGGATGCGAGTGTCAAAGGTTACCCGGTCAGAGAAAGAAGAATCGCCAAAGTTAGTGGATCTGTGAATTCGAACGTTCGATCACACGTTAGAGAAGATAAACAGCTCACCTTGCAGTGCAGAAAAGGCTTGATTCTCTCTATCCACAGGCACTCATGTACATATATACTCCTCAGTACTACCATACCCCTGACATCTCTGAACTCATTAGTGTCGGTAGTGGTGGGAATGGACTTTCCCACCACAGCGGCGGCAAACATGCCCAATTACCTCTATCACCATGGGTCACGAAGGAGGTCCTCGACAACCGCATCGCAAATAAGAAGTGCATCCACTGCAGCGGCAACCACTTGGTGCTCGCGTGTCCATGATACAGTCGGGCCAACTTTCCGGACAAACTGAGTCCCGGCAGTTCTGGCGGCAGCGGCCACCAAGTCAAACGACAATGGTCGTTTGATATCCAGCAGGCAAAAAACTAGTCTAACTCTCCTGGTACCTGGCTCGGCGAGAGAGGGTGGACGAGACAGAGCTGGGGCTGGAGAGGTTGGGAGCGCAGGCGTTAATGGCGACGTTGGACGAAGTGCAGGCACAACGAATTTCATTAAAAGCAAGAGTTATTTTGGAGAGCCCAAGGACTCAGATGTTGGGTCAGTATCTGTGTGGCACTGAGCGACCTGATACGACACATATCGTACACGAAGTGCGTGTGCGAGATGTTTACGGAGAAATGCAGCTCGTGCGAGCTCTCAATGACTGTGGAGCAATGACAATCTTCATGATGCCCAAGCTGCGAAGGCGGCTCGGTGTCCAGAACGAACCAGCATTCATCGCAACCTCGAGTCTCAACGGCAGCGAGATGATGTCTGCAAGAGAAAGTAGGAAGTCTACTCTCTCAGTTCAGTATTTTGAAAGCTTGGTACCGGTTGATGAATCGGATGTCTTAATTGTACCTATGAAAGCATACAACTTGGTTTTGGGATTACCTTGGTTCAAGGCCCGAAACCCGGAAATCGACTGGAAGGCCGGTCGACTCGTGGCCTTGTGAATCCCTAGTGGGCCGCGGACCACTGGCACGAATGGGAATCAGGATGGAACCCCGTACACGGATACCAACAGAACTTTGCAGGGGTAGGGACGTGGTGGTAAGCCTCCGGACATTTGTTTCCTTGGAGCAACCGCATTCAACGACCTCCTTGAAGGCAACGAGGTCGACGAAGCATTCGCGCTATAGTTTGAGGAGTGCACCGAGCTGCTGGGAGCATCATTATGCAGCGGAACCTCAGGTGAGAAACTCCGATGCTGGATGGGTGAGCAGGGAGCAGCGGTGGTAGTTGCGGCAGAAGAGTTACCCACAATGTGGGGCTTGAATGACTGCTACCAGCTCGCCGAATCATGAAGGGAGGATACACGCCACGGTCATGCTCCATTGTGACGGGCCGGCGGTACCGCTACTCCTGGATTCCAACTTTCACTTCCATTCTCATATAAGAACTTAATACTAACCCATGTAGGTGGAGCAGACGAGACTGGAACGCCGGTAGTACCGACCGACGATGGCAGTCATATACCAGCCAAATATAAGGAGTTCGATGAGGTCTGTAGTAAGGCCAAGGCAAAAACACTGCCACCATACCGGTCAATTGACCATGCGATCGACCTGGAACCCGGGCACAAGCTGCCATATGGACGTATCTATAACCTGTCGGAGTTTGAGTTGAAAACTCTAAAGGCCAACATCGAGACAAACCTGGCCAATGGGTTCATCCAGCAGTCATCATCACCAGCGGCAGTGCCGATACTCTTTGAAAAGAAGAAGGACGGCGGCTTGAAACTCCGTGTGGACTACCGAGCTCTCAGCGCGGGTACAATCAAGAATCGGTACCCCCTCCAATTGATCTCAGAGATGCTTGACCGTGTTGGCAGCGCCAGGATATTTACGAAACTTGACCTTCACAGAACCTATCACCATATTCGCATTAAGGAAGGTGACGAGTACAAGACGGCATTCCAAACCCGATACGGTCAGTTCGAGTACAGGGTCATACCATTCAGCTTGACCAACACACCGGCTACCTTCCAGGCTTACATCGACGATTGCCTGCAACCTTACATTGATTTCTTTGCCGTGTGTTATCTCGACAACATCCTAATCTACTCCAATGACGAGAAGGAGCACGACGAGCACGTGCGGAAAGTACTGCAACAGCTGCAGGAGTTCGGTCTCTATTGCAAAGCGGAGAAGTGCCAATTAGAACCCTCGGAGGTCGGCTTCCTCGGTTTCGTCATCAGTGCCGAAAGTGTCAACATGGAAACTGACCGTATCTCCACTATCGAAGATTGGCCGACTTCTAAATCAGTGCGGGATGTGCAGGTTCTGCTTGGGCTCACGAAATTCTACCGTAGGTTCGTCCGAAAATATGCAAAGGTGACCTTCCCGCTCACGGAATTACTGAAATCCAATGGGCAGAAATCCGATGGACAGAGCAAGAGCAGTAAGTTGGAACAACCATCAACTTGAAATCGATCGCAGCCGGTCAGGTCGAAATGGGAATAGACTCGGGAAGCTGAGCTGGCTTTCCGGAAACTCAAAAAGGCCTTCACCGCAGCACCAATTGTGCAGCTCTTCAACCCAGCCAAGCCGATCATCCTCCAGACGGATGCGAGCGGCTTTGCGATTGCAGGCATCTTGAACCCGTATGATGGCTTCAGAACCCTTCGGCCAGTCAATTTTTACTCTCATAAGTGCTCTCCGGCTGAGTAGAATTATGACACGTACGCTGGGGAACTCCTCGCCATCGTCAAGACCTTCAAGCAATAGCGACACTACCTGGAAGGTGCCCACCTCAATGTCTTGGTGCAGTGCGACCACAAGAATCTCCAGTACTTCTTGACGTCGGAAGTGCTCTCCAGGAAACAAGCCCGCTGGGCCGAGATCTTATCGGCATACGACTTCACAATCGAGCACCTGGAAGGCACGAAAAACCCCGCCTATGGCCCGTCGAGATGGCCCGATTATGAGATCGGCTACGAGAAGCCTGTCCGATAGCTTTTGGTGATGCTGGCAGTCGCAGTCGAATCCTACGATGACCTCCTACCGGCGATAAAGAAGGCTCAGGATACTGACCCATTGGCGGTTGACGTCTCGGGTAAGCTAGTCGATAACCCAATGGATCCAGCTACAGCCAAAGCCGGAGCCGAAAACGTGAACCAATGGAGTGTCGTCGCTGGAGTTCTGACCTACGAAGGGAGTATATATGTCCCTTCGGACGATGCTCTCTGCGGTAAAGTGATAAGTCTCTTTCACGACAACCCTGAGTCCGGTCACTTTGGAGCTCTTAAAACTGATGAGCTAGTCTCTAGGGATTTCTATTGGCCTGCGATGGACGCTGACATAAGAAAGTACGTCAGCAGCTGCGAAGTATGACAGCGAATCAAGGCTCCACGGCCTGTGCGCCACGGAATCAACATGCCACTGCCACCACCGTCATGACCCTGGGAAGGAGTCACCATGGACTTCGTCACAGATTTTCCCGAATCAACTGCATCCAGATATACGGGGATCCTAGTCATTGTTGATCGACTGATAAAGATGGCGACTTACCTACCCTGCAGAAAGGATATCGACTGACCAGAGCTGGCAAGGCTCTTCTTCGAGCATGTGCTCTGCAAGTGCAGTGGCATCGCTGACGACATCATCACCGATCGGGGCACCCAATTCACAAGCCGGTTCTGGACGAGGGTCTGCAGCCATATGAGTATGGACCACTGACTGTCGACCACATTCCATCCGCAGATGGACAGCCAGACGGAGTGGCAGAATCAGATGATGGAGCAGTACCTCTGGGCCTTCTGCAACTATGAGCAGGATAACTGGGTGGAGCTCTTATCATTGGCCGAATTCGCCTACAACAACGCGGTGTATGCTTCGACAAGGATGACCCCCTTCTGGGCCAACTCCAACTACCACCCGACGATGCAGTTCAAGTCACACAAGGATTTAGCTCAAGCCTGGTTAAAGTCAGAAGCCCAAGCGGACTCCATGACAATGGCCCTCCAAGAGACACACCGTATCCTGAGAGAGAACCTGTTGGAAGCTCAAGCCAGCCAGACAAAGTACACCGGCGGCAAGGAAATGACATTCGAGGTCGGAGATAAGGTCTGACTGTCAACTCGAAATATCAAGACGACGGGAACGTCCAAGAAGTTGGATTACAAGTGTGTTGGTGTAAAGGCGTACATCGTTGTACATGTAGATATGAGTGTAGATACGGTTGCACACGTGGATTCGAGAATGAGATAGAGTGGGTTCAATAGGTAAGGTTATCGATGGCGTGCGAGAGCACTCGCACGAGCTGACTATATACTGGGCGGATGGATGGTTACCCTGCCATAGGCCGGCCGCCATTACAGTTGGACCATATACGGTGAGTAAAGTCATCAATAAGAACACTTACAAATTAGACTTGCCAAAGACAATGTGTATATACAACGTGTTCCACGTTTCCCTGCTTAATAAGTACTTGCCACCTGCCATTGGCCAGCCACCATCAGAACCGCAACCGACGATCGTCAATGATACAGACGAATGGGAGGTCGATCGGATTCTCGATTCTAAGCGATGCTACTGAAAGCTCCACTATCTCGTTCAGTGGGCTGGTTACAACTACCTACGCATGAGCTGGGAGCCGACAGAGAACCTTGAGAATGCTCAAGAATTAGTTGACCAGTTTCATCAGGAGCATCCAACCAAGCCACAGCCATAATCGACGTCATCACCATCGGGAGGTCGGGGCTATGGAGGTCGGAGCTATGGAGATCGGTGCTATGGAGGTCGGAGCTATGAAGGATCGGATCAGGAGTTATGGAGGATCGGAAGGATTTGGATGGTTCCTTGGTTTTCCTTCTTTCTTTCTTCTCTTCTTATAGATTCGGCTCGGTATAAATGGTGTCGGCACGAGTTTTACCACCTACTACTGGAGGTGGATTTCCCCGTGCACCGATTCCGTCGTGAGGCCGCCGTGATGGCACCGATCTGTCGCGGAACTTATGCAGATGTACGAAGGGGTACGCACGTATCTTGTCTTCGTTATGTATATATATGTTACAGCCCAGGAGGTCTGCGGATAGAGGGGGGGATGATGTAATGGCAGTACCAATTGTGCTTGGCCTCGCAAGTGTACTTGGCCTTCGCAAGTGCACTTGGCCCTCTCAAGTGCACTTGGCCCTCTCAAGTGTACTTGGTTACCGAGGTACACTTGATTGCCGAGATGCAGCCGAGGTGTACTCCATATATAATTACCTCACAAAGTGCTTTTCGCCCGCCAGCGATTATCTTACTTGCTTACTGTACAATTGATATCATCCTCTCCATCACTATTCCATTTGCAACCGTATGTACACTCGTCCACCCTTACAGGCTATCATATTCTCCTATATACAAAAGGATAACCATTTGCCCAATCCTGATCAGGGATATGGAGGAGAGGATGCTTCCATTTCCGCTAGGGGATACGACGACATTGATGTGCATCCATTCCCGCTAGGGGGTACGATGAATTGATTTTCATCCATTCCCGCTAGGCGATACGATGACTTGATGTGCATCCATTCCCGCTAGGGGATATGATGACTTTATATGCATGCATTCCCGCTAGGGGATACGATGACTTGAGGTGTTATTTTGTTCGCGTTTTCGTATTTATTCATTCGTCTCATAAAATTGTACAATGGGTATCGGCTTTGATCTGCTTGACACTTTAGAACATTCAGGGATTAAACTTCCCCCTCTGAGCTGTTTCACAATCTGCGATTGCAGCTCCACTATCAGGGTCTTGAACTCTGCCCATCGGTAGTCTTTCTCCATAAGCGTACTTCCGTGCTCGTGTAATCGTTCTTCGTAAGTGTACTTCGTCTGTGCAATGCTGATGCTCATAGGTGCGCTTCGGAGCTTCCGCTGAGATCGTAGGAAGGTGATCGTCATGTATGCTTCAGGACTTCTGCTCAGATCACACGAAGGTAATCATCAAGTGTGCTTGATCGAACCTGTTAATTGTTGGGGACTTCTCGCCAGACTCGATCGTCAATGAATCGACACGTATAGTGGATGTTGATGAAGACTTCGCTAGCACTGCGAGCTGCTCAATAGGTTGCCATCAATCGCTCGTACATATGTGATTGATCTCGTCGAATGTGTTTCGAGGTCTCCGAATCGTCTCAGAATTGACTCTGCTCACATTAATCAACTCCAAGATACGGAATGCTTATCTCGAATCATCACCCTAGCGATGATAATCTGTATGGGTGCTTGGTAGTGACGTGTTGGAAAAGAGGTATCGTAGAACCAATTAGTCCACACGTTAAGGGACACCAATGAAGGCTTCGCTAGATTTTCATCCCCAATTGGCTTTCAATTGGTCTCGAACTTCCATTTGTATGCGATGGATTTCGTTAAACGTGTTTCCAGGACTTCTCAGTTGTGGCCATAAGGGCCGGTGACGCGTTTCTCAGGATCGATTGATCTCCGAATCGTGTATATAACGATTGCAGTCGGTGATGCGACTCTTCGAATCGGTTGACCTCCGAATCGCCTTGGAATGATCTCTGCAGCCATGTATTTCCGATATAGAGATACTTATGGAGTTTCGATGCTTGTAGATCTCGAAAAGTGAGGTGTTGCGACTCGATCGAAATCGTGATTTGGAGTAGGTGACACCATACTTGGGGCCAATTGACTTCAGAATCGTCTCTGCAACAGTCAATTGACTTGATTGACAGGTATACTTATCATTTCGAGTTCTCAGAGGTGCCTATCTATCATGGCAGGTGACACGTCTGTTCGAGACCAATTGACATCTAAATCATATCGGAATCGTCCCTACTACCATCAATCAACTCAATAGGATGATTACTTATCTTGTATCGACAATCACGCGATAGTTTTCGGTGTAGGTATAACGCGTCGAAAAAGTAACGAAATCATGAAATCCTGTGAGCGAAACGTATCTGGTGACTGAAAAGCGATTATAGTGTAAGGACGTACGTCCTCGTATGGATAGATATGCATAGATACGGTTGCAAACGGGAATGAGTGATAAAGATATCAATTGTACAGTATGTAGGTAATATAATCGCTAGCGTGTCAAAAGCACTTCGCGATGTGATTATATATAAAGGCCACTTACCCGGCCTCGGCAGCCAAGTACACCTGGTACCGCCATTACATGTACACGCACGTGCAGTGTAACTCGACGATGAGGCTCAAGAGGTTTCGACTGAAGCATCCGATACGCCTTAGACCTATGTAAGGCCTGGGTGCGAGATGGTTTTCTTCCCGATATTGTTTTGAATCTTCTTAGTAACCAGTTTCACATTCTGAGCGAATCTTTATAACTTCTATTCCAAGCAAGTCCTGAAAGCAGTAAGGATACTACTTGTACTGGTAAATCTGGAGTGACACTCTCGGTATTACAACTGTACAGTCGCAGCTTTAATTCCCAGTTACTGTCTCGATTTAACAGGGCAGTCAATTGATTTCTTAAAGTCACACACTTGATTCACAAATTCATTGTTAACTATATACAAACAATCATGATAGATCTTGGATGAACCTGAAGCAGCACTTGGAACAGCAAATGGAGCTAGTATATGGATGGATAAGATCGATACAGGCTGGGTGCAAACGGTTGGGCTAGTCTAGATTCCAGCTGGTACAAGACAATTGAGCTTGCCTGGCTCATGGCTGGCTGGATGCAGTCGAGCCATAGTGACTCTCAGCTGGCTGGAGATAATCAAACTGGATTGGATCTTGACAAGCTGAACGTGATCGAGCAGTGCTGGCTATCTCCTGGCGAGAGGTGATCAGGCTGTACTGGCTAACTGCTGGCTGGATACAATCGAGCCTCCCTGGCTCTTTGCTAACTAGAGATGATCACACCGGGCTGGCTCATGGCTGGCAATAGATCATCAAGATCTGGCTTTCGTCTGGCTGGTCACCATGCAATTGGAATGGCCAGATGAAGAACACAGTAAATTATGTGTCCCAAGGTGTCGTGCAGAGTGATATGCGACCATGTGAATACCTACTGCCAACAGTTATTTTTGCAATACCTCACATCATATCCTCTCAGACTTATATATTACCCTATCTATCAACGTTCCAGGTACTTGAAGTATATCATGCACATCAATGGATAAATAATACGTTCTGGGACAGTGATGTTTTTCTAATATTATATAAGCGGGTACCAGAGATCAAAGGTGGCTACAAATATCAAATCAAATGGGAAGAATACGACGATAATGAAATCACCTGGGACTCAGCTATCCATCTCTGAAAAGCAAGAACAATACTTGACGACTACTAGTACAAAAAATAACACAGATTGGAAGAAGCGAAGGTTAAATGGAATAGGAAGGGCTAAGGCTGCAAAGTCAATTGCCATTGATTACACTATGTTGCGGAGTTGATGACAAGTAGATTTATTGTTTTGTTTTCCAGGTTTTGTGTGTTCTAGTTGGCCGATATACCAAGGAGTCGAGGTATGGGATTGTTTTGTGTTTCGGGCAGAGGGTTTATTTTTGAAGAAGTATTTCAAACTTTTTGGGAGGCATGTAATGTGTGGAGAAAGAGTTCATAATAGGTGTGACTCAGCAGAGGATACGGGTCAGAAGGAGATACATGTGTACCTATGATGTTAGTGAATATACAAGAATAGACCCTACTTCCTTAAACTAAGAATAGGCTATCGTTACTCCATGCAGGTATACATTCAAAGACCTCCATCAGAACCTATAGTACAGGTGGTAAGCTTCCCGAGTGTAGTCTGTCTGATGTACCGTATTTTCTGATCTAGCATGGCCGAATCTGTCGCTGGTGATATTTTCATGCTCCAAGATGGATGGTCGGAAGCCTTATTTGCTGCCTTTATGAGACATATCTGTGGACTGCTGAGACTGCTGAGAATGCTGCTGAAACTGTAGCTATGGCTTCTTATTGTCGATATACATGACATCCAAACTCACGACCATATCGAGAAGATCATGCATGGTATCGAACCTCTCTCACATAGGAGTCATTGGTCCAGCTTTGTTTTTGGGAGTGTTCTGAAGGCCTGCTCAGACAATATTGTATAGAACCTCTTCATGTTTCTATAGGTTCCAAAAACTTCCAATCGGCTGTCTTCCAACTAGCTTTCTAATGGTTCCTTTAGGCTCTAACCAGTTTTTGTGGCAATTGTATTTATTTCTGCATAAGCCTGATCACCGCGATGTAACACCTGTCCTTGTCTCCATGGATCTTGGTGATCTTTGTTTAAATGAGATCGAAATCGTGTAAGTATGGGTCAACTAAAGAATGAACATGCATTAATGGGAGTGTATCTAAAGTACTTCTGACTGCGAAAACATGATACGTACTGGTAGTATAGAGGAACAGTGGTCCAGATGTGGGGGCTGTTATACCTCACAGGTTGTACATCACCAAGTACTCTTGTAGTGGTGTCACTTGCGATTACCTGACAATAACTCAATTGGGATGGTACAAGAACTATCCCTACACTTTATCGAATCTCCACAAGATTAGTGTTGGCAATGAAGTCGATCGGTTCAGAGTGGATCGATCCGAGGTGGAGTTTGAAACAGATTCGAACCAAGGTTTGACAAAGTTCTGAGGTTTGTCACAAACCGGTTCGCAAACCATTGATCTTCGAATGATAATACGAAGGCGAGTTCTTGTCCGATCGGCTCGATATTGAGTGCATCCTGTAGCGGGTGAAGTTAGCTACAAGATGCACTACATATCGAGCCGATCGGACAAGAACTCGCTTACGTATTTCTGTTCGCAGTTGTGGGCCGAAATGGTGAAGTTTGAGGGGAATAGCTTGGCAAGGATCTGCTTCGCTCGAACCGAACCAGTTCGTCAATGGTACGAATCGCCAGTGGTTCATTGCCAATACTACACAAGATAACACTCGTTTTAGTTATTACAACCAATAAATCACATAATAAGTTATACAGTCAACTATACCATATATATGGAATGAAAGATGGTTACTGCATTGATACTCTGCCAGCTCATGCCACCGACAATATCACGACAGCTGGAAGGCAGTAGTAACGAAAGCACCTCAATTTACATTATTGCCGATGAGGCTTTTGATGACTACACATATGGAGATTGCTTACAACAATATCCGTCACAATCGACAGGATACCATTGACCTGGAGGCTAACCAAACGAAAGGATATGATAGGTCTAGAGTATCGAAGTCCGAAGGACTGATAACAGTAGGGATTCTATTCGTCTGAGTAGAAGATTTTAGTGGAAAGATATGAATGGTGTGCCACAGGAATAAAGGGTGGATCATCTAAGGAAAGGTATTAGTGCAAAGGGTGGTTAGGTAGATAAGCTCATGAGAAAAGTGTAGATAGAAGCAATTGTTAGAGCGAGAGGATAGAGGTATAAAAGACCTCTAGAATCTCCAAAGATAGAAGGGCAAGCTTCTTGACAAGAAGAACAAACCTTAAGCCAAACATCTTTGTCTTGAATCTTTATCTTTAGTGACTTTCACATTCTGAGTGAATCTTCATAACATCTATCGCAAGCAAGTCCTGAAAGCAGTAAGGGTACTACTAGTGCTGATAAGACTGGAGTGACGCTCCCAGTGTTACAGGAGCATCTTTTTTGCCACTGCAGTCGGTGGAAAGAAGAACAGCAGGAAATCTGGAAGAAGGTTGGGAAGGTGACGGGCTGGAACGCTGACAGGTATCAGCAAATGCAGATCTCTGAGTTCTGCATGGAGACATGTTACCAGGCGGTGATGGACTTCCTGGCGGCGACAGGTGTGGGGAAGTTCTCGTCCAAGTGGAGATAGCAAACGCTATATGCAGAGTAGTATGTAGTTACCCGGCCACCGGCTCAACCAATCAAGTTTCTTGCGTCCCGGATGCAAGCAAAGTGATGGGCTGCCATTATAGTAGAGGTGTGGAGACGATCTTCTTTTTCTTTCTCCTTTTCTTTCTTTCCTTTGTCCAGTGAGTTTTTAGGTGCGGTCAGTCATTTACTCTTTTCATTTGTCAGCGGAGATGAAGGGTAGCGGGTGGGGATCTCCACCACCTGACCGGCTCGCCCGGAGGCGGAGGGGAGTAGGCTCTGTCATACTCTAGTTAGAGTGAATACAGTATGAATAAAACAAACAGAACAGTGGATAGACGTAGTGAAGGCTATTATAGGTTGAGCGGGACCTCCCAATTGAGGCTATATAGAAGGTTCCACATTCTTGAATATTGGTCAATATTGCACCCTCTCAGTGATAGCTGACTATCCAACCAGATTATTAATCTATTGCTAAATAAACTTACTATTGCTCCGTAGAGGGAATGAGGGTTATGCTGCCCCATATGTAGGCGGCACAGATGCGTAGATGCGTAGTTCAACTCAGAAGGCGAGTAACCTTAATTCAGGCGATCGATAGGCTAGTTGCTAACAAAAAGGCACTTTGATGTTAAATCGGGCTATAGAATTATCGATTGGATAGAGCGAATATCGGCTGTGTAGTGGTAGCTTGTGGTTGTTACATATATACCAGGATCGTCTGTATGAGAATCGTGTATGAGGATCGTGTATGAGATCATGTATGAGGATTTGAGACGTGTATGGTGCATAAGCACGTGAGTTCTAGACTGTATGTCAGGCTGTATATATAGACCATAGATCTCGGCGTAGATACAATCAAGTCAATCAAGCATCTATTCGTACATACAAAGTAACAGTGGTGCTGGGTTGCGACTCGAGTGACATAGCATGAACATTGACGAACGATAGTGAAGAGCAAATCCATAGTCTGCTCTCAAGCTGGACCTAACAAGCCCTACTTCTTTGTATCATCAAGCTTTCTCTCTACGGCATGGGATTTATAATACAGGTGAAGTGTTGCACATCCAATTTATACCACAGGAGGATGGCGGCGATAGCTGATAACTATAGGAACATGGTGCGACACAGCTACAGACTATGGCTATGGATGTGAAGCCTAAATAACTAGAGAACGTTTGCCCGCACTCAGAAACAAAGCCTTCAACTGTTAGAGCTGTATTCTTGAGCATCATTTGTGGGGGCTCTTCGCCGAGCACGAGAAGGGTTTGACGGGTTCCAGCCCAGAAAGCACGTCGCAAACTGTGCTGCACACCACACAAGAATCCTTCAAATCCCCCTGCATTCATTCTTCTTCTTCACCTACCACCCATCCAAGAACGAACCACGGCGACAAACAACGATCAAGCCGCCCAACGACAACCCGACGACCAGCAAGCAACGAACTACAATGGTCGACCTTGAGAATGTCAAGGACTTTGCAGTCGTCCTGGTTGGCCACTTCTATCGCTTCATCAGCTTCAAAGACCTCACCGAAGGAGTCATGCTCCGCCGTAAACAGGCAATGCGTCGCCGTATGCGTCGCGTTTTCCTGACCCTCTTGGCCACTAAAGTGGTACTGGCTTTCGTCAGTTTGATCTTCTTGAGCACCATATGGGCACCCTACCTCTTCGACCACTTCCTCCGCGATAAGACATCATCTGATGCTGCCAGCGCAAAGATTCTAGACTTCCTGAAGCAAATGGTCGCCTTGCTTTATCCCGTCATTGTTGGCTTCGTCAAGATTTTCGCTTTCCGCAGATTGGGCGACTTGGAGCCTGACACTACTTGGTTTCATCAGTACGGGCAACCTTTTGTTGGGCTTTGGAATTTGGATAGGGTTTAGAGTTTTGGTCTGGTATGATGCCGTCTTGGTGGGGAATCAGTTCAATTTAAAAGCTGTTGAGAAATAAATGCAATTTGTTTTTGTTTTCTGATTGTCGGTCCATTATTGTCTTCCAGCAGTGCGTTCGTTGCATGTAATGAAGTTTCGCAGAAATCCTACCTACTAATCTTGAGGATGTGCATGACCGGAGAATGTCCTAAGTAACGAACTTTCTTCATGAGCAGCATGCAAACGACTGACTGAATGAAACCTAGTGAATACGATAGGATGTGATTGGAATCAATGATTGATTTGCTCTCAAATCGATTATCAAAACCGAACTCGACAAATCATACAGACAACGTTGGGCATCTGAACATATGAACGCATATGCGCATATATGTTGACATAAGTCCGCATATTTATGTACCCATATTGTGCGATACCTTCCTGTTATACCATTTGATGACCAACAAACAGCAAGTTTCAGATGACTTTCTTCCGAACCCTGGAGCCATGGTAACTGGAATAATAACAAAGCAAAACAATCTATTGTCCTAATTCCCAATTAATGTCAAACCACTCGTTACCCCGCCAATGTCAAACCACTCGATACCCCCCCGCCTGCCATCACATGTAGTCCTCAACCAACATTTCAATTCCAGCCTTCTTAACCCTCTTCTCCGTAATCATCATCA
The DNA here is from genome assembly GCA_014904905.1 of Wilcoxina mikolae CBS 423.85. NCBI lineage: Eukaryota > Fungi > Ascomycota > Pezizomycetes > Pezizales > Pyronemataceae > Wilcoxina > Wilcoxina mikolae. Next base: position 276,303 of record MU122109.1, read on the forward strand.
CACTCGGTATTCCAATAACAGCGTTTTCCCCATACATTTGATTTCTCAACATTGCGGCCAACCCTTGGCCGCAACCCCATGCATTCACCATTCCTTCGCCGGAGTAGCCTGCACATATCCATTCCGATCCGGTTCCGTTCTTACGACCACCAGCTACTCTCTCCGGAACCTTCTGTTTGTTAGCATGCCTATGCAGGTCAATCATCGATAGGAAATACATACCGGTCCAACCCAAGGCAAAGAATCCACCGAAAATCCAAGTGTACCTGTCCAAGCTTGCTCAACCGTCACGCCTTGTACTAGCTCGGGGAATATGGATGGTAAAAGTCCTCCGAGGTACGCGGTTTCAAAGATTGTGTTCTCATCATCGGTCGCGTTCCCTAGTGCATCCATCCCTGCGTTTGAACCTCGCGCCCAACCTCCGCCAAGGACATATCTCCCATCTTCCAGACACGTCATATAATCGAAACCTGCAGATCCCAATGGTTACCAAAGGTTCCGGTAATAAGAAATAGCGCCAATGGGAATGTACCTTTATTCCAAAAGAAAGTCCACGATCGATTCGTACCACCCGGCAATGCAGCATTCTCTGGAAACAACCTTTGCGCTGTCATCTGTCCTCGTACGGGGATAATTCTGCCTTTGAGGCCCGGTACAAGGCGTGATACATGGCCGTTTGTTGCGTGGACAACGTGCGTGGCTTTGATCGTTCGACTCGTCCCTTTAAATGTAAAAACGCTGTACGGTTGCAGAGGTGTCAATGGTCTTCTCCAAGGATCCACAGGTGTGCCATGTAGCGTTTCGATAGGTGTGTTACAGTCGATGGAGAGGGTAGGGAACTCGCGGAGAAGTTTGGAGTAGAGCTCGGTTATCAAGGTGTACGGAGCTCCGGCGCCGGCCGGGCCGGTTATGACTCCTTTAGCGGTGGTTAATCCAAATTTCTGTTAGCGTGTTAGAACCACATTGTATGAAAGGTGAAATGTATGGAAGGTGAACTGCAATCACGGAATAATTGAAGGGACATACCGTCTTGAGGTCGTCGCCCTCCCAGACCTTCCAGTGACCCTTTTCGTCGGGGAAGGCTTCCAACCAGTCTCTCAATTTCTGTTGCGCATCTCGCCATGCGTCCGCCTCGCAAAACACATCGACAGTCTCAACTTCACGCATATCTGCGGCGGCCGCTATTCCCTCCTTCTCCGCCAATTCCAACAACTGCTTCAAGTGCGCCATTCTGAATCGTACCACCTCGTCGGCGGCGCCTCTTCCGAACCTCGCCAGTAACGTCCCCCACTCCATGTAAGGAGTTTCCTTAATGTGACCTCCATTCCTTCCCGTTGCTCCGGAGCACAACTCCCGCGCCTCGAAGATAGCAACTCGCGGCGTCTTTCCGGTGGTAGATTCAGACGAGCGTAGAAGGTGATACGCTATGCTGCATGCCGTGATCCCAGACCCAATGATCAACACATCCACCTCTTCGGGATGTGTCTCGGATGTATGCGATGCGAGAGGTGTCGGAGGTTGTTGCCAGATGCTCGATGTTGGGTTTGGTACAGGCTTTCCCGGGGAGCCATTGACTCGCTCGATGACGCTCGCATACTGGGAGTTGAGTTCCATGAGGGTCTTGTAGGCGGTCCTGAGGGATGAGATGACTGTGCCCATTGTGAAAGATGCGAGCGAACTGGGGGTATGATAAACGGAAGCTGAAGGCGGCGAAAGAGCGTTTTACGGATCGACAATTGACAGGAGCTGACGACACCCGATATGACTAAACATAGGCTATGCGATGAGACTCGTAGGAGGGCGAATGGTGTTGATTCCTTCGAGACAGGAGCTGGTTGTTGGTTGCTAGCGGGCATGCAGGGGCTAGCTAAGATCATCCATGACGGTAGCGGATCTCGCTTAGTCCGAAATGATAAAATAAACCACAGCACTCTAATCCAACGGCAGTTGGTCCATCACGTATCAAGTTGTCTCGTTTCCCAGCCTTCTCGGGGGCTCGTCCGTGCTGGTGGTTATCAACGTACGCGCGGCGACCGCGAGCGAGACAATCAATTCACGGCAGGCCAACCAACCCAATCACGACCAAACTTGGCATGCATATGCGCATGAACTACTCTTGTATGCGCAGATCGGCCTCTGTTCGGGCTGGGTGAAATGAACTCGTCTAAGATGAACGACGTGTGTTTGGTATGGAGGAATTGAAAATTCTGTTTTTGGCATTAACGGTCCTTAGAAATTCCCGAAATTGTAATGGTGAGACAAGGGATATTTGCTTTTGATATATCCGAGAGATAAGCACCTAAATTGAACCTTTGGAATGGTTAGAGGGGGATTCCAGAGCATCATATGGTAAACCTAGCAACAGATTGGCTCGGTCTCCATACCCGCCACCAGCCGCTTTCCGCGCAGCCAGCCCGGATCAGTCGTGTTACTGAACAGTGTTCGTCATCGGAGGTAGTTCTCGTCTGCGATGTGCAGTGAGAGGTGTCGGATTGTGGCTGAAGGTATCTAGCAAGTGAATATTAACAGGCCTTTCCGCCAAGAACTGATCATGAGCCTGAGCCACTGTAAACAATCTATGCCTGATGAGATGGGCTAAAAGACTCGATACGACAGAGGCTCATGTAGAGTACACTCAGCAAAAGGAATAATTAATGTATGGTAGGTAACGTATTTTACCGGGTGACCGCTCATGACCGGGAAACCGGGTGAAGTTTATTGACTGTATTTTGTTGAACTAGTCTTCCTTCCCGACCTTGTAACCACCTGTAAGGGCGTACGTCCTCGTACGGATGAGTACGTGTAGATACGGTTCCAAACGGGAATATGTGATAAAAATGATATCAATTGTAAGGTAAGATAATCGCTACCTTGCAAAAGCACTTCAACACCTCCGACAACACACCCAACCATCGCTTAATTTTGCCAAGCCCCCTTTCATCCAATCAGTTCGATTATTTTCAGAATTCTTAAGCTTCGGAATTCAGCTATTCTTCACACAATAGCCCCTAGAAGCCACAACAATGTCCCTCTTCGGTGCCCCAAAGGCCGGAGAAAATTCCAAAACTGCCAGCATCGGGTCTTTCACTCAGAGACTCGCAAAAGCCATCCCCAGCACCCAAACAACAGGACTCGGGTCTGTTGTTGACCTCACCAACATCACGACTATTGACTCTCCTACTCCGGAGATGTCACTCACCTCCTCTATGGACTACAGCTCCTTTCCCTCTTGAGTTGTCACTCAGCAAACCACTGATTCCTCGCTCCCAGTCCCCTGGAGCCCGAGTATTCAGAAGATCGCCTCTCCCATCCACAATGAATCAGTCGAAACCATGGACAACGACCATGCTAACGACGAAGACGACACCATGACGGAGGTTGGTGCCAACGACAATTACCTCGAAGAGCATTCGTCACCACTCTCCTCGTTAAACAGCACCCCCAAACGCAGACCTGCCGATATGTTCAACAGGCCGGGCACCAGCATCTTGAAGAGACGATACCAGAAGGAAGTGGACATCCCTGAGACCCTGAGAAATTGGAAACCTAGGGGACTGTCACAGAGTGAGACATGTTCAGACCAATCGGAAGAAGAGTCGTCAGATGAGGACATGCAGTCGCCAACAAAGTCAGCGCAGCGAAGGCGCAGTACGAGGACTGAGACAGCCACTGCAGCATGTTTGCTGTACACCCCCCGCAAGCAAAAGATCCCATTCGTTATGGGAGAGGCCGCCAAGTCAGTCGACACACAGGAGAAACTAATGGAAGCAGTCGGAGAAAACCGAGCAAGGATCGAGTCCCTGCAAACGTATTTCGATGAGTTTAGAAACACGGAGTGGCCAACTTACGCTACTGTTTTTAACGAATCTCCAAGCGCCACCACCCAACACCTGAATGCACTTCAGGAAATGGTAAACGTCATCGCTATGGCGTACGCAAATACGGAAAGCCTCGTCCAGTGCATGAGGAAACAACCAATCGGCGAAGCTGTCTTGACAAGGCTTGTTGATAGGCTGTTCGAAATGTTCGCAGAAAGGAATGTTGAGGAGGAGGAAAAGAAGGAAGAAACCGCTCAGCAGAAAAAGACAAAGGGAAAGGTTAGGGAAACGACTCAGGAGGACCAAGAAATGTGGGAGGTCCAACCCATCGTTATCAACCAATCGGCAGAAGACACTCCGGAGGGAATAGATATCTAGAGACCACTTTTGGAAGAATCGAGACACGTACCTGCCATTCCACCAGGGGGGACCCTTCCGGCAGGTGGTGTTGTTCCGGCGGTTTCCATCTTTCCAGCTTTACCAGTCACGGCAGTCCAGTTCAAGGGAAAGAAGGCACCAACTCCCGTCGCAGGACCCAGCAACAACAAGGCTACACCGGTAGCCAAAAAGACAATCGGCAAGGCAGAGAAGGCCAAAGCCACAACTACGGCCCCTCCCCTGCAACCAAAAGCGATGAGAGATGCCGAAAAAGAAAAGGAGAAGCCAAGGAAGCCAACGTACGCAGAAAAGGCAGTGATGTCAGCCAAAGGCCAAAACAAAAACGAAGGAGCAAAAGACAAGGACGGCTTCCAACTGGTCGTCAAGGGGAGGAAAGAGACCAAGCAGGAGAACAATATCCTGGCCCCCATCCCCGAAAACAAAAATACGCTGGAAAATAGGAGGATCATTTTCAAGAGGAACAATGGACTCCCGGTCTCCGAAAAGAAGGATGTTGAGATAGTCTCGCAAATTAACATCGCACTCACCAAGGCCGACGTCCCCTTCCTTATCAGGATGACCGGAATCACCACAAACGTCTGGGGAACCATCACCAAGATGGCTACCCCCAAGGCCTCCTCCGATATGATCCTTAAGTTCAAGGATATCGTTGTGACGGCGGCCAGAAGAATCGACCCGGGCATTATCGACATTGAGAAGCACGAAACCTGGGAGAAAGTCAAGATGCACGGACTCAGCTTCGAGCAATATGCGACAAAAAAGATGGGAGGCCTGGAAAAGCTTAGACAGGAGATTCACGCAGAAAATGAGGGAGTGGTCATCCCACTCGCGATCAATTGGTTGGGAAGACCGGCAGATATCAAGGAGAAGAAGAAGTCGGAGAAGCAAGCATCGTCTGTGGTCTTCATGATCAAGGGAAAGAAGGAGGCGCAAAAATGCCTCGACAAAGGATTGAGAGCAGCGGGTATCTGGCATCAAGTGGAGAGATATGTGAGAGCCGGACCGGATTCTTTTTGCGAGAAGTGCTGCGGGTGGAGACACTTGGAGTCGAAATTTGGAAGACTTGGTATGAATAAGTGTATGTTGTGCGCTAACAACCACCTCACCAAGGATCACAAATACGATGTTGTCGGATGCCAGGCCAAGGCAGGACAAAACTGCAATCACAACACCGACAAATGCGCAAATTGTAAATGAGCACACATAGCCAAGAGTGGGCTGTACCCCAAAAAACAAGCCGCGATGGAAGAGGCAAAGAATGAGAGAACAACCTGGGGGGACAGAGTTCGGGGCGCGACCAATCAACTCAAATCCCAACATGTTCGCACCGAGCAAGAAGACAAAGCCCCCTCGACCAAGGAGGCAGAAGATAAAGTGGGCAACACCACCCCCATCAACGACAAGGGCAAGGGTAAAGAAGTTCGCTTCGAAACCCAACACACAATGGAGGTTCAGGTCGCAGCAATGCAACAGGAGCCGGCAAGTATCCCCGAAACTCAATGAAGATACTACAAGCAAATTGTAGGAGATCGAGGGAGGTGACGATTTTGGCGTTGGAAAAGGGAATTGAAGTGGGGACTGATTTGATGGTAATGCAAGAGGCGTATCAAGGAAGAGGAGGATTTCAGACGAGCCACCCAGGCTTCAGGATTATAAGAGGAAAGAGAATAATGGTGGCAGTGAGGATCGATTCCAAGCTGCAAATAGACAACCTAGGAGACTTTGGAGGACAAGGGGACTTGCAGGTCTTCGAGGCCTGAGACGAGAAGAGCGGGAAAGTACGCATCGTCAATGTGTACGACCAAACCTACCAACAGGATGGAGAAAGGATATCGGAAAGGCCAGCCAGGGGGGCGGACTGGAACGATATCCTTACAACAGAACAATGACTCAAGACAAGGAAGATATCAACTCGCATCATGCGATGATTGAAGTGGAGTGGAACCTCGGCAAAGACAACAAAACGAGTCAAACAGTCACAGGATGGAACTTGGAGGCGATGCAAGAGGAGGACCTGAAACAAGCGAAGGAAATGTAGAAGGTGTGGGGAGATGCAAGGGAGATCCTGACCGACGAAAGCACAAAAGAAGAGCTGGAAGAAGAAGTACTGGAAGTGAGGATTCAACTCACCAAGGTACTAAATCAGAAAGCCAAAAAGACCAGGATCTACGCAAGATCCAAAAGGTGGTGGAATTCCGAGATAGCAGCGAAGAGAAAGATCTTTTGAGCCCAGAAGAGGATGATGAGAAATGGCAGGTCAGACCGAGTGGCAGTAAAGACGGCAAGGAAAGACCTAAAGAAGATCATCAACGAAAGCAAAAAAGGGAGCTGGAATACATTTGTCCAAGAAGCAGAAGGCGACAAAGTATGGAAGGCCCTACATTACACCAGAGAGCATGGTGAATTAACGGTCAAAGCACTGCAAAATCGATCTGGGAACTTAGTGATATCTTGGAACGACAAAGCGGAGCTCATAAAACAAGTAGGATTTCCCAACCCCCTCCCAGGAATACAGCACAGCGCCAAGACAGAGGGCGGTGGAACCTACGAAACGATAAACGAGGACGAGGTCAAGGAGGCTATATACACACAGTCAACGAAGAAAGCACCCGGCCCAGACAGGTTAACCTTTAAGGCCATTCGAATGCTATGGGAATGGGATAGGAGGAGAATATACCAAATTGTCCGAACATCGATACGACTAGGCTATCATCCGAGAGAATTGAAGTCAGTTACTGGAGTTGTGATACCCAAACCGGGAAAGCCAGATTATCACCTACCAAAGGCTTATCGGGTCATCGCGCTCGAAAATTGTTTAGGAAAGGTTGTTGAAAAAGTAGTCGCAAATAGAATATCAGAAGAGTGCAAAAGACAAGGACTACTTTACGATGGCCAATATGGATGCAGAAAAAGAAGATCAGCAATCGACGCAGTGGGGGTGATGATAAGAAGAGCACAAGAGGCTTGGAAGAGAAGGAACATCGCGGCGGCATTGCTGATGGATGTAAAGGGGGCCTTTCCGAGCATGGCGAAGGTCAACCTGATAAAGACGATGGATGACATGGGGCTTGAAGCAGATGTTTGTCGGTGGGTGGAAAGTCTCATGTCGGACAGACGGACTATCATAAAGATGGATGGCCGAACAGGAGAGGAAATGGAGGTCCAGACGGGTGTCCCCCAGGGTTTACCAGTATCCCCCATCATTTTCATCAGTTACATTTCGGGATTGTTCAAAGAAGCGCAACAACAGATCCCGGAAACAACTACATTATCTTTTGTGGATGACATCGCATGGGTAGTGGAAGCAGAAACGGTGGCGGAGTGTGCGAGTCAGATGCGAAAGTGCACCAGATTAGCTACGAAATGGGCCGAGATGAATGCGATCGAATTCGATATAGCCAAAACGGAAGCGATATTGTTCTCTCGAAAACGACATCATCAGGGGAGTCAGGTGAAGCAGAAAGTTCGAGTCGACGAAAACAATACCTGTAATGGTGGCCGGGTAACTGTCCATCCGCCGAGTATATAGTCAGCTCGTGCGAGTGCTCTTGTATGCCATCGATAACCTTACCTATTGAACCCACCTACTATCTTATTCTCGAATCCTCGTTTGCAACCGTATCTACTCTTATACTCTTATATGAGGCCGTACATGGACGTACGCCCTTACAATACCATACCATTCAACACAGGACCTACGAGGTGGCTAGGGGTTTGGCTAGACAAGAAGCTATCCCTTAAGCAACATCACAACACGGTCATGACAAAGGCGAAGAAGGTACAAGGAAGAGTCAGATCAATTACGGGACGACTCGGTCTTAAACCAGACAACGCGAAGAAGGTCCACGTAGCTGCTGTTCAGTCAGTAGCCCTGTATGGGGCCGAACTGTGGTGGGATGGACAACACGGAAGAGAACATGAACTGCAGACACGTATTAACGAGTCAGCCAGAGGAGTCACGGGCATGTTCAAATCCACCCCGATGGTCCCCCTTATCAAGGAGGCAGGACTGAGACCGGCGATATCAATCCTCAATAATAGACGGAGACGGTTCGCCAAACGATTATTAGAAATGCTAGATGCAAAAGGAGGAGCGGTGTTGATGGAAGGGGAAGGGGATTTGGCAGTAAGACTAAGAAAATCGGTGGGAATCAGCGGAACGGTCGAGGGTAATACCTTACATGATGCGGATATCAAAGCCGATGCACAAGTGTTTATTCTGGACAAAAAACAAGCTTTGAGGGTGGCGCACATGACGAGCGAGGGCCTAGTTTTTTGGACAAATGAATCGAGATTGGAAAATGAGAGAGTAGGTAGTGCGGTCGTTTGGAAGGAGGAAGAGGAGTGGAAGCAGGAACGACACTACCTAGGAAAGAAAAAAGAAGTTTTCGATGCCGAAGTATACGCCATTGAGAGAGCCGTTAGGAAAGCATGCGAAATATCAGATACCAACGAAGTGGATAAAGTCACCGTCTTCTCGGACTCGGTTTCAGCTATCTGAAGAACTCAGCATGGCGATCCCAGACCAGGACAAATTATGGCGCTAAAAGCGATACAATAGAACAACAAACTCGCAGACAGAGGCATCTGGGTAGAGTACCGGTGGGTGCCATCGCACGAGGGAGTTGAAGGCAACGAAAAAGCGGATGAACAAGCAAAATTAGCCACGGAGAACGGAGATGGCACGATGAAGCTTGTCAACAAATACAAAGGGTAGTCGTTGGCGAAAGTGCAGAGAAGAGTCATGGAAGCCAAGTGGACCGAAACGGAAAAATGGTGGAAGGCGAAGTACAACAGCAAGAAGGGATACAGATTGAATAAAAAGAGGAGGATGAGCGAGCTGTTAGGTGGAACCAACAAAAGGATCGCGGGAAGGTACTTTCAGCTGAAAATAGGTCACGCCCTGATCGGCCCCTACCTGGAACGCATCGGAAAGAAGGATACTTCGGGGTGTTGGTGGTGTGATTCCCCGAAGTAAACAACGGACCACTTGTTCAAGTGGTGCAAAAAATGGAAAACGCAACAGAATGTCTTGTGGAAGGAGTTTAAAAAGGAGGTACAATGGAAGGACAGGCACAAGATACCAATGTCGCAGGTTTTTGCAGAAGAGAAAGCGGAGGAATCGGTTATCCAGTTTTTAAAGGATACCGATGTAGGCAGAGTAACGGAGGTTTAGACAGGGGATGAGTTGCAAGGGTAGAGGAGGGTGGAACAAATGTATGTTGTTTTAGTGCGCAGGCGGTCATGGGAACAAGGAGATCAGGAGGGTACAACTTTGCTTGGGAATACTGGAGGTGACACCCAATAGTTGAACTGGGATGTACTGGGGAAAAGGAGTAGCTATTTAGTGTTGGCAACGAAGTGGATCTGTTCGTCGCGGATCGAACCAGGGTGCGGTTCGATCCGGATTCGATCCGAGATTTGGACGAAGTTCCGAGGTTTGTCCGAACCGGTTCGCGAACCATCTATCTTCGAACGATAATAGGTAAGCGAGTTCTTGTCCGATCGGCTCGATTTGTATCGCATCTTGTAGCAGGAGAAGTTAGCTACAAGATGCACAAAAAATCGAGCCGATCGGACAAGAACTCGCTTACTTATTTTTGTTCGCAGTTGTCGGTCGAAATGGTGGGGTTTGAGGCGAAAGGATTGGCAAGGATCCGGTTCACACGGACCAAATCGGTTCGTCAATTGTACGAACCCCGGGCGGTTCGTTGCCAACACTATAGCTATTTGTCATGGCTCCTACGGGGCCGAATACAATATGATTCAAACAAACAAAGCAAAAGCACTTCGCGGGGTGACTATATATTAAGGGCGCTTACCCGGCCTCGGCTGCCAAGTGCACTTGTGTGCCAAGCATACCTGCGACCCAAGTGCACTCATGAGGCCAAGTGCATCTGCGAGTCAAGTGCACAAACGAGGCCAAGTCCACTTATGAGTTAAGTATACCTGGCACTGCAATCAAATCATCCCCCTCTCTATCCGCAGACCTCCTGGGCTGCAGCATATATACACAAAGAAAGACAATATTAGATGTGTATACCATTGTACATCTGCATAAGTCCCACGACTGATCGGTATCATCTCGGTGACCTTACAGTAAATCCAGCATACAGGAAAACTCTACCTCTAGTGGTGATGGTACAATCCTTACTGAGGCTATTTATACCGGGCCGATAACTATAAGAAATGGAGCGAAGAAAGAAAAGAAAAAAAAAGAAAAAAAAAAAAAAAAAAAAAAAAAAAAAAGGAAACGTCCAATTGACTCTGAATCCTTCAAGTCCACCTTCGGATCGAAGCCACTCCAGCTGCAGATCTTGTTTCAAGTTATAATACTGGGAGTATCACTTCAGATTTATCAGTACAAGTACTATCCTTACTGCTTTCAGAACTAGCTTGTGATGGAAGTTATAGAGATTCGCTCAGGATGTGAAAATCACTAAAGATAAAGATTCAAGACAAAGATGGTTGGCTTTCTAATGTGTATATTGTTGAGGCTTGTTTTCCTCATCAAGAAGCTTGCCCTTCTATCCTCAGAGATTCTGAAGATCTTTATATCTCTTTCCTCTTGCTCTAATAATTACTTCTATCTATGATTTTCTCATGAGGTAATCTACCTAATCACCATTCGCACCAATGACCTTTCGTACCCTTCACCACTCTGTCAGACCTTCCATTTCTTTCTGCTCATATCTCCTAATCTGACAAATAGAATTCGTACTGATATAATCTTTCGGACCTCAGTGGTCAGGACCTATCATATCCTTTCGATCTCTTAGCTTCCAGGTGAATGGTATCCTTCCGATTGTGAGGGACATCAAAGGCTCAGTCAGCTATGATACAAACTCAGATACTTTTGTATCTATAGCCTTTCAGCTGTCTTCGTATTATCAGTGGTATGAGTTGGCAGCATGTCGATCCGGTAAGTATCCTTCATTCCTTATCAGTGGTGTGGTTAACTACATAACAGCTCATCTGATATTGTTGGTTATAATAACCAAATCAAGTCAGATCTTGTGGATATTCGATGATGTACAGAGATGGCACTTTGTAACACCGGGAGCGTCACTCCAGGTTTACCAGTACAAGTAGTATCCCTACTGCTTTCAGGACTTGCTTGTGATGGAAGTTATGAAGATTCGCTCAGGATGTGAAAGTCACTAAAGATAAAGATTAAAGACAAAGATATTTGGCTTTCCAATGCGTATATTGTTAAGGCTTGTTCTCCTCGTCAAGAAGCTTGCCCCTTCTACCCTCGAAGATTCTAGAGGTCTTTATACCTCTATCCTCTCGCTGTAACAATCACTTCTATCTATGCTTTTCTCATGAGCTCCTCTACCTAACCTTTCCTTCGCTCCAATGCCCTTCCTGTCCTCCAACGCTCTTTCGGACCTTCCGCTTCTTTCCACTCAGATCTCTATCTCAGAAGAATAGAACTCCTACTGACATCAGTCCTTTGGATTTATGTGGTCCGGTCCTATCGAATCCTTTTGATCTCTTTGCTTCCAGGCGAATGGTATCCTTTCGATCGTGAGGGACATAGAGGCTTTGTTTGCTACGCTGCAAATGCAGGTGCTTTCGTATTTACAGCCTCTCAGCTGTCTTTCACACTATCGATGGTATAAGCTGGCAGAGCATCATCCCAATAACCACTTCTAGCTTCTTATCAGTGGTGTGGTTGACTGCATGACAGCTCATCTGATTTCGATTGGGTGCGAGTGATATTCTGTGTAGTTTCAATGACGTCTCGGGATGGCGCTTGAACTATCGCGATGCGGCTATCGTCGAGTGATCGTAGGTGACCCCGCTCCGATGGCCTTTGGTGATGTACAGCTTGTGAGGTGTAACACTACCTCCCCCCTTACAGAGTTCGTCTCTGAACGATCATACTAATCTGCTCTTCGTTGCCTTTGGTAAAAATGACCTCTTGTGCCCAAAACCCAAAGTTCCTCCTTTCCTCCTTGGTAAAAACATGACCCCTTGTGCCCAAAAACCAATTCCTTTTCCTAGGTGTCTTGCTAGCCATTAAAAACCCTTCGTGGGGAAAAGGTACTACTGCAACCTCTTGTCCTTAGCTGCCTGGGGATTCCGCTTATGATAATCCTTCAATAACCCCTTGTCATCGAAGTTCTCATGAGGTTCCTCAGTCCAATCTGCTTCGTCTGGGTACCCTTTCCACTTGACCAGGTATAGCACCTTCTTTCGTTCCTTGCTATACTGGCTGCCCATGATCTCTTCAACCTCATAGCCTGTTTCGTACTCATAGCTCTGTACATCATAACCCAATTCATTTCCTTCGCTGGTGGCGAGTTCTGGTGTAGGTCTGATTGGAACAGTGGCCGTTCGATAGGGTTCAATGAGAGAGACATGAAAAGCATTATGGATACGCCAATGCTTAGGCAGTTCAAGCCTTATCGCTGTAGGTGAAAGTACCTTTAGCACCTTGAAGGGACCATGAAGCTTCGCATCTAACTTTCTAGATGGACGTCTGGTTTTGAGGTTCTTTCCATTTAGCATTACTAGATCACCAACCGAATGCTTCGGAGGTTCCTTAGCACGCTTATCATGGTACCTCCCCATTGTCTCTTGTGTCTTTTCCAACCCTTTTCGACACAGGTCATGCACACTTGACATCCAATGAACATAGTTCCTTGATGCCGGATTCTTTGCCTCTGCTTTGACAGGCCAATTCGTTTGAGGATCGAACCCATAATTCGCAAAGAAAGGTGACATGCCAGTCGCGGTGGTGAGTGAGTTGTTGTAGGCATACTTTGCCATTGGCAACATCTCAGACCAGTTATCCTGTTCGTAGTTGCAATAGTTCCTTAGGTAGCATTCTAGCGTCTGGTTTACTCTTTCTGTCTGACCATCAGTCTGTGGGTGAAATGGTGAAGACATCTTCAACTGAATATCGAGAGCTTCGACCAAAGAAGACCAGAACGCAGATGTAAACCTGGAATCTCGGTCTGATACAATGTTTGATGGCAGACCATGGAATCTCCATACTTCTTTCAGAAAGATCTTGACCAGGTCTGTGGCTTTCTTTTCGCCATCCTTCAGTGGTATGAAGTGAGCCATCTTTGTGAACCTGTCAACGATAACCCAGATCGATGAACAACCATCAGATATAGGTAATTCGATGATGAAATCCATAGAGATTGAATCCCATAGACGGTATGCTAATTCGAGAGGTTGTAGAAGTCCATAGCGAGCGTGACGAGCTGCTTTGTTTTTCTGGCATTCAGGGCATGATCGGACGTAGTCTTCGATGAATCTTTCCATCTCTGGCCAAAAGAAATTCCTTCGAACCAGCTCAATTGTCTTGTCCTGTCCCATATGTCCTGCTACCTTCGAATCATGTTCTGCTTCGAGTATTTGTTTTCGTAACTGGAGATCGTCTGGGATCCACAGCCTGCCTTTATAATAAAGGGCTTCGTTCTCAAAAGAGATGTCAGGGCTTGGGCTTCCTTCCATTGCTCTAACGTACTCTTCCTGCCATGCAGTGTCATTATTTGCAGCGCCTACCACTACTTCTAATAACCAAGAATTGAAATTGACTACTGGGATTGACCTCAACTTAGCAGAAGAAATCATGATCTGTTTGCCTTGTAGCTTCGCTGCTGTCACCTGCACTGTTTCTCCTTCAGATGTTACCAACTGATGAGGTCTTAAAACACGGTGTATTGGTTGATTTTCGTTTTCTTCGATACTACCTCCTCCTTTTTCAGGGCGGTACTCCGAATACCTAGATAATGCATCAGGTTTCCCATATGCACTGCCTGGTCGATAGAATATCTTGAAATCATAACCAGCTAGTTCTTGTGCCCAGCGGACTTGCCTCCGATTCAGTATCTTAGTAGTGGTGAAGTACTCAAGATTCTTGTGATCGGTAAACACACTGATTTGATGGGCTGCACCTTCGAGATAACGTTTCCATTCCTTAAAGGCAGATACTATTGCTAGCATCTCCTTATCGTGGATCTCATAGTTAATCTCTGCTTTATCCATCTTTCAAGAGTGGTAGGCCACAGGGTGTAATCGTCCATCAATCACTTGGAAAAGAACAGCGCCAATGGCGAAGTCGCTAGCATCAGTCTCAATACCCACAGGGTGTTCAGGTTCAAAGTGACGAAGGATTGGTGCCTCAGTAAAACACTTCTTTAACAAATCGAAAGCCTCTTGACAGCGTGGGTTTGTCTTCCAATCGAACCGTTCTCCAGTTTGTTTGGTTAGGTCTGTCAATGGCCTGCAGATTCTCGAAAAGTCCTTTATGAAGTGTCGATAGAAATTGGCAAATCCTAAGAATGACTGAACGTCCTTGACTGAGTCTGGTGTTTCCCATTTCAGGATAGTATCAACCTTGTCCTCTGCCATGCTGACTCCTTCTCCCGATATGATATAACCAAGGAATTCAATTTGTTTCTGATGCCATTCGCACTTATCTGGTGCTATTGCCAAGTTGTTCTCCTGTAATCTACGAATGACTTCTCTTGTCAATCGTACATGCTCTTCTTCGTCTTTGGTATAAATGAGAATGTCATCTATATAAACCACAACTCCATAATCGATTAGATCTCTCAGGATCTTGTTCATCATATCTTGGAATGAGGCTGGCGCATTTGCCAATCCAAAGGGCATAACCAAGTATTCATAGTGTCCATATCTCGTACGAAATGCTGTTTTCCATTCGTCACCAGGTTTTATTCGAATGAGATTGTAACCAGCCTTCAGGTCAATCTTCGTAAAAAGCTTCGAGCCAGTAACTCTGTCCCTAAGTTCGTTCATAAGTGGCAAAGGATACTGATTCATAATTGTGACGCGGTTGAGTCCTCTGTAATCCACACACAACCTTAAACCCCTTCCATGAGGCTTTGGGACGAAGAGTATTGGTGCTCCAGCTGGTGACTTGCTTGGACGAATCTTGCCAGAATCGAGCATTTCCTTTAGATACTCCTTAAGTACCGAAAGCTCCTTTTCAGAAAGAGCATAAATGGGACCCCATGGAGGCTGCTCCCCATCATTTAAGTCTATTGCGTGGTCAAATGATCGATGTGGTGGTAGAGCCTTGGCAGTTTCTCCATTATAAACTGCCTGAAAATCTCGATACTGCCATGAAATTTGCTCGACCCAATCGATGTCCATTTCACCTGCTGCTGTAAGGACGTACGCCCTCGTACGGCCTCGTATGGATGGATATACGTAGATACGGTTGCAAATGGGAATAAGTGATAGAGATATCAATTGTACAGTATGTAGGTAAGATAATCGCTAGCGTGCCAAAAGCACTTCGCGAGGTGATTATATATGAAGGGTGGTTACCCGGCCTCGGCAGCCAAGTGCACTTGGGAAGGCCAAGTGCGCTTGGGAGCCAAGTGCACTTGAGAGCCAAGTGCGCTCGAGAGCCAAGTGCACCTGGCACCGCCATTACATCATCCCCCTCTTTATCAGCAGACCTCCTGGGCTGCGACACACATATATATATACATGAAGAAAGACAAGATAAGGTGCGTACGCCTTTGGTACGACTGCATAAGTCCCGCGACCGATCGGTGCCATCACGGCGGATCCGGTGCACGGGGAAACTCCACCTCCAGTGGCGATGGTAAAACCCGTGCCGACGCCATTTATACCGGGCCGAGATCCATAAGAAACAAAGTGATGGAAGAGAAGAGAAGAGAAGAGAAGGAAACGTCCAATTGACCCTGAATCCTCCAAGCCCACCTTCGAATCGAAGCCGCTCCAGTAGCTGGCCTCGTTCCAAGCAATTGATCTCCGTAGTGCTTGCTCCGTGATACTCAGATCCGTAAATGCCATTGGCCGACTTGCGGATGTCATTCGGCATTGATATATCGTAGCTGACTCGTAATATGCCGGACTCGACTTCCGACTAATCGATCGATCGATCGTATACGATTTCTTTCGTCGAACGCATTCGTGAACGTCATCTGAGGGGCAAGGCCATTGCGGCCGGTATCGCATCGCTGCAGCAGTCAACTAGTATAATTGCATGATGTACTTATCTTGGTCATAGTTGCTGCTCTTGAGAGCTCTCGGATTCGTATGATTTCTATGTCTCTGTGCTTTCGTATATCCAAGCACACGGCTGACCTCATCGGTGACAGCCTGATCTTGCGTCTCGCCGATTGGCTCTACCTTGACTCGTATATCGGTAATCGGGATCTGACTTTTCGCTGCCATTCTGCTTCAGATCCAGTGGTGGTTGACATGAGTCGGCCTCGTTCGGCCCTCTATTGCAGTCATATATGGACATGTATTCGTCATGCTCGTTCGAGTTGCGGTATCTAACTCGGAAGTGTGCCATCTGGTCGTACTCACAAAGTAACCAATGCTTCAGGTGCATCAAGGCAGCCATTCTCCGACTTCCATGCCTTCGACTTCCGAATCCACGAAAGTAGTGGGTTTGCACATGCCATGCCCTTCCGAGCCTAGCTGTAGGGCGCGTACCCTAAAATCTAGCCTGATACGGTTAATCACCACTATCTGCAGCGATGTCAATCGATTATCGTCATGGCTTCGTTTGGTGCTCTCGGATATAAAGGCCAGCATATTCGTTCGTTGATATATCTAATTCGTAAGTAACCCCTTGTACAAGGTCATAGTTACCATGTAATTCGGTGCGTCCGCGCTCTCGGCTCTGAAGCTCCAACGCAGTAGCCTTCTCATACGTCCATTAAGCATTGCAGCCGGTTGTGCATTCGGTGCATTCAGTGATGCTTCCGGCGGTTCGCAGCTGCTGACGTACTTCCTTATGTACGCGTCCATCGTATGCTAATAGAAATCCTAGGGACTAACTCAGCAGTTTTAAGGGCTCCAAAGTGACCGGACTCAGGGTTGTCATGAAGGAGAATTATCACTTTACCGCGGAGAGCATCGTCCGCAGGGCATATATCCTCCCCTCATAGGTCAGAGCTCCAGCGACGACACTCAATTGGTTCTTGTCTTCGGCTTCGGATTCGGCTTCGACTGTGGCCATTAGGTTATCGACTAACATACCCGAGACGTCGACCGCCAATGGGTCAGTAGCCAGGGCCTTCTTAATCGCCGGTAGGAGGTTATCGTATGGTTCAACTGTCAGGATTGCCAAGAGCCGTCCGACAGGCTTCTCGTAGCCGATCTCATAATCAGGCCGTCTCGACGGCCGTCGGCAGGGTTTTATTTGTTCCTTCTAGGTGCTCGATAGCGAAGTCGTACGCGAGGCCAAGTGGGCTCACGAGGCCAAGTGCGCCTGCGAGCCAAGTGCACTTACGAGGCCAGGTGCACTTGACGTCTGCAGTATGATGGGTTATCGTTCCAGCACTCCTGGTGTGGATTTCGTCGTAGTAGTGGTTTCTCGGATTCCGTAACGATCATTCCCCTCTTTTGAGGTTGGTACTCCGTCGACAACTGCGGTGTCTATTCTCATCGATTTTCTCGTTGATAAGACGGTTTCGATTGCCATTGGGACTTCGTGCTTCTGTATCTGCATTCCCTTGCAAGTCTCGCAGAATCTCTTATAAAGTAAGTGTATCTTAAAGAAAGGATAGACTTAAACGTAACCTTGTATCGCCATATCGGCAAGAAGACTTGTTATTCGTCCCAAGAGGGTGCACGATTGCACTCGAGAATCTTCATTCCGCGGCTCTCCCGTGGCTCAATAAGTGCCATCCGCCCAGCGCTGTTTCTCATCGCTGCTAACATGGTGAAGCATCTCCGAGTTCAATGGAAAGGGGTACCGATTTTTGATTGTGCTCGCGTTGAGAGCTCGGTAGTCAACTTCAGAGTTTCAAGCCGCCGTCCTTCTTTGCAAAACTATCAGCGCCGGTGATGATGGCCGCTGGATAAAACCATTGGCCCGGTTTGTCTCAATGTAGGCCTTTAGAGTTCTTGACTCAACCTCCGACAGGTAATAGATACGCCCATATGGTATGTGTCCGGGGTTGATCGCATGGTCAATTGACCGGTGCAGTGGCAGCGTCTGCCTTGACTAACAACCTTCACGAATTCTTGATACTTGGCGGGGTATGGCCGCCGTCGTCTGTAGGCACTATTTTAGGCGCCGAAGCTCCATCTGTACTCGTTAGCTTTGTGTTCATAATCTTAAGATGGAATCGAAGGTTGGAATCCAGGAGCCCTTGTCGTAGCGAGTTATCCTCGATGGGAAACCCCCTGCCGTCTGGTACTCCCTTCGTGACTCGGCGAGCCGGTAGCAGTCATTCAAGCTCCTCAATGTGTAACTCTTCTGCCGCAACTACCGCCGCTACTCCTGCTCGCGCATCCAGCTCCAGGGGCTTCTCCCACATGTGTGGTGCCTTCCATGGGAGCTCCCAGCAACCCTGTGCAATCGCCAATATGTATGGCGAATGCCTCGAGAATCTCGTCGCTAGCTATGAGACTCCCGAATGCGGCGGCTCCAAGCAGATATATGTCTGGAACCCCACCCTCCACCTGTGGAGTCTACGACGTCACCTGGGTGGCCGCCGGGGGTGCCATGGGCTCATTTGAGTCCGCGGCCTTTAACCTGTTTCTCCGCAAGAGGTCCACAGGGCTAGAAGTCGACCGGATGTCCAGCCGACCTCAGGGTTCATAGCTTTGAACAAGGCAAGCCTAGAACCAGGTCATATGCAATAGGCACGACCAGCACCTCCGGTTCGCCAACCGAGAGCTATCATGTCACTGCACGGAGGGGCACATTCTGCGAATTGCGTGCGTGTCTCACCCGATTGGGATTGTAGACAACTTAAATGACATTTATTCTCCTATATACAAAAGGATAACCATTTGCCCAATCCTGATCAGGGATATGGAGGAGAAGATGCGTCCATTCCCGCTAGGGGATACGACGACATTGATGTGCATCCATTCCCGCTAAGGGATACGATGACTTGATGTGCATCCATTTCCGCTAGCGATACGATGACTTGAGGTGTGATTTTGTTCGCGTTTCGTACTTCATTCGTCTCGTAGAATCCCACCATGGAGTATCAGCTTTGATCTGCTTGATACTTTAGAATATTCAGGGGTTGTATTTCCCACTCAGAGCCATCGGTAGTCTTTCTCCGTAAGTGCACTTCCGTGCTCGTGTAATCGTTCTGCGTAGGTGCAGCTTTGTTGGTGCGCTTCGGAGCTGCCTCTCAGTTCGGAGGAAGTCAATCGTCAAGTGCGCTTCAGATCGTAGGAAGGTAATCGTCAAGTGCGCTTGATCGAGCGCGTTTATCGTTGGTGACTTCTTGCCAGGCTTGATCGTCAATGAACTGGCAAGTTCAGGGGTAACTATCGTTGAACCGATGAATCGACGCGTATAACGGTATTGTCAATGAAGGCTTCGCTAGCACTTCGAGCTGCTGAATAGGTTGCCATCGATCTTTCGTACGTATATGATTGATCTCGTCGAACGTGTTTCGAGGTCTTCTCATGGGTGTGGCCATCAGGCCGATCACGAGTGTATTAGGGTCGGTTGACCTCCGAATCGTCTCGGAATTGGCTCTGCTCACGTCAATCAACTCCAATAGACGGAATACTTATCTTGAATCATCACCCTAGTGATGATAAAGTGTATGGGTTCCGAGCAGTGACGCGTTGGAAAAGAGGTATCGTAGAACCAATTA
>MU122109.1:301824-312678 GCA_014904905.1 Wilcoxina mikolae CBS 423.85
GACAAGAATCTAAAATATTATTAAGTTTTCTACTTTTAAGAATATATGTCTTTACAATTTCGAGACCTTGACTCTATTGTTCTTTACGCACACGCACTTAGTGAACGAGCAGTCACTCATCACGATTTCTGGTATGTTCGAGGATTTATCACCCACTACGATATCACTTTCGAATACTGTCACTGGTTTTACACCGGTGAAATTCCATCAGCTTATTACGCCAATCCTTCTGAGGACGAGGAGGAATCCTACTCGGAGCTTCTTAGTAACGAAGACGACTTTCAGGATACCTACGACTTCTGAAAAGTAGGCGGCCTTACTTACGGCGGTGTTTTCAGTCATAAGTATCCCCGTAACACAGCGTCTGTCATTGCTTAGAGTATGACCCAAACCTATCCTTGAAAGATCTTGCTATAGAAGCTCCAAGTTCCGAAGAAGGGAGCTAAATCGAGATCCCAATCAACAAGGAACCTAGCACCAGCTTCCTGTTGTAACTGTAACGAAGGTTCGTAGTCTGGTGAATGGGGCATTCACAGATCTGGGAGGACAATGGTTCCGATCAGGGCTAGCAAGATGACTATCTTGAGGTATGCGAGGGATTGCTGCTTTCGGAGGTGTGCGCGGTATAATGCTTCGGTTTTCGATCGATGGATGGTGACTGCCAATGCTAACTGGATGTAGTCTTCTTCACGCACCAGCTCACAGTGATAGCTTCCCTTAGGGAGAGATGTCTTTTCCCAGCTGCAGATGAGATCGAAATCAGGCTCGTGATACCAGCACTCTCCCTGCCAGATGTGGCAGCCAATATCTGGGATATAAAAGCGCATAAGCGTCAAGTACCTTTGACTGCTTGGAGGGTAGAAAGATAGCTTTAACAGAAGTGTTTCTTTGCTAACAATATAATGTAACACTGGGAGCGTCACTCCAGGTTTACCAGTACAAGTAGTATCCCTACTGCTTTCAGGACTTGCTTGTGATGGAAGTTATGAAGATTCGCTCAGGATGTGAAAGTCACTAAAGATAGAGATTCAAGATAAAGATGTTTGGCTTTCCAATGCGTATATTGTTAAGGCTTGTTCTCCTCATCAAGAAGCTTGCCCCTTCTACCCTCGAAGATTCTAGAGGTCTTTATACCTCTATCCTCTCACTCTAACAATTACTTCTATCTACGCTTTTCTCATGAGCTCCTCTACCTAACCTTTCCTTCACTCCAATGCCCTTCCTGACCTCCAACGCTCTTTCGGACCTTCCGCTTCTTTCCGCTCAGATCTCTATCTCAGACGAATAGAACCCCTACTGACATCAGTCGTTCGGATTTATGTGGTCCGGTCCTATCGAATCCTTTCGAGCTCTTTGCTTCCAGACGAATGGTATCCTTTCGATCGTGAGGGATATAGAGGCTTCGTTTGCTACGCTGCAAACGCAGGTGCTTTCGTATTTACAGCCTCTCAGCTGTCTTTCGCACTATCGATAGTATAAGCTGGCAGAGCATCATCCCAATAACCACTTCTAGCTTCTTATCAGTGGTGTGGTTGACTGCATGACAGCTCATCTGATTTCGATTGGGTGCGAGTGATATTCTGTGTAGTTTCAATGACGTCCAGGGATGGCGCTTGTACTATCCCGATGCGGCTATCGTCGAGTGATTGTAGGTGACCACGCTCCGATGGCCTTTGGTGATGTACAGCTTGTGAGGTGTAATACACTTGTACTATCCTGATCCAGCAATCATCGAGTAATTGTAGGTGTCTCCGCTTTGAGGATACCCGACAGTATATAATCAGGCTGTAATGTATAACACAAGTCTACTTGTTCAGTAGGCTTGTAAGTCTATAGATCTGAATATCCAAGTGGACTTCCAGTTTCTCTGAATCCAAGCAATTGATCCCTGTAGTACTGGCTCAGTAGTACTTAAATCAGTTAATACTATTGGCCAACTTGCAGGCCTTGCTAGGAATCGATATATGGTTGTCGATTATAATGGCGGCCAGCCTATGGCAGGGTAACCGTCTATCCGCCCAGTATATAGTCAGCTCGTGCGAGTGCTCTTGCACGCCATCGATAACCTTACCTATTAAATCTACCTCATTCTCGAATCCACGTTTGCAACCGTATCTACACTTATACGAGGCCGTACATGGACGTACGCCCTTACACTGTTATCGATCTTTAGTAATTGGATACTATTCGCTCACGGGATTTCGTGAATTACCCCTTTTCGACGCGTTACTACTCGCGATCTATCATCGAGAAATCACACACGCGATCTACCCTCGAGAAATTCTACCAATCGACGAGAGATTACCTCGAGATATCCTACGGGTCTCAGTACCCCTTTTTCTTGACGCGTCGATACACGCGCCAGACCATCGAGCCAGACCATCGAGCTCAATGCAAAGTCGAAAAGACGGAAGGAAACCAAAGACGAAATAAGACCCAAAGACGAAATAAGATCCAAAGACGAAATAAGACCCAAAGACGAAATAAGACCCAAAGACGAAGTAAGACGAGCATCTCGGTTCAGTGTTTTGATCATCTTTATGGTGCTGAGGGCGCTCAGGCGACTCGGGTTACCTTTTTGAGCTTCTTTATGGTGCCGAGGCCGCTCAGGCGACTCGGGCTACCGCTACCACACGAACCGGCATTCATCTCCACCCGGGCCTTGATGGACAGGTGGTGATGTCTGCGAAGCAGAGTCCAAGGTCGAAGGGCAAGCTCGAAGGGCAAAAGTCGGAGGGCAACCGAAAGTCGAAGGACGAAGTGAAGAGTAGTCGATGACCTACGATCCGGATTTCAAGCGGACGCGATCACGATCATCGTTTGCACGGAAGTGTACCTTATCGTTTGCACAGAAGTGCATATACCTTATCGAAGTGCACCTGAATCGGAATACGAAGCGCACTTCACGATTACGTTCCTACGACCTGAGCGGAAGCTCCGAAGCACACCTATGAGCGTCAGCATTGCACGGAAGTGCACATACGGAGAAAGACTACCGAGGGCACAAGCTTTGTACGAGCTAAGCTCACTTGATTGATTACATTGTAAGTTCGATCTTCTGTTGGATGCTCACGAGTTAGATAATCGGCGAATCACAAACGATTGATACGTGACGAGACCTTCGAATCGGTCAATGACTTCGGACGCCGATTCACACCTCCGAGCCTGCTCTACGGAAACTACGGACGCATGGGCTTGGATATGGAGATATGGAGATATGGAGGTTACAGGGGTCAATTGGACGTTTCCTTCTTCTTGTTTTCTCCTTCTCTTCTCTTCTTATTGGATCTCGGCCCGATATAAATGGCGTTGGCACGGGTTTTACCACCTACCACTGGAGGTGGACTTTCCCCGTGCGCCGGATCCGCCGAAAGGTCACCCTCGAGCGGTACCGATCGGTTGCAGGATTTACGAGGCCGTACGAGGGCGTACGAGCTTGGATTTGTTTCTTCTTGGATTGTTTCTTCTCTTCATGTACGGGTATGCAGCCCAGGAGGTCTGCAGATAAAGAGGGGGATGATATAATGGCGGCCGGCCTATGGCAGGGTAACCGGCTATCCGCCCAGTATATAGTCAGCTCGTGCGAGTGCTCTTGCACGCCATCGATAACCTTACCTATTAAATCTACCTCATTCTCGAATCCACGTTTACAACTGTATCTACACTTATACGAGGCCGTACACGGACGTACGCCCTTACATTGATACATGTCATGCGTGCTGAAGTACATGACTTTATTTCCGTGTACTGAAATCTCACTGGCTTCCTTTGAGCAGATGGCAGATTCCCGTATACTCCGATCTGCAGGCCTCAGTTCCCAACTAATCGACTTGTTCAAAGGTGACTTCTGGCTGTCAATAGTTTTTGTTTGTATACGATTTGTCTTGTGGAACAAATATTGAAAACCTGGAGATAGCCATCATGGCCAGTAATATATCTCTACAGAAGTCAACTGGTATAATTGCATCATATACTTGAATTCATTATAGCTGCTACACTTGAGAGTTCTTCAATGTGTATGATCTTTCCAATTCTGTAATGGAGTACGTCGTGTACGGCCTCGTATAAGAGTATAAGGTAGATACGGTTGCAAACGAGGATTCGAGAATGAGGTAGATTCAATAGGTAAGGTTATCGATGGCGTGCAAGAGCACTCGCACGAGCTGACTATATACTGGGTGGATGGACGGTTACCCGGTCATAGGCCGGCCGCCATTACATCATCCCCATCTTTATCTGCAGACCTCTGTAATGGCGGTGCCAGGTGCACTTGGCCCTCCCAAGCGTACTTGGTTCCCAGGTGCACTTGGCCTTCCCAAGCGCACTTGGCTGCCGAGGCCGGGTAAGTGCCCTTCATATATAATCACCTTGCGAAGTGCTTTTGGCACGCTAGCGATTATCTTACCTACATACTACTTTACTATATTCACGTATCCTCATTTGCAACCGTATGTACATGTATCCATCCATATGAGGACGTACGCCTTTACACTATAATCGCTTTTTCAGTCACCAGATACGTTTCGCTCACGGGATTTCGTGATTTCCTTACTTTTCAACGCGTCACACCTACACCGAGAACTATCGCTAGATTGTCGATACAAGATAAGTAATCATCCAATTGAGTTGATTGACGGTAGTAGGGACGATTCCGAGATGATTTAGATGTCAATCAGACCCGAGAGACGCATCACCTGCCATGATAGGCACTCCTGAAAACATGAATTACCCTTTTTCGATCGACGCGTCGCGACACATCCGAACGAGAAATCATACGGATTTGAGAGCTACCAATTCCAGAAGCAGAGAGTCTTGATAAGTATACCCAATTGAGGCTGATGGTAGCAGAGACGATTCCGTGTTGATCCCGGAGGCCAATTGGCCAGAGACGCGTCAGCGACCAAGTCAGTCGAGGTCGAACACCATTCCACAAATAGGCTACCAATCGCGAGAGCGATGAGATCGGATAAGTTACCATCCTCTTGAGTCAATTGACGATTACAGGAATGATTCCGGAGCCTAAGTGACCCAGAGAGACGCGTCACCGGCAATGCCGAAATCGGCCGTACTCCAGAGATTCTTCGAACCTCGTCCGACGAGCGCAATCGCATGCGAACTATCGAGACGAGTCAAATACTATCGACGGCAGTCAATCGAGCATGAACACAACGCGAAGTCGATAAGGCTACAATTACACGAAGCATAAACGAGCACATTCGTCAAGCGAAGTGCGCCTACGGAGGATCAGCATTTCGCCAGTGGATTTACACACGGTCGAGACCTACAGACCCGAGAAGGCCGAATGCTAGGAGAATCACCTCTTTTACGGAAGATCGAAGCGCGAGATTGCCAAGGAATCGATCGATGCCACCGACGGCAATTACAATTGCGATTACCCTTCTACAAGACTCAATTGAGTTATCTACGTTACGATGAGCGGCGATGGCAGGAACCATGTTGAAGTTAATGACTACGTTGGAATTATTACGGATGCTATTAGGAGTTTTCAGTTACGGGTACGGAATTCATGCGAGGCCATAAACGGCCTTACGAGATTACACAATTACATACGATTCGAACGAGCCAAGGAGGCAGACGGAAGCCACGGCTGTACGGCTACGACTCCGAACGAGTCAACAAGGCAATTATAAGTACGATTCGAGATTACCATTATCAATCGTCACGATTGGCACCTGATTGGACGACCGAATTGGATCGTTGTGAGGAGAGGAAGCCATCAGTGCCAACTCTATTCAATTTCGTCGTACAAGTCAACGTCACCTTATCGCCAAACGAGCGAGTACTGTATTTTATCACCGGATGTGCTCATACGATGGCAAACGAAGTGGAGTCCTAGGTATACGATGGATGTAAGGGCGTACGTCCGTGTACGGCCTCGTATAAGAGTATAAAGGTAGATACGGTTGCAAACGAGGATTCGAGAATGAGGTAGATTGGGTTCAATAGGTAAGGTTATCGATTGCGTGCAAGAGCACTCGCACGATCTGACTATATACTGGGCGGATGGGCGGTTACCCTGCCATAGGCCGGCCGCCATTACAATGGAGATGATTTGGTTTTAATTTGTAGCCGGGAATCTGAGGTTCCACGTGGGGCTACCGGAGGATGGACCGTCTGGGCACTCTTCGGAGACCAGCGGATCCCGTATGTATATACAGTTTGAGGTTCAATTGATACTTGTCGTATCCCCAAGTGGGAATGGACGTTATTTGGTTGTCAGACAGTCCCAATTGGGTGTGACAAGTACATGATTCGCTGAGTGAGCTTATTTCGTACAAATGGTGGCAGCCGCAGTGGACGCACTGTGTGAGCTGGAGATTGAGTTTGGGTTGCCTTGGTACAAGTCCAGGAATCCTGACGTCGACTTGCAAACGCGGTCGACTTTTGGCTCTGCGAACCCCAGGGGGAGCGGAAGTGGTGGCAGTGGACCGGGCAGACCAACCAGAATGCCTCGGGAACGCACCAAGATCTACGGCTAGGGAGGAGATGTGTTCCGAAGGTGGCTGTACTCCGGATATTCAAATACTTGGAGCTACTGCCTTTGACGATCTATTGGCCAGAGGAGAGGTCATCGATGGACGTTCTTCCTAAGAGTGGGAGTTCGTACAGGGCTGCTGGGAGCGACCATGGAAGGCATCACTGATGGTCAGTGAGATAGGCCCCAGGCACTGGATGGGCGAGCAGGGAGCAGCGGCGGTAGTTGCGGCAGAAGAGTTACACAGTGACGGTGCTTGAATGACTGCTACCGGCTCGCCGAGTCAAAGAAAGGAGTACTGGACGGCGGGGGTTCCCATTGAGAATAACCTGTTAATGACAAGGCCTCCTGGATTCCGCAATATCTACCGCTCCATCTTTTGCACATACAATTGGCTAACACACATATGGAGCAGTTACGGGGTCATACGAACCCGTACGGACATTAGAGACGATATCTACCTACGATTAGACGGAATACCGGAACGCGAAGCCATGTCAAAACATCATAGATACCCGCGGAAATGACAAAAAAAAAGCGCTCGGAATTACCTCCGAACAGATGATCGAAATGATGGACCACAAAAAGACGATTGTCTAATAGACAGACGAGCCGAGACTGCAAAGTCACCACGGCACACAGAGGCATTCTCATTTGGTGGTTATGACCGTACGAGCCTACTGCTCTACAAAGATCTGGGGGCAGAAGTGCTGCCGTATGGTGGCGCGGAGTGGTATTCCCGAAATAGCGTGGAATAAGATCGCAGGCTCAAGAGCCGGATCCTGGATTTGGACTTAAGATCCCATGCCATATGGACGGATCAATGAGTGGGTGTTTTCTTATGATGGACGTTATGTCACCGGATGGATTACGGAAGTGCGATCAAGAACTATCTTTGTCGGGCTGGATGAGAAGACGGTCGTGCGAAAGCCGATCTTAAGGTCAGTAATGATTACCTTATGGAGCTTACAAAGCTACAGGAGAAGCCACAAAAGGTGGACCGTACGAGTGCAATTCGCACGTTCCGGAACGAATAGCCGGAGATGGATGATAATAAGTCTATTTACTTGTATGGCGATACAAGGTTACGTTTTAAGTCTATCCTTTTCTTTAAGAAACACTTACTTCACAAGAGACTCTGCGAAGACTTGCAATCGAAAGTATCAGAATCGACGAGATCGATGACGCGTACGAACCGATACGACACCGGCATGACATGATTGTCGTCGACGGAGCACCGACCTCAAAAAGAGGGGAATGACCATTCCGGAATCCGAGAAACCACGTAAGTGCACCTGGCCTCGTAAGTGCACTTGGCTCGCAGGCGCACTTGGCCTCGCCGACGACTTCACTATCGAGCCCCTGGAAGGCACAAAAACCCCGCCGAAAGCCCGATTATGAGATCGGCTACGAGAAGCCTGTCGGACGGCTCTTGGCGACCCTGACAGTTGAACCCTATGATGACCTCCTACCGGCGATTAAGAAGGCCCGGGCTACTGACCCATTGGCGGTCGACATCTCGGACGAGAACCAATTGAGTGTCGTCGCTGGAGCTCTGACCTACGAGGGGAGGATATATGTCCCTGCGGACGAGGCTCTCCGCGGTAAATTGATAAGTCTCTTTCATGACAACCCTGAGCCGGTCACTTTGAAGCTCTTAAAACCGCTGCGTTAGTCTCAAGGGATTTCTATTGGCATACGATGAACACATACATAAGGAGGTACATTAGCGGCTGCGAATCGCCGGAAGCACCACCGAACACATCAAATGCACAATCGGCTGCAATCCTTAATGGACGTATGAAAAGGCTACCGCGTGGAGCTTCAGAGCAGAGAGCGCAGACGCACCGAATTACATGGTAACTATGACCTTGTATGAGGGTTGCTTACGAATTAGATATATCAACGAACGAATATGCTCTGCAATTGGACTTATCTCCAAGAGCACCAAACGAAGCCATGACGATAATCGATTGACGTCACCGCAGATAGTGGTGATTAACCGTATCAGGCTAGATTTTAGGGTGCGCGCCCTACAGCTAGGTTCGGAAGGGCGTGGCGTGTGCAAACCCACTACTTTCGTGGATTCGGAAGTCGAAGGCATGTGAATTGGAGAATGGCTGCCTTGATGCACCGGGAGCGGAAGCATACTTGATTACTTTGTGAGTACGACCTTATGGCACACTTACGAGTTAGATACCGCAACTCGAACGAGCATGACGAATACATGTCCATATATGACTGCAATCGAGGGCCGAACGAGGCCGACACAAGTCAACCACCACTGGATCTGAAGCGGAATGGCAACGGAAAGTCGAATCCCGATGACCGATATACGAGTCAACTTGGAGCCAATCGGTGAGACGCATATCAATGCCGAGCGTGAAGGCTATCACCGATCAGGTCTGCCGTGTGTTTGGATATACGAAAGCACAGACATGGAATTGGAGAAATCATACGAGTCTGAGAAGCTCTCAAGAGCAGCAGCTATGACCAAGATAAGTACATCATGCAATTATGCTAGTTGACTGCTGTAGCGATGCGATACCGGCCGCGATGGCCTTGCCCCTCAGATGACGTTCACGAACGCATTCGACGAAAGAAATCGTATACGATCGATCGATCGATTAGTCGGAAGTCGAGTCCGGCATATTACGTGTCAACTACGATATATCGATGCCGAATGATACCCGCAAGTCGACCAAGGGCAATTACCGATTCGAGCACCACCGAGCTAGCACTATAGGGATCAATTGCTTGGATTCGGAAACTGGAAGTCTACTTGGATATTCGGAACCATGGACTTGCAAAGCCTGCGGAAGGAGTGGACTTGGAGGATCTAGGGTCAATTGGACGGTTCAGGAGTGGACTTGGAGGATCTAGGGTCAATTGGACATTTCCTTCTCTCCTCTTTCTTCTCTTCGTTTCTTATGGATCTCGGCCCGGTATAAATGGCATCGGCATGGGTTTTACCACCTACCACTGGAGGTGGATTTCCCCGTGCACCGAATCCGCCGTGAGGTCGCTGCGATGACACCGATCAGTCGCGGGACTTATGCATATGTACGAAGGCGTACACACCTTATCTTGTCTTTCTTCATGTATATATGTTGCAGCCCAGGGGGTCTGCTGATAAAGAGGGGGATGATGTAATGGCGGTGCCAGGTGCACTTGGCCCTCCCAAGCGCACTTGGCTCCCAGGTGCACTTGGCCTTCCCAAGCGCACTTGGCTGCCGAGGCCGGGTAAGCGCCCTTCATATATAATCACCTCGCGAAGTGCTTTTGGCACGCTAGCAATTATATTACCAACATACTACTTTACTATATTCACGTATCCTTGTTTGCAACGGTATCTACATGTATCCATCCATATGAGGATGTACGCCTTTACAACCTCCTGGGCTGCATACCCGTACATGAAAAGAAGAAACAAATCCAGGCTCGTATGCCCTCGTATGTCCTCGTAAATCCCGCAACCGATCGGTGCCATCACGGCGGCCTCACGGCGGATCTGGTGCACAGGGAAATCCACCTCCAGTGGTAGGTGGTAAAACCCTGCCGACGCCATTTATACCGGGCCAAGCTCCATAACAAACGAAGAGAAGAGAAGGATACGTCCAATTGACTTCTGTACCCTCCAAGTCCATCTCTTCATATCCAAGCCCTCAGCATACCCTAGCTGTTGTAGTGCACGCTCAGTGGTACTCGTATCGGTAAACGTCATTGGCTCTCGTTATCGATCGGATGCGTATGTGGTTCGTTGATTATCTAACTCGTGAGCATCCAAGAGAAGATTGAACTTACAATATCAATCAAGTAGGCTTGGCTCTCGCAAAGCTTGTGCCCTCAGAAGCCCGCCTCGCGGTAACTTCGTACGTCCAATCAAATGTCCATTAAGTGCCATTCGTATAATTATTCTCCGTAGTGAGCTTGCCTCTTCGTTCGTGGATGCTAACGCGTCGTAGGTGCACTTCGGAGCTTCCGCTCAGTTCGGAGGAGGGCAATCGTCAAGTGTGCTTGAGAGCTTCCGCTCAGATCGTAGGAAGGTAATTGTCAAGTGTGCTTCAGATCGTAGGAAGGTGTTACGGGGATACTTATGACCATAATACCGTCGTAGGTAAGGCCACCTACTTCTCAGACATCGTAGATATCCTGAAAATCTTCTTCGTCGAGTAAGAATTCGGAGTAGGATTCCTCCTCGTCCTCGGGGGAATTGAGGTAGTAAGCTGATGGAAGTTCACCAGTATAAAACCAGTGACATTACTTGAAGGCGATATCGTAGTGTGCAATAAAGCCACAAGCGTACCAGAAATTGTGATGAGCAACTGCTCTTTCACAAAGGGCGTGTGCGTAAAGAA
>MU122109.1:313792-326502 GCA_014904905.1 Wilcoxina mikolae CBS 423.85
TAAGTGCCGTGACTATCGCTGTTCGATCGAGAAGGTGCACTGCCCTTGCACGGGTTAATCATTCCGCTTTGTCTGGGCTCGGTATTGGATATGCGTAGGTTCGTCGCTCAGAGGATGGGATAGCTGCGGGTGTGACATTGACCAACCATAGTGACTGGAGATTGAACGCAGATTGCCATGGACATCCTCCGTACCTCGTACACCTGCTAAGGGACAACACCTAACAGTACCTCCCTCTCTAACTCTGGTGACCTCAACAGAATCTCCATCATAAAAAGTGTTCAAACAATAGGTACCACTCAAACAGCATGTATATCATAATAACTTTTTGGATATATAAATAAAAATTCTCTTAACATAATAATGACCTCCGCGTAACTCAGCGCGGTATGAGTTTACCAAATAAATTCATATCTTCCTTCTCTTTCGTACCAAGGATTTCTTCCCTTGAGATTTCCACTGGGAGTCCTTCTCCATTGTCGGGTTTTTGGTGTAGTATTCGGTGATAAGTTCGGGGGCGACGTCGTTAAGATGTTCCCATGATTCCCAGGTATTTTCGTCGTGAGAATAATCAGACCATTTGACAAGAAAAACATGTTTTCGGTGATCGTTATCCGTTGGTCCACTGGCCACAATTGACTCAGGTGTCCAGCCACCATCATCAGCCTCGATTGGAGGCACCTCCCTCTCTAAGGGATCACCTCGATATGGTTCGAGCACAGCGACGTTGAAGGCAGGGTGGATCTTCCATGTAGTGGGGAGTTCGAGTCGACACCATCGCTTGTTGCCTCCAACCTTGATGATCTTGAATGGTCCGTACATCTTATCGTCGAGTTTCCGACACTGTCGCTTTGTTCGAATATTGCTTCCGTTGAGCATAACCAAATCTCCGATTTTGTACTGAGGAGCTGGGCGTCGTTTACGATCATAGTACTGACTCATCTTTTCTTTGGTCTCTTCAAGTTGTTGCTCTAGACGGCGATAAACTTCGACCATGTAATGTGCATACAATTCTGACCCGGGGTTGCGAAACTGAAACTCCGTTGGCCAATTCGTGTGTGCTTCATACCCATAGTTGGCGTACAATGGTGTAACCTTTGTGGACATGTGCCTTGAATTGTTGTATGCGTATTCGGCCATTGGTAACATTTCGCTCCAGTTAGACTGCTCGTAGTTACAATACGTACGCAGGTAATACTCAATGGTCTGATTGACGCATTCGGTTTGTCCGTCCATCTGAGGGTGAAAAGCTGTGGACATTGATCGTTTGATGCCAAGAAATTGGTATAAGTCTGCGAGAAAGTGGCCGGTAAAGACTGCGTCACAGTCTGAAACTATGTCGAGAGGCATGCCGTGATACTTCCAGACGTTGTTAAGAAATAACCTTGCGACCGTGGATGATTCTCGTTTATCTGTGGGAATGAAGTGTTCCATTTTGGTGAACCTGTCGACTACTACCATGATATTCCTATTTCCGTTGGACTCCGGTAAATCGGTGATGAAGTTGACCGATATATAAGTCCACGGTGAGGATGGTAGTGTAAGGGCGTACGTCCATGTACGGCCTCGTATAAGAGTATAAGAGTAGATACGGTTGCAAACGAGGATTCGAGAATAAGGTAGATTCAATAGGTAAGGTTATCGATGGTGTGCAAGAGCACTCGCACGAGCTGACTATATACTGGGCAGATGGACGGTTCCCCTGCCATAGGCCGGCCGCCATTACATCATCCCCCTCTTTATCTGCAGACCTCCTGGGCTGCATACCCGTACATGAAGAGAAGAAACAATCCAAGAAGAAACAAATCCAAGCTCGTACGCCCTCGTACGGCTTCGTAAATCCCGCTGCCGATCGGTACCACTCGAGGGTGACCTTTCGGTGGATCCGGCGCAGGGGGAAAGTCCACCTCCAGTGGTAGGTGGTAAAACCCGTGCCATCGCCATTTGTACCGGGCCGAGATCCAATAAGAAGAGAAGAGAAGAGAAGGAGAAAACAAGAAGGAAACGTCCAATTGACCCCTGTAACCTCCATATCTCCATATCTTCATATCTCCATATCCAAGCCCTCGGTATACCGTAGCTTTCATCGTGCAGGCTCGGTGGTGTTCATATCGGTAAGCGTCATTGGCTCTCGTCATCGATCGGACGCGTATGTGGTTCGTCGATTATGTAACTCGTGAGCATCCAAGAGAAGATCGAACTTACAATATCAATCAAGTGCGCTTAGCTCTCGCAAAACTTGTGCCCTCTGAAGCCCGCCTCGCAGTAACTTCGTACGTCCAATCAAACGTCCATTAAGTGCCATTCGTGTAATCATTCTCCGTAAGTGCACTTCCGTGCTCGTGTAATCGTTAAATGCGCTTGAGAGCTTCCGCTCAGATCGTAGGAAGGTAATCATCAAGTGCGCTTCAGAGCTTCCGCTCAGATCGTAGGAAGGTGATCGTCAAGTGCGCTTCAGATCGTCAAGTGCGCTTCAGATCGTCAAGTGCGCTTCGTATTCCGATTCAGGTGCACTTCGATAAGGTACATGCACTTCCGTACAAACGATGAGGTGCACTTCCGTGCAAACGATGATCGTGATCGCGTCCGCTTGGAATCTGGATCGTAGGTATGGTCATCATACCAACCGTCGTCGACTACTCTTGTAATGGCGGCCGGCCTATGGCAGGGTAACCGTCCATCCGCCCAGTATATAGTCAGCTCGTGCGAGTGCTCTTGCACGTCATCGATAACCTTACCTATTGAATCTACCTCATTCTCGAATCCTCGTTTGCAACCGTATCTACCCAAATACTCTTATTCAAGGCCGTACACGGACGTACGCCCTTACACTGTTATCGATCTTTAGTAATTGGATACGTTTCGCTCACGGGATTTCGTGAATTACCCCTTTTCGACGCGTTACTACTCGCTACCTATCATCGAGAAATTCTACGAATACGAATCAATGAGAGATTACCTCGAGATATCCTACGGGTCTCATTACCCCTTTTTCTTGACGCGTCGATACACGCGAGCTCAACACGAAGTCAAAAGACGGAAGGAAGCCGAAGACGAAATAAGGCCCAAAGACGCTATAAGGCCCAAAGACGAAGTACGACGAGCATCTCGGTTCAGTGTTTTGAGCATCTTTATGGTCGCGAGGCTGCTCAGGCGGCTCGGGCTACTGCTACTTTATGGTCCCGAGGCTGCTCAGGCAGCTCGGGCTACTGCTACTTTATGGTCCCGAGGCCGCTCAGGCGACTCGGACTACCATACGAACCGGCATTCATCTCCACCCGGACCTTGATGGGCAGGTGGTGATGTCTGCGAAGGAGAGTCGAAGGTCGAAGGGCATGGTCGAAGGGCAAAAGTCGGAGGGCAACCGAAAGTCGAAGGACGAAGCGAAGAGATGACGGTTGATGGGATGACTGTACCTACGATCCAGATTTCAAGCGGACGCGATCACGATCATCGTTTGCACGGAAGTGCACCTTATCGCTTGCACGGAAGTGCATCTGAATCGAAAGCTCTCAAGCGCACTTGACGATTACCTTCCTACGATCTGAGCGGAAGCTCTGAAGCGCACTTGACGATTATCTTCCTCCGAACTGAGCGGAAGCTCCGAAGCGCACCTACGAGCGTCAGCATTGCACGGAAGTGCACCTACGCAGAACGATTACACGAGCACGGAAGTGCACTTACGGAGAATGATTACACGAATGGGACTTAATGGACGTTTGATTGGACGTACGAAGTTACCGCGAGGCGGGCTTCCGAGGGCACAAGCTCTGCGAGAGCTAAACGCACTTGATTGATTGATATTGTAAGTTCGATCTTCTCTTGGATGCTCACGAGTTAGATAATCGACGAACCACATACGCGTCAGATCGATGACGAGAGCCAATGACACTTACCGATATGAGCACCACCGAGCCTGCACGATGAAAGCTACGGTATACCGAGGGCTTGGATATGGAGATATGGAGGTTACAGGGGTCAATTGGACGTTTCCTTCTTGTTTTCTCCTTCTCTTCTCTTCTTATTGGATCTCGGCCCGGTACAAATGGTGACGGCACGGGTTTTACCACCTACCACTGGAGGTGGAGTTTCCCCGTACACCGGATCCACCGAAAGGTCACCCTCGAGCGGTACCGATCGGCAGCGGGATTTACGAGGCCGTACGAGGGCGTACGAGCTTGGATTGTTTCTTCTTCATGTACGGGTATGCAGCTGTAATGGCGGCCTATGGCAGGGTAACCGTCCATCCGTCCCGTATATAGTCAGCTCGTGTGAGTGCTCTTGCATGCCATCGATAACCTTACCTATTGAACTCAATCTACCTCATTTTTGAATCCTCGTTTGCAACCGTATCTACCTTATACTCTTATACGAGGCTGTACACGGACGTACGCCCTTACACTGTTATCGATCTTTAGTAATTGGATATGTTTCGCTCACGGGATTTCGTGAATTACCCCTTTTCGACATGTTACCTATCATCGAGAAATCACAAACGCGATCTACCCTCAAAGAATTCTACGAATCGACGAGAGACTACCTCGAGATATCCTACGGGTCTCATTACCCCTTTTCTTGACGCGTCGCATCGAGCTCAACGCGGAGTCGAAAGACGGAAGGAAGCCGAAGACGAAATAAGAACCAAAGACGCTATAAGGCCCAAAGACGGAGTAAGACGAGCATCTCGGTTCAGTGTTTTGTTTTGAGCATCTTTATGGTCGCGAGGCTGCTCAGGCGGCTCGGGCTACTGCTACTTGATGGTCCCGAGGCCGCTCAGGCGACTCGGGCTACCATACGAACCGGCATTCATCTCCACCCAGGTGGTGATGTCTGCGAAGGAGAGTCCAAGGTCGAAGGGCATGGTCGAAGGGCAAAAGTCGGAGGGCAACCGAAAGTCGAAGGACGAAGCGAAGAGTAGTCCATGACGGTTGGTGGGATGACGATCCGGATTTCAAACGGACGTGATCACGATCATCGTTTGCACGGAAGTGCACCTTATCGTTTGCACGGAAGTGCACCTGAATCGGAAGCTACGAAGCGCACTTGATGATTACCTTTCTACGATCTGAGCGGAAGCTCTGAAGCGCACTTGACAATTACCTTTCTACGATCTGAGCGGAAGCTCTGAAGCGCACTTGACGATTACGTTCCTACGATCTGACCGGAAGCTCCGAAGCGCACCTACGAGCGTCAGCATTGCACGGAAGTGCACTTACGGAGAAAGACTACCGAGGGCACAAGCTTTGCGCGAGCTAGGCGCACTTGATTGATTACATTGTAAGTTCGATCTTCTCTTGGATGCTCACGAGTTAGATAATCGACGAACCACATACGATTGATGACGAGAGCCAATGACGTTTACCGATACGAGCACCACCGAGGCTGCACTACGGAAGCTACGGACGCATGGGCTTGGATATGGACATGGAGCTTGGTGCTGCAGAGCCACTTTGGAGATATGGAGATCTGGAGGTCACAGGGGTCAATTGGACGTTTCCTTCTTCTTGTTTTCTCCTTCTCTTCTCTTCTTATTGGATCTCGGCCCGGTATAAATGGCGTCGGCACAGGTTTTACCACCTACCACTGGAGGTGGATTTCCCCGTGCACCGGATCCACCGAAAGGTCACCCTCGAACGGTACCGATCGGCAGCGGGATTTACGAGGCCGTACGAGGGCGCACGAGCTTGGATTCTTTCTTCTTCTTCTTCTCTTCATGTACGGGTATGCAGCCCAGGAGGTCTGCAGATAAAGAGGGGGATGATGTAATGGCGGCCTATGGCAGGGTAACCGTCCATCCGTCCCGTATATAGTCAGCTCGTGCGAGTGCTCTTGCACGCCATCGATAACCTTACCTACATACTGTACAATTGATATCTTTATCACATACTCCCGTTTGCAACCGTATCTTTAAGTATCTATCCATACGAGGACGTACGTCCTTACAGCAGCCCAGGAGGTCTGCAGATAAAGACGGGGATGATGTAATGGCGGCCGGCCTATGGCAGGGTAACCATCCATCCGCCCAGTATATAGTCAGCTCGTGCGAGTGCTCTTGCACGTTATCGATAACCTTACCTATTGAATCTACCTCATGCTCGAATCCTCGTTTGCAACCGTATCTACCCAAATACTCTTATACAAGGCCGTACACGGATGTACGCCCTTACAACTCTTCGCTTCGTCCTTCGACTTTCGGTTGCCCTCCGAATTTTGCCCTTCGACCTTGGACTCTCCTTCGCAGACATCACCACCTGCCCATCAAGGCCCGGGTGGAGATGAATGCCGGTTCGTATAGTAGCCCGAGTCGCCTGAGCGGCCTCGGGACCATAAAGTAGCAGTAGCCCGAGCCGCCTGAGCAGTCTCGCGACCATAAAGATGCTCAAAACACTGAACCGAGATACTCGTCTTACTTCGTCTTTGGGTCTTATTTCGTCCTCGGCTTCCTTCCGTCTTTTGACTTCGCATTGAGATCGATGGTCTGGCGCGTGTATCGACGCGTCAAGAAAAGGGGTAATGAGACCCGTAGGATATCTTGAGGTAATCTCTGGTCGATTCGTAGAATTTCTCGAAGGTAGATCGCGTGTATGACTTCTCGATGATAGATAACGCGTCGAAAAGGGGTAATTCACGAAATCCCGTGAGCGAAACGTATCCAATTACTAAAGATCGATAACAGTGTAAGGGCGTACATCCATGTATGGCCTCGTATATGAGTATAAGAGTAGATACGGTTGCAAACGAGGATTCGAGATTAAGGTAGATTCAATAGGTAAGGTTATCGATGGTGTGCAAGAGCACTCGCACGAGCTGACTATATACTGGGCAGATGGACGGTTACCCTGCCATAGGCCGGCCGCTATTACAGTAGTTCGAGTGGGTGCAACAGCCCGTGTTTTGCGTGTCGAGGTGTTTTTGTCCGTTGGCATGAGTCGCACTTGTTGCAGTATTCCCGTACGTCGTCTTCGAGTTTAGGCCAGTAAAGATTCCTCGTGATGAGTTCCAAGGTACGTTCGCGACCGAAGTGCCCGGTGATGCGTGAGTCGAATTCCTGGTGGAGTACCTCCTTCTCAAATCCCGTTGGTACGTATAACCTTCCTTTCCAACATAACATTCCTTCTCTATCTATTCCGAAACTTCCGTCAACATTCTGATTCTTTTCTTGAACCTTCTGTAGTATCTTCTGATACTCCTCATCCTGACCAGTTTCCTTTTTAAACCTTTCCTTCACTGTCTCCGTCAATTGACTAACCGTAAATCCTGCCAAACTGATTTCTTCCCAATCTTCATTATCCAGATCCATCGCTCCGACTTCTAACCAATGATCTGGTCCTAACAAGGTTGCCGAAGTTGTACCCCCCTCTTTTTTAGGGCGAACTCTGGGTACCTTGACAACGCATCGGCTTTTCCGTTAGCCGCTCCCTTTCGATAAACAATCCTAAAATTGTATTCTTGCAATACTTCTGCCCATCGCGCTTGTCTTCGATTGAGCTGTTGCGTTTCCTTGAAGTATTGGAGATTCATATGATCGGAAAAGACTGTTGTTGTATGTGTTGCTCCTTGGAGATAACATCTCCATGTTTTGAATGCGTATACGATAGCGAGCATTTCTTTATCGTATATCTGGTAATTCAATTCGGCTGGCGAAAACGTCTTCGAAATGAAGGCAACCGGATGTACTTTGCCATCGTCGAACTTCTGTGACATCACTGCTCCCATAGCAAAGTCTGATGCATCCATCTCGACCATGGCTAGTCTGTCGTCATCATAATGTCGTAGTATTAGTGTATTTTCTGCCGCAAATAAGATGCATATCATATAGTAAGCCGCATTGGCTGCGTCTCCGAATTGAAAGTTCTTTCCGTCGCCCTTAAGGGTATCCGTAATAGGTGCGACGATACCGGCGAATCCCTTGATGAATCGTCGATAAAAATTCCATAAACCCATAATAACCTGAACTTCCTTTTGGTTATTGGACATTGGCCACTTTATTATTGCCTCGCTTCGACTTGGTGCCATTTTGAGTCCTTCACCGCTGACAAGGAATCCGAGGAATTCGACTTCTTGTCTATCGAATTCGCACTTGTCGATCTCCACCACGAGGTTGTTATCTTGTAGGACTTGAAGTATTTTGCCTACATATTCGTGGTGTTCTTCTCATGTTCCTTTGGTGGCAATGAGGACATCGTCGATATAGACAACCGTAATGTCGTTAAGTCCTCCCAAGAACGGTTGAAGGATACCGTTCATCCAACATTGAAAAGTGGCTGGTACGTTGGTGAGTCCGAATGGCATGACCGTATACTCGTATGATCCGAATTTTGTTCTGAAGGCCGTTTTCCATTCGTGTCCTTTGGCCATTCGAATCAAGTGATATCCCGATTTCATATCTAACTTCGTAATCCAAGTTGCTCCCTTTATTCTGCTTTGCAATTCGTCCATCAAAGGTAGAGCCGTCTTGTCCTTGATTGTCAAATCGTTAAGTCTTCGATAATCGACACAAAGACGTAGGCCTCGTCCATTTGGCTTAGGCACAAATAAAATCGGAGATCCTGCCTGTCCCATAGATGGTTTTATTTTTCCTTCTCTTACCATCTTATCGATGTATTCCTTGAGCAATCGTTCTTCTTCGCGCGACAGTTAATATATTGGTCCCACTTTGACTTGATCGTCGGGTACTTGCAAGTTAATTTGATGATCGTGTGGACCGTAAGAGGGTAGCTTTTCAGGTTCGTGAGGGTCGAACAGTATCATCCACTTATGGTACTGTTTAGGGAGTTTTTCCGCCAATATGCTTGTTGATGCGAAGCATAAGGCACCAATATTTATGGCGTCGGTTCGGGTAGCAATACGATCGTCATACGTGATCTCCCAATTCGTGTGGAGATGTCCATGATTGTAACATTTCTGTTCACATTCGGTGAGGTGTAAACATCCGTATGTTGCTCCCTGCGCCTTATGTTGTTTCAAATACCACGCAGGTATAAGAACATTATAAT
This sequence comes from Wilcoxina mikolae CBS 423.85, assembly GCA_014904905.1. Lineage (NCBI taxonomy): Eukaryota > Fungi > Ascomycota > Pezizomycetes > Pezizales > Pyronemataceae > Wilcoxina > Wilcoxina mikolae. The sequence continues at coordinate 322,789 of MU122109.1, forward strand.
CAGCATGCATCGGCACGATCTCGAACGTTTCGAGTGTGCGATGGTTACCAAAAGCTAATCCCAACGGTACTGTATATAATCCAGGAAGTTGTGTTGACTTACCGCTAAAATCCTTTGCTTTCATTCCCCTAGAACGCTTGACTACCGGAATCTTAAATACCTTGGCACACTGAGGTGACATGGTAAAAGATGTCGATCCCAAATCCAGCATGGCTCGATCCGGGAACTGCTGTATCTTTCCATCGCTGCCCATGTGGTCCACAAAGGACCGGTATACGGGTCGCTCGCCGATTCTTGTTTTGGGAATTTTGTGTATTTCCTTGGTTTTGTAGTAGACAAAATCGTCTGAGGTGTTATGGCGTTTGGTTGGAGGTTCCTCCTCTGATGGTGAGTGTTTTCGTTTGGTAGCCATCCTTTCGACAATGGCTCGGCCATAACGGGTCGTTAAAGGTAGTGTTGTTCTACCACTCGTAGTTGGGTTCTTTGTTGAGTAATTCTTCGAATGTGGAAACCACTTCCTCAGGGTAATGCTCTTCAACCTCACAAGTTCTTGATGAAGCACCAGGTGCTCTCCCAACCGTGGTTTGTGTGTCCTTACAGTCGTGTTCGCAGCAACAGGTGTCCCACTCTTCGCACCAAACGTGCATACCCTTGTATTTGGTCCAGAAATCCCCAAAGACGGGATTGTCAATGGCCAAGCCGCCTCCGTCCCGAGCTGCTTCTGTCCAGTATAAATTCCAAGGTTTTGGCGAATCAGGTTGGTCCCAGAAGAAAGATTCGAGTGGTTCTTCTGGTTCGTTAAGTATTGCGTCGATACTTGCGAATACGTTAAGAGGTTCTGGTTCTGAAAGTAAGCAGGGAGTTCCTGCTAAGTCGAAGAAATTGATGCGTCCGTGGTTGTTTGTATCGTATGGTATCATTGTTGAATTGTAGTTGTTTTGTTGCGTCACTACTGACCAGCAGTTTCATCCCTACCGGAATCCTCAGGGTGACGACCGGAATTAATATTAGTAACAACCAAAACTAAAGGCTTTCTCCCGCCTATCTCTGTATCTTTCACTCCATCTCAATACTTACCATTAATCCGAACTATCCTGATGCTCCCACCAATTGTCTGCCACATCCGAATCTTCTTCTTCACTATTAACAGATTCCGAACCAGATGGTTTTTCTCCGTCTGAAGTTTCCTCAACCTCCTCTGGTTCTCCGACCATATAATCGTCCATCTCATCGTCTAACTGGTCGTATGCCCAGATCTTCATCTTTTGATATGCTTTCGGGTGGCCGTAATCGGCAGTCCCTTTTGACAATTTAATGTCCCGAATGCATTTCATGGTGTTATGGTTGCTTTTTCGGTCAGCGGGCCATACACAGCGCTGACATTCCTTTGCTGCTCGTCGTCGAGCCAGCTCCGAATTCTCGATTCCATGCGTCAGTTGTTTGAAGGTCTTACCTTCAGCATTCACGAAGGGGTTAGGTTTAGATTAACCCCTGTTGTCCCTTCACTGTCGCTGAGTGCCTCGTTGCTCGAAACGTTGGCGTTGACGTTGGAATCCGGAGCCAAGACCCCTGGGTTTCTGGATCTTGCCCCTCTCTTTGTTGACTCGTCCGGAGGATGTTTCGGATACCCTTGATTTTCCTATAAATCCGAAATTTTTCTCGGTTGCCTTCCAGACTTCAACATTTTTGCCGGCGTTGATAATAATTTCTCGCAATTCCTCATCTATTTTATCTGCCGGGTTAATAAGACTGAGATGCTTAAAGATTTCGGAGGGTAATTTGCTCATTAGCATGGTCCGATATGCTACTCCGAAGATCTTTGCTTTTGCGTTCAGGGTGTCGAATTCTGTAACCATATCCTGAACATTTCCACCGTATTTAAGTTCGGTGAGTGCCTTGTATGCTGTTTCCTGTTGGTGTTTGTTGTGGAAACGGGCATTGATGGCAGCTCGGTATACCGACCAACTGTGAGGATGTTTTCCGGCATACGCCTCCGATTCCCACTTCATGTGCCAAGCCAATGCATGATCTTCTAGTCGTCCTCGTACGTACTGAATCTTAAGGCCCGGGCCGGTAAACAAATGTAGTTGGTCTGCGACAAATGCCTCTATACTCATTCACCATACATCAAAATCCTCAGAAGCCCTTCCTTTAAATTTTGCCGGGTCCGATAACTTAAGTCGTGACTCTCGGTGCTTCTCAGGCTGCTGAGTATTCGGTCTCTGAGAGTGTCTATTATTTCTGTTTCCCGAACGATGAGACCCCGAATGATGCGACCCAGGTGGAGGTGGATCTCCTCCAGCTCCGCCTGCGGATGGTGGTGGATTAGATGGGCCTGATTGGACTTCTTCTGCAGCAGGAGCCTCTCCTAACCCAACATCTGTTCCAGATCCTCCTCGTAAACCAACAACCTCTGCAACATCCGAGTCCGAAATCGGCGAAACACTTCTGCCCCACTCCTCTGCCTGTTGTTGCCACTGTTGGATCTGGACTCGCCTATCTGGATGTTCCGGCGTTGACTCCGAGACCTTAGCTCTCTCAAAAGCCGAAGTGAGTCCGGTGTGTTCCTTCTGAAGCTTGTTGACCCGTGCTTCCAGAATCTGGTGGTCCATCCAGGACGGTACTTCCTCCGCACACCATTTTTCCAATGTTGCCATCATTTCCTGTTGCGACTTCATCGCTGCATTCCATGCCGACAGGTTAATCTGGAGTGCCCTTATCTGATTTTCGCACTCTGTTACCCTATCACGTAAACTGGTAAATTCCTCCGATGCTTCCTTAACCACATAATCATTCTGACATTGAAGCGCTGGCAGTCTCGTCCTCGTCTCGTTCAACACTGCGTTGAGGACCTGAATCTGTTCTTCGTGTCCCACGAGGGCCCGCTGTTCAAGGGCCTTCTCGGTTTCCACTCGCTGACTGAAGAGCTGACAGCCTAGTCGAACGTCTTCGAATTCCGCCTCGATGGCTTCCTTCTCGCTGTTGCAGGCCTCGACTAGTCGTTGAAACTTCTGATCCAGATGACTGACCTGGGCCTGCACGTTGTCGATCATCTCTGTATCTTCGTCCCTCTTGGAGTCGAGATACTGCCTCCTCGAGGCCTCGTATTGATCTTGCAGTTTCCTGACCCATTCTGGCAAGGGTTTGGAGGGCTGTTGTAGTACTTGTTCCGCCTGCGACCTATTCCTCAGCCGTGTGTAAAAGGTGCACGTAACACAGTTTCCGCTGCAACCTCCCTGACAATGTTCTGCGCAAAATCCTTGTCGAGTATTTCCTTCCGGATGATTGAGATAACGGATTGCGCAGCAGGCTGGATTGTCGCAAACTATGCAATTTGTAGTCATAAACACTTTTGGACGTGTCCAAAATATTATACTGTTACGGGGATACTTATGACCATAATACCGTCGTAAGTAAGGCCGCCTACTTCTCGGAAATCGTAGATATCCTGAACATCTTCTTCGTCGTGTAAGAATTCGGAGTAGGATTCCTCCTCGTCCTCGGGGGAATTGAGGTAGTAAGCTGATGGAAGTTCACCAGTATAAAACCAGTGACAGTACTCGAAGGCGATGTCGTAGTGTGCAATAAAGCCATAAGCATACCAGAAATCGTGATGAGTAACTGCTCTTTCACAAAGGGCGTGTGCGTAAAGAATAATAGAGTCAAGATCTCGAAAATGTAAAGACATATATATTCTTAAAGTAGAAAACTTAA
>MU122109.1:327492-493300 GCA_014904905.1 Wilcoxina mikolae CBS 423.85
ATCGAGAAGGTGCACTGCCCTCGCACGGGTTAATCATTCCGCTTTGTCTGGGCTCGGTATTGGATATGCGTAGCTTCGTCGCTCAGAGGATGGGATAGCTGCGGGTGTGACATCGACCAACCATAGTGACAGGTGATCGAACGCAGATTGCCATGGACATCCTCCGTCCCTCGTGCACCTGCTAAGGGACAACCCCTAACAGAAGGTGATCGTCAAGTACGCTTCGTATTCTGATTCAGGTGCACTTCCGTGCAAATGATGATCGTGATCGTGTCCACTTGAAATTCGGATCGTAGGAAAGGTCATGCCATCAACTGTCATCAACTACTCTTCGCTTCGTCCTTCGACATTCGGTTGCCCTCCGACTTTTGCCCTTCGACCTTGCCGTCTTGACTTCACATTGGTCTTGACTTCACCTTGGTCTTGACTTCACCTTTTGGTCTTGACTTCACCTTGGTCTTGACTTCACCTTCCTTCGACTCGGTCTTAACTTCACCTTGTCTTCCGGCTTCTTTTAGTCTTTCGGTTCGTCTATAGGTCTTATTTCTTCTTCGGCTTCCTTCCATCTTTTCGACTTCGCGTTGAGCTCGATGCGACGCGTCAAGAAAAAGGGGTAATGAGACCCGTAGGATATCTCGAGGGTAGATCGCGCGTATACATGTGATTTCTCGAAGTAATCTCGTGTATTCGTATGACTTCTCGATGATAGGTAGCGAGTAGTAACGCGTCGAAAAGGGGTAATTCACGAAATCCCATGAGCGAAACGTATCCAATTACTAAAGATCGATAACAGTGTAAGGGAGTACGTCGTGTACGGCCTCGTATAAGAGTATAAGGTATATACGGTTGCAAACGAGGATTCGAGAATGAGGTAGATTCAATAGGTAAGGTTAACGATGGCGTGCAAGAGCACTCGCACGAGCTGACTATATACTGGGCGGATGGACGGTTACCCTGCCATAGGCCGGCCACCATTACAAATTCCATGTTTCTGTACTTTCACATATCCAAGCATATGGCAGATCTCATTGGTGATAGCCTGATCATTTACGTCTCACCAATTGGCTCAAAGTTAACTAGTATTTTAGTTATCAGGATTTGACATTCCGTTGTCATTCTGCTTCGGATCCAGTGGTGGTTGGTTGACTTTAAGTTGTGTCGGCCTCCTTCAGCTTTTGATTACAGTCATCATATGTCAATATTCATTCATACATGCTCATTTGAGTAGCAATGTCTGACTTGGAAGTATACCATATGGTCGCAATAATAACATAAACACATATGATTCTGCTCAGGTGCATCAAGGTATCCATTCTCTGATTCTCATGTCATCGACTTTCGAATCCCCAAATGTACTGGATTTGCATATGCCATACCCTTCTGAGCCCATCAGTAGGGGACAAACCTAGGATCCAGCCTTATATGGTTTGTCATCACTTTCTGCAATGATATCAATCGATTATCGTCATAGCGTCTATTGGTGCTCTTGGAGATAGAGGCCAATCGCAAAGCATATTCATTCGTTGATGTATCAAATTTGTAAGCATTTGGTACAAGGTTATAGTTACCATACAAGTACTGGAGGCGGCTTTGCTGCCTTAAAAAGACTTTATTAAACTGATGTTCATGAACTGACACCCTGATCACTTCCTGTTACACCTTTGTGAAGAGAAAGGGTTGACATAAGGTGCGGCTCGGCAGAGAGGACGGGCCAGAAAGGGATACATTCGTACTCACAATGTTAGTAGATTCGCGAGGATAGACACCGCTCGCTTAGACTAAGAATAGACCATCAAACTTTCATACTACTACATTGGTAGCAACACTTTCAGATTGACTTCTCCTGCATCTTATACGTGTCGGAGCCCAATTCTGATTTGGAGAACAGTAGTTAAAATGATCACAGACCACTTTCCGACAGCGAAAAAGACTATTTTCGCACAAAGAAACACCATAACGACAACAACAATACGATGCCTGCTATCACGTACCATAACATTGCTCGAGGTCGAAAGGACAACAGTTCAGAAGTGGCGCGTATATTGAAAGCTCCCAGGGCTAGCGGTATCTTCCCAGATATGCGGCCAGAGGGGTTTAGTGTTCCCGAACAGCAGACCAACGACAATCGAACACACTGAGAAGAGATGCTCAATTACTAGCAGGTAATCGCGGAAATGGACATCCCCAATGAAGTCGCCAATTGGTTCTATACGGTTGAGGACGAGTACCATGAACAAGAAAAAGATCTAATCTGAATGTACGAGGATGCCGATCAGGAACAGGATGCAATCACCAAAGAACTTGTCAATTTAGAGAAACAGCTGTACAATAAGGAGCAGGCTCTCGTGGCGAAGCAGGCCAAGTGAAACAGATTGGTGCAACTACATCAAGCATCAGACGACGTAAATGAGGAAGTGGTGCTACCCTTGGTTGACGATGCAACTGTAAGGGAGCTGGCAAAGCTGAGACGAGAGGTCACAGCCAAGAACGTACCCAATAGGTCGATGCAAGCCAAACTGGGTGCAGCTGAACAAGAAGTTGAAGCAACCAAGAAAGCGTTGGCAACCACTGAAGATGAGAGAGATATGACAAGTGAAAAGATGGAGTCTGCCATGGTGGAACTGAATTCTACAAATGAGGCCTTAATTCGAGTGAATACTAGCTCTCCACCCTCCACCACTTCCCAAATTATCTCCAACAACTGTCTATTCAACATCAAGATGACGGGATTGCCGACTTACGATGAAACGAGAAGTCTCGACACTGTTACATCGTTGTAATCTACTCTGAATCGCCATTTCGGACCGCGTGTGCAGGCGCTAAGACTTGTTGATAAGTTCGGTATTGCGCTAATGGATGGATAGGCTGCTATAGCACTTCGGCAGTTCCATAATACAGCAGCCGTTTGGGCCAACCACCATTTCCTGGCGACTTCCAATGCTACTGTCACTTGGGACGACTTATCCACGGCAATGAAGAAGGCTTTCATACCCCCAGACGTCATAACCCGATTGAAACGTGACTGGGAGTCACTGCACATCAAGGGCAGTAAGCGTGTATCAGATTTCAATGAACATTTTCATATACTCCGCCATCAATTGAAGCTGCACTCACCACTCTCCGATGACTATCTCCGCTATTCTTTCCAGATTAAACTTGAAAGTAACCCGGAATCCTCCAAGACCCTAATTGAGAAATTGGGCAATCAACCCACAGCCTCACTTAACGATGTCATGGAACATGTCTCTTGTGTCAATGACATGCACAATTCCAAGAAACAGCCGACGCAGTCAACCCTTAAGAAAATGGAAGGCAAGCAGAAAGAAGACAGCAGAGGAAGCTAGTATGACCAAAGTTGTTATGTTTGTGGAGAAGTGGATCATCCTGCCCGCACGTACCCAAACAAGGAGAAGGTCTTGGCTGCATAGAAAGAAAAGAAAGCTGCAGCCAACAAAGGCGCAGAGAAGAAGGAGAAATAGGAAAAGAAAGAGAAGGAAAAGGAGGAAGGACATCAGCAAAAACTAATTTGCTTTCCGAGACAGTACAGTACGGTCGATACCGTTCTGAACGTTCTAAGCGTCACTGAAACTTGACCCCGTGCTGCCACCCACACCATACAAAATTCGTACTCCAAGTATTTCAAATAGTCGTCACCAAGTTGGCAACTCACGTAACAACACTCATTGTCAATTTTTAAGGTTCTCGCTTAAGATTTACTTCCCACTTATCCTGATCTCATGATAATATCAACATATGTCATCGTTATCACATAGTATTGTACGCGATGCCATATTTCGTCGTCAGAGCTGCACATTTCGTACTGCTATGTCTAATATTTTCTAATATACAAATTTCTTCCACGTATAAAAGTGATCGACTTATACAATATGCGCAACGACGATTTCAAGTGTCCTATCTACTCATACAATACATTGAACGCATCTAAGTCAATAGTATTATTTAAAAACCATCGACTATTATCTGGATCAGAAGAAAATGGAAGCATATGGACTGCACACTGAATCATGTGTAAAGGGATGACATACGTCGATCCAACGCCAAAAAGGGGTTTTCGACGATAACTACCGTCCTCCAAAGGTAATGTAGGTGTCTGATCTCGCTGCTCAACAATCACCATCCCCAGAACCTCGCGCATTGGGCCTACAACCATTGTGGTGACAAGGGCCAAAAGTGATCGTTGATTTGACTCCGTATCCTCAATGACGAAAAGACATTGTAATCTCGCTGGAATTCGTCCTCTAGTCGACTTGAACTGTCCCTGCGTTCCATCCCAAAGTAAAACTGTATCATTTCGGGGAGGCCTATGCTTCCTCCATTGGTTGATTCCAGTGCATCGTACAATGTGAATCGTCTGCTTGTCGCCTTGAAATGATGTCACTGGAATGGCTGCGGAATCATAACGACTGTATTTTGCGTTTTGTAGACGAGAAGATTCTTCGTCGTTATCGACATATCCGGTGTAGTTACCATATCTTTTGAAATACCATGTGATGTGATTTTGAAGTTTCCCTTTTAGCATTCCACACCAGAATGAGAGGTCTGCTAGAGACTTGATTCCTGGCCGGTGATTTTTGATCATTCGAATTGCTGGAGACGTGGGAAATAGATTTTGGTTTTCATGACAACGTTTTTTGGCGTTGAGATTTAGATCTTTGAATTGGAACACCTCGTTTCGGGCTTTCGTGCGCAAAATCTGGAAAGATGGCTCATGGCGGTTTGATTGTCGGTATGCATCTTTCAAGTCTATCATCGACCTTTCCGGTAGTTCAGAGCTTACATTTGATAATTGCCCTAGCTGACGTATGTGATCTGAAAAGTGGTTCAACAGATGCATCTTGACAAAGTTGAAGTCAGACTCATCACTCAAGTGCGACGCTATTTCTGAATCGATTTGAATTTTGTCCTTGTCGATGCGATGATGTTTTGCCGCTGCGGAAAGACGTGACCATGCAGGATCATTCTCGCACTGATGTTGCATATCGATGGCGAGCTGCTTTCGCAGAGCTTCGGCAACCTTCTTGGTTGACGTTTTGGCACGAAAACGACTAAAGACATCTTTGTGACGATGAAATTCACTGAGATAGTCTTCCATATATTTGATTGTCGCATCAGTATGGTTGTGATACTGAGTCATGAGGTGAAAGTAGATGAGGTTTTTGACACAGAGCATGGCGGATTTGAATGGACCTTGCTGCTCCGAAGAAGGATTGAAAAGCATCGTCGCGACAATGGGAACAATAACACGGCCTAATGCTTTCATCCCTTTGCCACTCCATTGTGTCACGGCTGTGTAGGGCTTATTGAATCGTGCAAATCCTGGATAATGAGGCATTATTGCCCAAAGTTCATTGAATCGGTCAATTCGTTTGTGAAACTCCAAAAATGGCACTATCTACTCCATCAAATGCTTCAGAATACCGAGATAGATAGTGTGTAAAATATCAGGAACGATCAATGTATGCAAAGAAATGCATTTCATATTCCAAAAGACGCCTTCAGTCGTTGCTACGCCTCTTTCCATGAGATAATCACGTGCATGGTTTTGGTCTTGATTATCGAATCGTGTGGCTTGAATCATCTTTCGGAAATATAGTCGATAATCGCGGTGTGGCCAGGTAGCTTTATTGCCCTCTCCAAATGACGATTTCGGGGCTTCACACACCGGGCAACCTGGCTGTTTAATTGCATGGAGGTGAATATTTTCGAAGTAATCGGCTGTCCAAGCACAGATGATTGGAAAGCATTGTCGCATTGTTCCGTCAGCACAAAGCATGGGTTTTCCTTTCTCGAAAACAGCATCAAGAGGACGAAAAATAATCTCAAAAACCCGTCTAAGCACTTCCTGATTGTATTCTTGTTGCTCTTTGATGGCGGCTGTTTTTCTACGACCATGGTGATGATGCTTCGGAGGTACTGGAAGCAGGGCGATGACGACACTGGCATGTCTCGAGGGCTTTGATCGAATCGTCGAATTAATGTTTCCAAGACTGAGGTAGATCGGCCATTCCTTTTTATCACCAGAAAAGTTGGTCAAATGCGTTTGATCAGAGCTGCAAAAGATCGGAACAATAGTAGAGCTGGCAGGCTTTTTCAACTATGAAGAACATTTAATTATGACGACGCGTCGACGAAATAAAAACTCATACCTGCTCATTCCACCACCAATCGCATGTGTGAACTTCAGAGTATACTCTCTCCCCCAATTCATTATAATCCTTAATCGGTACATATACCATATACTCTTTAAATGCAGATTGTTGGAGTAGAAATTCGATGCAGTCAACGGGGTCTCGATAGTAAAAACGCTTCTTTCCGTCGTCGCGTAGCACTTCTGAATTGACAGGACCAGTATAACTGACTTTACCAGATTTCCATGAGTCAATTCCAAGTGCATAGGTGATTTCATCGATTTTAGTGTACAGAGTATATGCAGATGTGAAGTTCGTATTTACCCCCTGAAGCTTCATCAGCTCATCGATGGCAATCCTACTGAGTTTGTGCTTAACATACCAGTGTGCCAAACGATATTCTTGCTCACAAGAAAACAGTGTCCATTGGTCGATTTCGTCGTCCAAAATGTCGAAATCACCATCTATTGCCTTTCCGGCTTCACGCGAGTCCAATGTCATTGATTGTAGTTCATTCGACTCGAAAGTCAGCTGTAGTGGATCTGTGTAGCCATTGTCATCGTCCTCATTTGAAGAATCGTCGTCGGAAAGTTGAAACGGGTCATTTGGACATAGAGATAAATAGTCTGGAAGTAGGATATCATTATCGGCGGTAATTGTGTATCCTTCGTCTGGAATCTGCTCCAGAGACACGTAATTTACCCTCTCTGAATGGTGACATCGGAGGTGATTGATGTATGCACCAGTGTAATGGTGAACTTTATTGCAATAATTGCAAAGTGTGCAATGAATCGAACTCATTGGATATATATTTTCGTTGTCGCAAACACGAGATGTGTAGTAGAGAAAATAAGTGCTTATTTTCGGTGGAGATATCCGGTAAAACCCCTAACCTCATGGTTCCTTTTTCGACGAAAGGGGTCCTATCGTACTTTGGCTTCATCCTCACCAGCCGAGTGCAATCATCAATTGTCTTACAGTTATCGCAACTTGGGAATCAGTAGAAATGCCTTGCATATGATAGACGTCGATTCTACGCGTCGCGACGATCTCCTCGATACTAAACTCGGCGTTCCCAAGGTAGGTAACTGTCCCCTGGATACTGCATTTCGTACCTGACCTGGACAGGTGGCAAATAGGTTTCGACTTGACCGAGTAGGTTCAACATCATCGCGGGGCAGAATCATTGCGGGGTGTATGGCGGGGAGGTAGACATCTAACAATTAGATATTCGTCGACGAGACGCCGATTTGAATGTTTGACACATCGAAATTGGCATTAGAACGTTGAAATTGCCTCAATTCTTTGCCACCACAGACCAGAATTCCGGAAGTCAACTTCACCTAGTCAGCTCGATTACTATGGGACGAGTGAGAAGAACTATATAATACTCCCATCTTCTGCCCGCCCTCCATTCTGCTTCTTATCACCTTTTCCTCCTTATTCCTGCATATCATCATTATCTTAATCTCATTTCAAGTTGATATCGCCGACGTTCAATTCCATCTTTGCAACCCTCGAAACCCATCTCTATTGTTTCGTATAAATTTAGTACCCATTCTCAACGTAAATTCTTTTGCCCTGTTCGAACGATGAACTTCATCGTTAGACATACTAACTTTGTCTAGATGACGATTCAACAACTCAAAGTATGGGCCGCGGAAAAGGGTATTGGAGAATCTAATTGGACATTGGAAGAATTGGGGCTCTACGAAGAGAAGGGAACAACAGGCAAGAAGGCCAATCGTGTCAGAGAGTCGATTTTTAGCATCGCTTCGAGCCTTGGTATCCGCGGCAAAAAGGAAGCAAGCAAAGCCGAATGGGACGGCATGATGAAACAATGCGTCAATTCAATCCCTGATTTAGCTGGTCAGAGAGCGCGATTTCTTCGATGGGAAGCGGATCCTAGTGCCAATAATGTCGATTGCAGAAAATGCAAAATCACCATTGACGACCTTGCGGAAATGGCCATCAGAAAGAGAAAGGGCAGATCGCCAGTGGAGATTACACCAAAGAGAAAGTGAAACGTCGAATCAGGTACGTTCTGCATCGTTGTGATCACTTTTTCAAAGCTGACAAAATTAGATGGTGATGAGGACATAATGCCAATCAAGCGTCGACGTCCAGTGACCCCTCCCGATGAGGAAGTGTTCAATTATACCATTGTATACGTCGATCCCGTCACAGCACAGAAACGCGATGGAAAAAAGAACTTCTGATAGCAATAGCCCAATAAGGCTGATCTTTCGTTGTTCACAGTGTTTACGAGCGTCATCGAGGCTACGATATTGGCCGTTGTAAAGACAGTGAATGAAGGGATGCCTGATCCCTCACCGAGAATTCGGGAATTGTGGGGTGTCAGATGTGAGCCGGGTGACGATGAAGGACCGTGAGTTGAAGATGTGGCTCCCATATTTAATGACAATACAACACTTGCATGGCTTCGATCGACGACCAATTTTGAAGTCCGAACACTTTATTGCGTTCTACTGCGAAACGATGAGGTTCCGAATACTCCAATGCCTGTGGGAAGGTCATTCCTACCACTCAACGAAATCCTTCCTCAGAAGGAACAGATGATCGACGACATAGGCGAAGAATCCGAAGACGAATTGACATCTTCCAGACCCAGACCTCGCAGCCTTCCATCATCCCTAGCAAATCTCGTGGCCAGGGATAAACTTATCCAGAGGAGGCTTATTCGTCAAAAACGATATTTGACGATTATTCAGAACAGGGGCTGCGCCATTTGGAGTGACGACTATCTACCACCGGATCCGGAGGGGGAAAGCGTCAATTGGCTGCGCGACCATAAGTATTTGGTCAACCCTCCATCTCCAGGTTCGGAAGCCTATCTGAAGCCTAATGAAAAGCCAAAGAAAGACTGAAACGATGGAAATCGTCATTGGCAATTTGCTTCGGGATTTGACTGGGATTGGGTTTTCGCTCAGGTTATAATTTGCTTAGTTTTTGCTTGGGATTTGTTTACTTTTTGTTTGGTTTGGTTTTTGCTTGGGTTTATTTTGGGGTAATTGGGTAGCAATGGAATAGGTTTTCTTATACGGTGTTTGTGTAGTTTGAATTACGATATTCGTTGTCGCCTCGACGTTTTCAATTGTAAGCTTAAATGCTCCAAGATATATCAATTTTTGGTGTCCACGATTTAGATTCTGCGCTACACCCAATGGGATTTCAGACGCTAATTGAGGTTCATACGATGATTGCCATTTCAAGCTACCTAGCCGATGTGCTCAAACACTAATGCACTTTTCAAATCTAATTTTGGTTGTCGAAACGACAAATTCCGTGGTCTATACCATAAATGTACACTACGCTCCATTGCCTATACCGTAAACATACACTACACTCCGGTGCTCTTGGTGTTTCAACCCTAATCTGGTCAGCGGTGTGCAGCCCAATGTTCCTGAAGACGATTTTCCGTTTTTAGACGAATGAAAATTCAGTAGACTAACCTCTTTTCAAGCGATGGTATGTGTTCTGGCGGGAGCGGCCAATATAAGGACGGGTAGCTCCGTCCACCATATTGGTTGATCTACAATAAAGAACGTCCATCTGATGACTATTATCTTCTTATCTTTTACAGTTTTCATACACTCTGTATCTGGTTTAATCTACACTCTTTATATTTCATTTATTCTTTCGTTATTACACACTCCTTTCCAATCAAATGACTCGTAGGCACAAGTATTCTCCACCTCCATCCAATTTAAATCATCGACCATCCAGACAAGACGATGATGATGATAACGAGCTCTGAGAAATTCCTGATACGTACGATTATCGCCGCCTTAACGACGAAAATGCACAATTCTCCTCTGAAAGACGTACTAGCAAGTGCTCTGCTCTCCGCCAACTCCTCCTTGCACCCAACCTCATGCCCTGAGTCGACGAGAGGTCCATATTGAAATCGATGATGATTATGAGGAGGAGCAAAGGACTCCCGAGATTTCTCGCAAGAAGGTATGGACTCTGATAGTGAGATGACGATTTTCGTATTGTAATCATTATTATAGCGCATAACACGTAAGGAAAGGGGTGAGCACTGTGTAGTCTTGAAAGAGCTTTTGGAGGAGTGGAACCTATTGACGAGGTGATAGGACAAATAGTTGGAGCAGAATACGGTATCCAACAGACGCTTTCCAGTGTCGAATCATTGGTTCTTGCTGAAGTGAAGCCCATCACCAGCAGATATGCAATGTTCAATAACTCTTTCGCCACTAATGCTGTCATGACCACCCAGATCCACTCGTGGTGGTATCATTATGTCTCAAAAGTCGATCCGGCAATGAGAAACATCGACCCCCCTCGTGCATACATTTCGGTGGAATTTATTTCATCCTCTCTATGACGATTGTAGTCTGACAAGATATTAAGGCCCTCGGCAAGATTACCTCCTCACGCTCGGCAATGGTCTATAAGTGTAAGGAGAAGGTGGATTCCTTGTATGGCTTCAGAACAATGGACCAGGATGGAGTCAAACAATGCGTCGCACACCTCCTCGATCGAGACCGATTCACATGCCTTGAGTGGACGAGAACGGTATGTCTTTAAACAATGTCGATATATGTCGTCTAATATATCTTTTTAGGATTGCAAGTATCGTTTCGCGGCAACCGAAATCGTGGACCTACTTTACAAGATATACTTTGCAGGAGTAAGACAATTGGGAATGAAAGACCGTAGAATGATCAATATGATCAATTCGACGTTCATTGTACTTGCTGCGACCGTGATTCACCATTGCCTTGGAGCATGGAAAACCAGGGAATACAAGGTACCAGCTGAGTTTGGCCCCGGTGGAAGTGCACATCGTGAGATCACATTCAATCATATTTGATTATGAATACTAACTGTTGCTGCATAGTTGTATTTCGTCGTCTCAAAGCCGAGTTCCTTTCTACCTCACCAAAGGTCCAAACCAAGACGATCGAAGACGTCAAAATAATGATTCGTCCAAGGCAGAGATGGACAGGAGTTGTCGAGGTGAATGCATCAATGCCGTACAATGACCAGGGAGTACATGAGGAGGAGTACCTGTCGTATGTCCCTGAAGAGCTTGCTGATGTTTCCGACAACACATTTCGTTGTATGACCGCCGAAGTTGAAGCTGCGCAATCTGCACTCCTATCAAGTCGCGTGCGACATGATATCATCTCAAGTACTGTTGATGTCAGGGGCACCAGCAAAACCAATACCAACAACATCAACGACAATTGCAATGAGGATTTCAATGTTGCGGACACCGAAAAAGCTAGTTCAGAGGATTATGGGAGCTTTGACTTCAACATATCTGTCCTCAATGACTGTTAAGAGAGCAAGTGTGGGTATCTGACTGAGGAAATATACATAATGGAGAGGCAACACTTATTTTGGTCTTCGCGATATGGTTTTTTGGTTCTTAAGATCGTTGTATTTCTTTTTCACAATCATTGCACAGACATTTGAAATCTTTAGTATCGTAATTGTCATCGGTCAGTAAGCACTATAAAATTAAGGGTTTACTGAAAAACAATTTGCGGCAACCATTTGTGATATCAACTCGTGAGAATTAACAAAAATTATTATCATGAGAATAGTTACTAACGTAAATCAAATGAACAGTCTTATCAATTTGAGTAAGTTGAGGAAGACTACAATCGTGAGTTTGGAAAATTAAGAGAGCGTAAGGGATGGCCATACAAATTAAAAGGGGTTTGAATAAAGCCAATGAAGGCGTATTTCAAACATCTCGACGACGAAGACAAGACGATGGTTTTTCGCCTCAAATGGGGTTACGACCCCATTTGAGCCCATGGTATTTGACTTCACCAAAGTGTTGACGAAAGTAGCATGGAGAGTTTGCAGAAATAAAAGCACAACTGGAGCTCGTTCATGAAAGAATACCAAAAGCTTCAGAACGTCGTCGCTACAATGCAACTCGAAGGCCCATCCTCGCCAATGCCCACATTGTGTTTCGTCCTTCATGGGCGCAGCACATTGAATAAGCTTGATCAACAAAAATCTGTTTTTGCTGATGGGCATAGAGATTCCTGTAGTAGTCGCAAGAAGAACGTCAATGGAGGCGGAGGTGGAGGAAAGCAACAGAACCTCCGCTGAGCCCAGACCTCGAGTGGAGAAAATGATGATGCCAAGGAATCTGAAGTGCAGGAATTGTCCGACAGTGGAAGCGATGATGGCAATTCGAATGATTCAAGCTCAGGAAATGGCAGCGGGAGCGATTAGCTGTGAATCTACTCCCTGAAATTAAAACTGCTACTGTGTCTACTTCAATGAAAATATTTACTGGTTACCATCATCTTAAAATCAGTGATAATGACACCTTAAATCTTCTTCGTCTTGATGAGAAGCTTCGATAGAAGAAGGAAGATGACACATATAGTAGTCTAGCAGCCAAGACAGTCAAAGACGATGGAGCATCAGGGAATTATGTGAGGAGAACAACAATGAAGAAGTTAGGAAAGAAGGGCGCGGTGCTAGAGGACAGAGATGGTGGCTGGATGATCGTCCAAATAGCTAATGATAAGGTAAACGATGGTATTGAGAGATGACAACAAGTACGTCTGAAACTCAGGCTCAGAGATGACGGTTATATGTATACAGAGTGGTTCACTGTCTACGATATAAAGGGCCTGGGATGTGATGTTGTCCTCGAAAACGTTGGGTGCGAGATATCAACAGAACATACAGCATCGACCATCGTACGAACGAGATGTGGATAATACAGGGTGGAGTACCATGGGATGACAGGGAAAAGGCGGTCCGAATTCACTATCTTCGCGGCCTTCACCCTGACAACGAACTGCATGAGGTCATAGTAAAAGAAGCCGCTCGCACTATGGACATTGAAATTGTTGAAGAGAAGCAACTCAGTCGTACGAGCTACCACCTCTTAGCTAAAGCATTTATGATTCATGTGCAATATGATGCTGAAGAAACACCTGAACCCGAAGAATCGCCGGACGAATTTCGAGAAATGCTCCATAATGTTGAATAGTGTGTCCTGTTTGCCGAACCAACATACAAAACGACACGGAGTAAACCACGATTCAAGATTGAGATATCGCCCGAAGATGACAAGAAGGATCTGTATCAGCCTCCATACTGATTATCTCCCAAGGAAGATGCAGAACTGCAATGTCAATTAGAGAAACCACTGCGGAATGGATAGATACACCCAAGCAGCAGCTATTACGGCTCTCCAGTATTATTCGTACCAAAGAAAGATGACGACGTGTGAATGTGCATAGACTACCGCACTGTCAATCGTATCACCAAGAAAGATCGATACCTATTACCCCACATCGAAGAGTTGGTACGACCGTTGGGTTGGTCATCTTATTTCTCAAAGATTGACCTTGCTTCAGGATATCACCAAATTAGGATTTGTTCAGGAGATCGACAAAAGACAGTCTTCTCAACAAAATATGGACTCTACAAGTAGACAGTTCTACCTTTTGGACTAGCCGACACATCTAACCAATTCATGCGAGTCATGCACTGACTGCTTGCATCTAACCCCGAGTTACAAATATTCGTGGCTGTTTACCTTGATGATGTTCTAATTCATAGTTCGATGAAAAAAGAGTATATTGTTACACCTCACAAGTTGTACATCACCAATGGCCATCGGAGCTGGGTCACCTATGATCACTCTACGATAGGTGTATCAGGATAGTACAAGCGCCATCCCTGAACGTCATCGAAACTACATAGATTATCACTCGCACCCAACGAAATCAGATGAGCTGTCATGCAGTCAACCACACCACTGATACCGGATTAAAGGTAGTTATTGGGGCGATACTCTGCCAGCTCATGCCATCGATAATGGGAAGTCAGTTGAGAAGCTGTAGTTACGAAAGCAGCTGCGTTTGCAGTACAGTTAACGAAGTCTCTAATGAACCTCATAATCGAAAGGATACCGTTCGCCTGGAAGCAAAGAGATTAAAAGGATATGATAGGTCCGGACCACAGAAGTGCGAAGGACTGATGTCAGTAGGGGTTCTATTCGCCTGAGTTAGAGTACTAGGTGGAAAGATGTGGAAGGTCCAGAAGAGCAGTATAGCAGGAAAATCTGTTTCTGACCACCACCGCCACTCAGTTTGGCAGGGGGAACTGGCAGGGTAGGGAGACGTACAGAGATACAGGGATGATGGAGATGGACTGAGTGACGGGGAGTATATATATTTGGGAGACTCCGGGGTAGATAGCCATCAGACAGACAGAAAATACACACTCTATCTTTCCCAACTCTTGATCTCGTTCAGACCCTCTGAAGACTCCGTAAATCCACGCAATTTGCGTGGTTCCTCACTGCCGGTTATCCTATCATATTCTCTCACCCTCTTCCTACCCTCCTCGAGCCAGAACCTCTCTTTCTCACCAATTTCCTTTAGATGCCGTGAGAGGTATGGTGGAGTATTGACGATAGGCACTCTGCCTTCCCACCACGCCATTTCACCACAGCGGTAAAGGGCAGGAAGGATATTAGTGCATAAGGAAGGTTAGATAGAGGAGCTAATGAGAAAAGTATAGATAGAAGTAATTGTTAGAGCGAGAGGATAGGGGTATAAAGACCTCTAGAATCTCTGAGAGTAGAAGGGCAAGCTTCTTGACGAGGAGAACAAGCCTTAACAATATACACATTGGAAAGCCAAACATCTTTGTCTTGAATCTTTATCTTTAGTGACTTTCACATCCTGAGTGAACCTTCATAACTTCTATCGCAAGCAAGTCCTGAAAGCAGTAAGGATACTACTTGTACTGGTAAAACTGGAGTGACGCTCCAGGTGTTACAATCTCTATCCCGGATATATTGTGCACATTCGGCTACTCTCGCATCGCATTTAGCCTATTATTTGTCTCACAATTTGGCTTGTTGTTTGAAAAGGAACGTCACTATAAATCAGTTCTGAGTGACCATATTGCTCTGATAATGTTTGATGATGATTGATAAGAAGCCGTCATCATTGTCATCATTATCATTGTTGTTCACATCAGGATTGAGATCAACATCTTCGTAATTCAGATTTCTGCTACTGGGACTCAGATTTCCATTGTCGACATCTTGATTATCGGCATCGGCGTCATGATTACCATCATTAGTATCGTGATTATCACTGTTGATATTGTGAATATCATCGATTGCCATGTTATCTTCAACTGGGGCCCATTGGCTGCTTGTTGCCGATGCCTGTGGAGTTTTCTCACTTTCACAATTATCAATGGCATGCAATCAGTGACCTCTAATGAACTTTTCTAGGGGTATTAAGTTACAATTGTATGTAATTAACTAATTGTCTGCTTTTGTATATGCATCACGATGTGTTCAAAAAGTAAAGGGATCACGAAACCTCATGAGCAAAACATATCTGATGACTGAAATGCAATTTCAGTATAAGGACTTATGCTCTCATACTGATGGGTATGTGTAGATACCATTCCAATAGGAATAAGTGATAAAGAGAATGATATCAATTGTAGTGTAATGTAAGTAATATAATCACTAGCGTGCAAAAAGTACTTCGCGAGGTGATTATATATCAAGTGCAGTTAGCTGACGTCAGTGGCCAAGTATACTTCAGCGGCACAGTGTACCTGCGAGCGAAGTGCACTTGCAAGGCCAATTGCACTTATGAGGCCAAAAGCACCTGTGAGTCCAAGTGTACTTACAGGGCCAAGCGTACCTGCAAGGCCAAGTCCACTCATGAGACCTAACATACCTGATACTGGTATTATAGTAGTTCTGTAAGTGGAAGAGTCATCTTAGCATATGTAAAAAATAAATTTCTGATAGAATTCGTGAGGCTAGGGTGGACCAGGACATTCCATACCACTTTGAGAGTTAGCTAATTCTTGATTGCCATGATGTGATTGGTTTCTATACTACTACTATCAGCAGAGATAATTAAGCCAAGGAAGCCAACCTCCAAAACTCCAAATTGATATTTCTCTGCTTTGCAATAATGACAGAATCTATCACTGAGAGTGTCACTCTAGTTTTATCAGTACAAGTAAGATCTCTACTGCTGATAGGACTTGCTTATGATGGAAGTTATGAAAATTCACTAAGAATGTGAAAGTCACAAAAGTTAAAGATTCAAGACAAAGATGTTTGGCTTTCAAATCGTATATTGTTAAGGCTTATTCTCCTGGTCAAAATGCCTGCTCTTCTACCCTTAGAGATATCAGAGGTCTTTTATGCCTCTATCCTGAGTTTGCATCATAGCTGATGAGGTCATTGATAATAATGCATATGGGCACTTCTAACAATTACACCTCCGAATCTCAAGATTGAAAGGATACCATTCGACTCGAGTTAAGGGCTGTAAAAGATATGATAGGTTCAGACCACAGAGATGAAAATGATTGATATCAGTAGGGACTCTATTCGTCCAAGTAGGAGATTGTAGCGAAAATAGATGAACGATCCTGCAATGAACTGAAGTGTGAATTGTATAGGAAGAACATTGGTGCAGAGGGTGATTAGGTAGAGAACCTCATGAGAAAAGTGTAGATAGAAGTAATTGTTAGAGTGATAGGATAGAGATATAAAGACCTCTGAAATCTCTGAGGAAAGAAAGGCAAGCTTTTTGATAAAAAAGTAATTCATAACAATATACGCATTGGAAAGCCAAATATCTTTGTCTTGAATCATAGTGACTTTCATATTCTGAATGAATCTTCACTAACTTCCAATGCAAGCATGTCCTGAATGCAGTAAGGATACTACTTGTACTTATGTATCTGAAGTAATACTCCTGGTATTATAATATCACTATATATGTCCTGAGGGTCAATATTTGCAGATCTGTTTCTTTCAACCTCTCCCACCGAGCCAAATATTGGAAGTAACATATTAGTTTTTTAACGTGTGAAATTTGAATAACCGCTGATATTTGACTTGATGGTCACCACACCCAGGAAAATTGGAATCACGTTTGTCAGGGAAGGTGGTACAAGAGTATCTTGTGGATTGATGAGTTCCATGGTAGCTACCACAATGAAGGAATATCCCCTCAGCTTTCCATTTATCATAGACTTCTATCAAGTTACGAGCTAAGTCAGTTCATCTTCAAATTATGTTACTTGGTCAAGAATCTAAGTATGTGTAATACCAGAAGTATCACCCCTGGTTTACCAGTACAAGTTGTATCCCTACTGCGTTCAGAACTTGCTTGTGATTGAAGTTATGAAGATTCGCTCAGGATATAAAAGTCACTATGAAGATTCAAGACATCAATGTTTTGGCTTTCAATGCATATATTGTTAAGGCTTGTTCTCCTCATCAAGAAGCTTGCCCTTCTAACCTTGAATATTCCAGAGGTCTTTATACGTCTTTCTTCTCGCTCTAACAATTACTTCTATCTACGCTTTTCTCATAAGCATCTCTATCTAACCACCCTTCACACCAATACCCTTTCCTACTGTTCACTGTGACCGTATTATCAGACCTTCCGTATCATTTCGCTCAGATCTCTTACTCAGACAAATAGAATCCCTACTGAAATTAGCTCTTCGGACCTCTGGTCTGAACCTATCGTATCCATTCGATCTCCTAGCGTTCAGATGAATGGTATCATTTCGATTGTGAAGGACATCAAAGGTTTCATCAGCTATGCTGCAAACTCAGTTGTTTTCATATCTACAGCCTTTCAGCCATCTTCATATTATCGGTGGTATGAGCTGGTAGCCTATCGATCCAGTAATTATCTTTCGTTCCTTATCAGTAGTGTGGTTGACTCAGGTTGCATAGCAGCTCATCTGATTTCGTTAGTTGTGATAACCGAATCGAGTGATATCTTGTAGATATTTAATAATATACAGGGATCACACTTAAACTATCCTCATCTAGCAATCATCGAGTGATCGTAGGTGATCCTGCTTCGAGCATACCTAGTAGTATGTAACATGTGAGGTGTAACAGTATGAGCCATCAGATTTGTTTTGTATCTACTCAGAGGTAAATAGTCTGAAGTTCCATTTTCTATCACCTTTCTGCCAACCAGATGATTCCAGTTGCTTGTCATGGTTTAATTGCTTTTGTTGATTTGACGGGATTTCAATATCTGCTACTCAGTCAAAGAGTATATCTAATAGTAGTGTTTCAAACATGTATTCTCCGATATACAGAGCTTGAATTTGGAGTGCAGATCCATTCTCAGACCGGCTCAAACCAGATAGTAAAGTATCCTAAAGTACTCTACTTCATTGACATTGGAATCCTGCAATATATTTCCCAGTCAATTCATATGTGTTCAAATAGTCTCATTTTGTCCAAACATCATTGCATGAACTCAGTGAAGTTTTAAGTGTCATAATTGAGTATCTGATTATTGTCACAATAATGTTTCTGTAATTTATCAATAGAGAGTTTGAAGTCCAATTAATATGTGCTGTTTCATACAAGTCGATTTTGACCCCATGAGATGCAGTTGATCATGCTTGTCTTGTATTGATTAGGATCAGAGTTATTTGCCAAGCTGTTACAATTATAAGTGCATACTGGATATAATCAATGTCACCCTTCAGGAAGCATTCACTGTAATCTCAAATATGTAATTGCAGGGAACCTAAGAAGATCTCTAATTCCACAGTACCACTGCAGAATTGCTACAGATTACACATCTTGAACTTTTTTGAGGTATTTGAGGAGACTTCAGGTCTGGTGCTGGATTTGCATCTGTAATTGGCTTCCATAAATATCAAATTCTGCTGGAGGAGATTGTCTAGTATCTTCTTTTGCTGCATGACCATCTCCCGAAGGTCGTCAGTCAAATCTAAGGTGTGTTGGACGTGATATGCGTGGTATCTCAACTCTTCTTCGTCATCGTCACCATTGTCGTCACCATCATCATCGCCATCACCATCACCTTCATCTCCATTATCATCATCTTTCATGTCGTTGTCAATCTCGGCCTCCGGTAGGACTGTCAGAGTGATACTGTACCTTGTGGTTCAACGTCTTTGGTTCTCGGACTTGGAGGTTACGACCTGCAGAGTTTCCTCACTCTCGCAATTGTTAGTGATGTGCAATTGAGTTCTAGATGACTTCTTTTGGGGACATTCGGACTGCAATTGAATGTAATTGACTAATCGTCTGTTCTGTATGTGTACATATCGTAACTCATCGAAGAAGTAAAAATCCCGAAATTCTGTAAGCGAAACATATCTGGTAACTCAAAAGCGATAATAGTGTAAAGGTAGTACGTCTGTATATGGGACCGTATATATAGATATATCAATAAGAGTAGATACGGTTGCAAATGAGACAAAGTGATTAAGTAGAGAAGTAGGTATGTAAGATTATCGCTACCATGCAATTAGCGCGTACATGATCGATCACCTCTTCCCGGTGCGGTGCTGAAAGGGCTGAGCTGCATCCCCCACCATATCGTGCACCTTAAGAAATTGCTCTTTCAATCCACGGAGTTGTAGCAGACTCTGTACCTTGACGCCGTCGTGAATCTCCTCTTCTAAAGTACTAGAACAAAAGTTTTCGCGCAACCGCCGCAACGGATTCCTTCCCGTGTACTCCTGGCCCGATATTTCTCGGCTGCCCAATTTTTTTCATTGTCTAAGTTGTCCCAAACTTTGTCCCAGTCCATATTGTCTCCCATGGTTGCGTGCATAGTTGCATGTATTCGGGTTGAAGGTTTGGGATTGGGGATGTCGAGATACTGACAATGGACCCGAAAACCAGGCCTCGGAGGAGGTTATATACAACTGCATTGTACGCGCTACCGCATCGTCTATGATCGTGGTATTCACACGATCTTGCAAATACGCTGCTCACCAGCAGCACAGATTGTCGTTCAAGCTGACACATCCGAGAAATTCGTGATAAAAAAGAGGCGAAATAATGGGAACAGAGGCCCGATTAACGGGGCCAAGCACCTTAAAATAGGGTCGTTTTCGTCAGGACACCATTAGGTAGAGTGCAGGTACCGCGCCTTTACCCCGCGTTGCGGCACAGTTTATCCGGCGAACATGAAGCACAATGCGTGTCACAACACCGCAAATAGACGTGAGTCAGTTCAATCCATTGGAGGATAGACGACCAATGCCGTTTTGTGTATGTTCGAGCTCCCAGAGGCTGAGACGAGGTGTGGTCCAAGTATAACTACATCCTATCCCCCCCGCCGTTTGTACGGATGCTTCACATCACATCCTTCAACCTACTCCCACGACAGAAAGACACATCAGACGCCATCCTTCGTCAACTCCAACAGAGAAAATAACCCTTAACCACAATCACAACAACAACAACAATGTCATCCTACCCATTCATACTTCTCGTTGGCCGCGGCCTCCAGGGCTTACTTGCCCTCCCGTTCATGGCATGTGTTGCCCACGCCAACGCAAACCCCAAGTGGTGGGCTGGCCTTTTGGGACCGACAATCTGGTGCATGATCACCGTACTATACCCTCATACCTCCGCATAAACATGCAACAAACTAATAAAATCCCCCATCCAGGGAATCACATGCGTCCTCTCTGTCGGTACTCTCACATTCGCCCAGATCAAGAACCACGTCGTCGAAAAGTGGTGGAAGGGAATCGCGTTGGACGTCTTGAACTTCTTCATGTTCGTCATCTCGCTAGCGCTGCTGGTGAAGCCTGTGGAACACAAAAAGAATTGGTCCGGGTTTGTAGGTGATAAGGCACCAAGTACGGCGTGGCACACTGCAGCGGCGTTGGCTGCTATTGAAATGTAAGTGCGAATTTGTTTACGTTGTATATGTCTTACCTTTGGTCGGTTTGCTAATGGTGCGGGATATGCAGATTATTGTTTGCGATTTCGACGTTTATCATGTGGAAGGTTTCGAGCCGGAGAATGTAAGGGACCTCGGGAGCGGTTGAAAGTCATGTCAGTTGGTTAGGATCCTTTGGCGGGCGTTTTTATGCACGGTTTATTGGGGCCTTTTTTGCATCTACGTATCGCTTCTGGCTTGCTTTACGTGGAGTGGGTTTTCATGATCAGTCATCTCGCTTTTGTATTCTTTTGTTGATTCAGACACATGCATAGGTATGAGCTTCGGTAATGATCCTCACGAGAAAGAAAGAAAGAAAATCTATGCTTGCATGGATTGTAAAACACCCATTTACAGGTGCATGACAGAGTGCTGACCTCCCATCCATGGATACTGTGCTTTATATAAACTCAACCCTGCCTTACTGCTGCCTAGAAGAATATGTATAATTAAACAACTCCCGCATGTGTCATACCGGTGTGCATCGACGTCTTATCAGCCGGCTGCAACTTTAAAGTATGGAACATATGCTATGTATATGTAAAAGCATAATGACGATGGAGATAAAGGACGCAGATTGCAAAGTAAAGGGAATTTGAATATAAAATGTTGATGGAAGATACTAGAATTTGGACGCTGATTCGTCTGCTGTTTTTTCCTTAAGCTTACTCATGATCGACAATGCACCTGTAGGCAGATGATTATAGCAAAAAGAAAACGAGGCGAACATGAAACAAGGCTGGCTTCCAAGGCACAAACGGGTGACAACTCATGAACAACCCGATAAATCATGGAATGCCGCTGGGTTTGCTCATGATCAGACCTAGAACGGACATGTGAATGCAATGAACGAAACGCCCGGTGAACTTTCCAGGGAAGCATCTGGCTGGTAATCTACATGGCAGGAAAGAAATGCGGGTTGTTTCGAGAGAGGGAACGGCGACGATATGCGTAAATTATCATGTGCGGGATCTCGATCGTGGGATATGAGATATGGGGGTATACTGCGTTGTTTGCGGATGACACTGCATGGATTTTATGTATCGGGTCCCTGGTTTTTGAGTTGCAATTGGACGTGTGGACGAGGTGTTGTTGGATTTAAAAGGTCACGATATCGATGTGGTGGGAGACAGGCGGAATAGATCTCCTCGGAAACGAGAGCCAGAACGTGAAAGATGGGAAATTTTCCCCGAATTCCGCCGGGCACCGGGTGGGCGCCCTAGCAATCATCCCGCACCATCCCGTGCGGTCAACGTCTCGGCGTCTCACCGATCACCGATCACCCGAAATATTTCTATTCCGTGACCTCCCGATCTTTCGGCCACCTTCAAGACCACCGGTGATGAAGAAACAGGGACAAACTGCACCGGCGAAACGCGACGGACATCTCTACTGGCAGAAAAAGCACATTAGTCTCCCAGATACATGTGCCACCTCGGTTTCGTCCGTAAATTGCTTCCCGTCATTCTGGGGTTTGTGTTTAATTCCCCCCGTTTGCACTTTCTTCACCCGATATCCACCGTCGTCGTTTCATTCTCATCGGCGATTTTCAGTTTCTCCCCTCCTCGGCCGGGATTCAGCTTGTGTCCTCGGCCGGATAGAGCGGCTGCAGCGCAAGCACGTGGCCCTCTCCCTCTCCTACGCGATGACGAGCAGACAAAATGCAACTGCACGCACTCTATCTGTCCAAATTAAAAGACTTGCCGCGGCTGTGCCTTCAACGTCGGAAGACGTCTTGTCTTTCTGTCTCTGCCCCTCACGACTTACGTGTCCAGAGTGGTGGGCTGGGCTGGATTACAGACCTGTAGGTTCCCACGTGGGGGATGCTAAGAATATCCACCAAGCCTGCTTCGGTCAGCGTAGCAAGAGTCAGCTCAAGCATGTGAAAGCGCGCGCCAGCCTAGGTGGTGCGAGGGTGAAAAACAAAAACTATACGCTGAACAACGAACGAAACAAAAAGAAGAAAAGAAAAAAGTAAGGCTGTCGCAACAAACCTGTGCGCAATCAGGTGTAGATACCATCTTTTGCGTTACGGAATAGATATCGTCGGTTGTTGGGGTTGGGTTGAGGGAATTCCATGGCAGACGACAATCACATGTCACCCTTTGCCACGAAACCCCAAGAGATTGCATGTGCAAATTAACGTAACGGACGAAGCGGCGAGGGGGAGATATCAAATCAAAGTAGCTGTGCGAGTGATGATACAATCAATATCGAATATGTGCACCTATCAGTCGAAACAAAACCTCAGAAGGAAGGAGAGTGAGAGCGTCGGACGTTCGTAACGGACGTCTGTGAAGTCCGTGCTGTGAAAGTCGCAAACCCAGAAAGAAAAAAAAATAACCTACTTCCCATCCGGTTTCCTCGTGAAGAACTACTTTCCATCCTCCATACAATCCTCCTCACAATCCTCCTCCTCCTCCTCCTCCGCCCCACCACCCTCGCCTCCCCTTCCCACTCACATCTGTGGTAGCCCCCAACCTAGAGCTAAACTCTACCTCTTTTCGTCGCAAATAAAACATTCCACGCGCTCACCTCGCTCCCCCTTCATGGCCACCAAAACCCGGTACAAATCCGTCTCACCGATCGCGACTCCAGCTTCAATCGCTTCCACGCTTTCACAAAGGGACATGTTTTCCTCCGTACTACCGCCGCCGCCGCCGGTGCCCTTACAGCGTCGCAGCGAAGTCGCAATCCTCAATTACCATAATGCCCGGCCAACTGGGGAGTCAAAGATTTCGTTGCCTCCTGCGTCGTCAATACTACCGCCGCCGCCGACTTCGTTTGAGGGGGGTGGGGCGTTGCCGTTTGGGTGGGAGCAGCAAAGGAAGACAACAAGGCATTCGAAGGGATTGTCGATTCAGAGTTTGATTTCCTCGCCTGCTGGTATGGAGAATGGGAATGGGTATGAGGAGCGGGGGATGAAGAGGAAAGGGAGTGATATCACGGATCGCGATGATGATCGCAGCAGTCGCGGGACAAGTGTGGTTTCTACAACAGGATTGAGCATGGAGGACCCAGACGTACGGGATGCAGTTGAAGCGCTGGGGGGTTTGAAAGCCGGTATGCTTCAATGTTAAGGTTTTTTTTCCCCAAGTTAACTGAAACTGACATCACGTAGATTTCGCCCATCCTCTCACCGCACCCAACTCTCCTCCCAACACAACGCAACAAGAGCCGCTCCTAAACCTTATCCAAAACTCTGCGTCATCTGTCCACCCTCTCCTCTCAACCGCACTCTCAATCTCCTCCTCCACATACACCGCTTCAAAGAACTACATCCGCCCATTCCGCTATGTCGCCGAATCCGCCGAATCCATCACCGCCCCCGTCGTCCGCCGCACAGGTCTCGAAGGCTACATCCGTCGCGGTCTCGAAAACAAGCGTCGCAAAGCAGAAAAGGAAACCCCTTCCTCCTCCCCGCTTCCGCCACCACCACCACCACCCCTAGAAGAACGCAAATGCGAACAAGGATGGCAGTCAAGACTCTACTACTCCTCTACCGGTCTCGCAACCGCACTTTCCGACGAATCCAGACGAAGCCTAAAATACTGCCTCAGAATCCTCTTCTCCGCAAACGCAAACCTTGTCAAAGTCATCGAAACCCTCTCAAGCGTAGTCGACGAACTAGACAGATACCTCCAGCAAAAATCCGACGATTCTTCTTCCACCTCCGGAATCGCAGGGTACCTCCCAGAAAGCTATGAACAGCGTCGACAGCGGCTTGCAGAAACAGTAGACTGCCTTAAAGACGAGGCGTTGAAAACACTCAAACAAGTCGTCGACACCATATCCCGTTACGCCGGTGGCGCACTACCAGAACAAGCTCGAAACATCGTCAAACGCCAACTACTTTCCTTCCCATTACGCTGGCAGGCGTCAACCAGCGATGTCGAACGCGGTGTTGTAATCCCCGAAAACGGAGACGATGGGGGAAGGAAAACGAAAGGGAAGGCTGTGAGGGTACTTGTTATGGCGAGGGAGGGATTGGATATGATGCGTAGTGTTGCGGAGGTTGTTGAGGGGACGTTGGTCAGTGCTGATGAATGGTGTGAGAGGTTTGGAAAGGGGAAGGATGATGAGGAGAAGGCGGGGGAGAAGAAGATTGATGATGAGAAGGCTGGTTGTGTTGAGAATAATAATGTCCCCGCTGCAGCTAAGGATCCGGAGAAGATGGATGTTGAGGAGACTACGAATACCGATGGGATGGCGAAGGCCGGATAACATCAACCCCGCATGACTACTCCAATCAACCAATGCTTACTATATATCGGATCTTTTATTATCTCCTCTTATTCTCTTTATTTCCGGATGGGATGGGATACTGGATAGGGGTATGAAATTGGTTCAACATCTTTTTTTTGGGCTCTATCTTTCTTTTTGTACGTGTTTCTTTATGAAGCGGGGTGGGGGGGGGGGGGTTGGGGGGCATATAAGTAAGTTGTGTAATTTGCCTATTATTTTTTTTTTCTTTATATTCTCGGTTTTTTTTATATGTTTTTTTGGTTAATAGCGATAGAGGACTTATGGCTTTTTGGCTTGGGTGGTGGGGTGGGCGGCGGGGGGAGTTAAACCTTTGTCGTATCGACAGGATTCGACTGCAAATTATTGTTCAGTTGCAGAAGTTATTATTGTGACTCCCCCGGATCCACAAATTGGGGTGGTTTCTTTTTCTTTTTCTTTTTCTTTTTCTTTTTCTCTTCTCATTGGTTCCGATAATCTTTATAACTTTATTTGCTTTCATTCCTGTTAAACGTTCCCATCATCTCCAATTGTTGGAGGATGTATTTTTTCTTTGGCCTGGGTGGTCTTCTGCTGGAATTGAAATATATACATCTCTCACCATGGGGTGCGTTCGCATAGTCTCGATTAGACCAGACCAGTGATGAAAATAAGCGTCTGACCGAGACTATGGTTCACAGCCCTTGTGCAACGGATGGTTTATGATCGGCGTCATATATGGTCACTCTTCCCTAACTTCACATATGTAGTCAACAAAAACACATCAATTTATTCTAGTACGCACGTAATCCTTCCAGTCTATAGTTTCGTGTCTATTATTACTGTAGCGAGCTTTAACGTTAGTATGTAATCAGTAATCACCCGGCATACTTTTTCAGGAAATGTAATCGTAATCAGGCCCTATACCAAGAGATTTCTGTAATCAATCATGGCAATTGCTACCCGAAGTCAAGTAAGTACCTATTCTACCTGTCCCTGGGGTGCCTGGAATACCAGAAACACCTCTTCCCACCCGTTCGCAGCTCAAAATCATCAACATCTGTCAGCGACTACCTCATCAAGATATCGATTCAACGGTATGGTAACTGTACATTCTACCCATCTTGAGTACGTATTCCAACCCATACTAAGCCCGCCCTGGTAATCATGGATCATACTTACAATCGCCCCAGTAATCAAAATTTTCCATACTAACTTCAAAGCTCGCTACAGTACCATCATCTTGCACCACCCACCCTTCATGTGTCTAAGGAGCACAATAACCCCTACTCGATCGTCAGCATTTCTCACACCAACATAGACATGGAAAAACGTACCCATCAACAATCAAATCACTCCCCGTCGTAAACGTACTCGCATCACTCGCAAAATACAAATACGCCCCCTTCAACTCATTCGCCAACCCTTCCCTCCCCATCGGCGTCTTCTCATGCCAAACCTTCTTCGTCTCCTGCGGTACAAAATTCGAAATCTCCGTTGCAATGTATCCCGGGGAAACGGTATTGACTCTTGCAAACCCCGCCCATTCGACCGCAAGGGATTTGCAGAAGTGGATTACCCCGGCTTTGGCGGCGTTGTATGCGCTTTGTGCTTGTGGGGTATTGACGATGTGGCCTGACAAAGTTTAGTGGGGGCAAGGGGGGGGGGGGGGGGGGGGGGGGGGGGGGGACGGACCGCTCATGGACGCGGTGGCAATGAAGGAACCGCTGCCGGCGGATTTGAAGTGTTTTCCGGCGGCGAAGGCGGAATAGTAGACACTGTCTAGGTCGGAGGAGATGACTTTGTGGTAGTGTTTATGCTACGGGGGTGGTGTTTAGTTGGAGATAGGAAGGGGGATGGGAAAGGACAAACATCTTTTGCGTCAAGAATTGGTCCTTTAGTCCATGGGATACCGGCGTTTGCAACGAATATGTCGAGACGACCGTTGAACTCGGAAACTACCTGATCGACGGTAGATTCCACGGATTCTTGTGAGGTAATGTCGAGTTTATATGCTTTGCCTGTAGAGAAATTTCGGATCAGCCTCGATCTTCCGAACTTCCAAGGAAACATCTGAAAGGTAGCGGGAGGGGGGGGGAACAAAACTGACATTGAACACCATATTTCTTTGCAGTTTCCTCCGCACGCTCAATAGCTTTCCGATTCGAATTATAAAAGAATGCAACGTTTGCTCCAGCTTCTGCGAGACAGTCCGCAACCGCAAGACCGATACCTGCTCCTGCTCCTGTGACAATTGCGGTTTTCCCCTTCAGTGAGAAGAGAGGGAGGACGGGGTCGCCGTCTTTGGGAATGTATTTCTGAACGGTAGTAGACATTGCTTTGATCTGGGTGGTGGTGGTGGTGAGAGTGCGGGGGAGGTGGTGTTGAAGAAGAAGCTTTGGAGTTGAAGAAGAATAAAAGCTTTGATTTTTGATGGAGGTGGAGGTGATACTCCAACACCTTGCAGTCCTCCCCCCGGTGGCATGATGCATACGCATACCTCCTAGCACGAAACGGCGGAAGGCCATGCCGGTTGAAGTATACGGCGGCTGAAAGAGAAAGTGTAAGCGTTCAGAACGGACGGGTGGTGGCAGACTAATGTACCTGAATAATTCTTTGCTTTGCTTTTGCGAATGAGCTCTCGAAGACGGATAAAGGCGGGGGGTGACGGTAGCGTAGTGCAGCTGCCGGATAAACATGCTACCGCAACCATCATAATACGTCATCCTGTTTAGCCTGATTGAAGTGGGGAGATTGATGACGACAAAAAAACTTTATGAAGTACTTTGTTCTACGGGGTTCTATAAAAACCCAAAATTGACGTTACGAAGGGGTATCATGAGAAGCGGGCACAAACACAAGTAGTCTCATCTTCGATGCACATCACAGCAGTCCCTGCAGAATATGGGTAGTTCTTCTGGTAGGTATCCTGCAGCAGCTTTGCATAACGTGGGGAACGAGCAGCCTAAATACGATCATTACGGGAGCTTATCTATTGAGTTTTGGGAAATAGCTGTTGTAAGTTACTTTTTCCGCTTCATCATCACCCTGTTCGGATGGCGAAAAAGCTTGCCCATTCGGGTTTTGACTGATCTCGCGCCTCGACTTAATGATCGATCGTATTTGGAAGGTGCCGGTTTAAGAAATCTCTTTGACCTCAAAATACTGGCAAAACATTTATGCAACCTCCAATCTCCATAAAGTACTCTAGACCCATGTGATTCTCTAGAGTTGTGGTGGATCTCATCAACCATGTATGGAATTACACTTAGTATGCAAAAACCTCGGTGAGCTCTTCGTCAAATGATTTCTTGGGCCAGATACTGCCAATAGAAGTTTCATGGGACGGGATATGACTCCTTCTCCACCCTTCCTCCACTCATACACGCACACCGGTTCCTCCATATTGCGATTGATACTTAATAAAAACGACGGCTAGTGACTTTTTATGACTTCAAATTGTATCTCAGTTTCTCCCTAGATGATTCCTTCCACTCCCCCAATCACGCCCTGGAAATTCCGGTGCCGAAATCCACAGTGCAGTACGATTGCTATTGCAGAATCCCAACAGCACCCATCCAATCTGTACACTTCATCCGTATCTGAAGGGTGATCATGAATAAACCAACTAGAGCTCACGATCATGATCATTCCTGCCACAACGTTAACTTAGCTCTGTGATTTCAAAAGTCTCGAGAAATATACTCAAGGAACTCCGAGTTGATAACCAATATTGAATGTCGTATAGACTGTAGGAAAATGCGTATGTCATATCGAGGTTTCTGATTTCATGCATCGAAAGGATCAGTCGGCATGCTTATCCGGATCCTCTTAACCCTCACAGACTTCATTACCCACCCAACTTCCACACCTCCCACTCTCTCAGGACACCCATACTCCCCAAACTCCCCGTATTCCTGTGAGGAGAAGCCTGTTGGGTTAGGGAGAATCCAAACTAGGCGAGAAGGATAGCTGATCTGTAGTCTCCATTAGCCGCTGATACAATATGCGGGGTTTATATGGTCGTTACTCGGAAACAGTTGTGTGATGTGATGTCAGTGATGATTATGTGGGATGGAAAGAAACGAGGGGTTTATAAAGTGTTCAATGAGGTTCGCCCAGGGTTGCGAATTGTTGGAAGTAGAGCGTAATTCTTGGATTCTCTGTGATGTTAGTTTTCTCAGAGACAAAAACCGGAATTGATGGGGAGCGGCGATGGAAAAGCAACAGAAGCTCCTGGAAAGACAAACACGTAGGTATTGAGAGGGCAGGCAGACTGCTGCATGGAGCTGACGGTAGGGCATCCGGTAGGGCATAAGGCGCACAACTCTCTTGTATATATCTCGAGTCTTTCTCTCTCTCTTCTTCTCTCTGTACCATAGTATATACACGCACACGGTTCTCCCCTCCATATCGTAACAGACTTGAATAGGGAAGTCGAATGACAAGAGATGACTGGCAGTGGTCATAGCCGGTCATGACTGGTCGTGACGACGGAGCATCCTTTCGATCACATTCACCAACCCTTATCACATAGAAACAAATCCAATATTCGGGAGGCCTTCCCTTTGGACCTGTTCAATTGTCTACTGGTATTTCTATCGATATCATAACAGCTACCAGCCTTAGGTGGCAAACCTAACAAAGATATATCTCAAGGTCAAAGTCTCATCATTCCTACGTTATGGGCAATTGAGTATCCAAATTCATTTGGTAACACTGCAATGCGATAATTTTTCGACCTTTGTTGGACAGATTCGTCCCTGTGAAGTTGGGGCAGCTCACCAGTGCAAGAGACTAATGTAAACTGACTGTCCTGGCCAACCAGAGAATGTCACTGGGCGGTCATGGTGACTGACCGCGACATAGTCAGTCGCCGTCGTCGCTAATTACCGACTTCCCTAAACTTGAAACAGATCCTTCTAAACAAAGTAGTTTCCAGGCGGACACCCAGATTATTTTACAGCCAGAAACAGGTGATAGCTGGTGATTGTTTTGAGTTACTCGAGCATTTTCTTACTTAAGACCGATAACCGCTCCGAAGAGTTGCCTAAGCGACCACAAATGCCAGATCTTGTGTTGTATGACGCGGATGTCGGGGATCGAGTACGGACCTGATACTCTGTGTTCAATGTGCTCAGGAACGGCCGTAAGCAGCCGAAACTTCCTCTCAAATTCTGGGTGTGTTATTCCTCAACACCTTCTTAATGTTCTACTTCTTACTGCTCGCTCCCGCTCTTTCCCAACATCCAGACCCTCGACCGCTCACCATGATGTAAGGCGACTGGGCTGTCCGCTGACGCAAAGTTTTGGATGACTGCCTCCTGAGCAGTCATCACGAAGAAGCACTGACTCTTGAGTCATTCCAACGAGGCTGGAGAAGTGACCATGACACGCCCACCTCAAGAAACTAACACAATGCAGTCCAGCCTCACAAATGTCGTTTCCTCAGTCATCATTGCTACCTTAACTTTTCTCGGTGGGTCAGAGTTGTTCTGCAAGGCATCCGTCCTGTGAAAGACTTCAGGTATTGCCAGCGCAGGGTTTCCAGCCCCTTACATGACACCTGTATGGAACCGATGGGAATCCCAGCGCACACCGAAATAGATCGGTGAGCGTGATATCGCTGGCGCATGTTTCTGATTGAGCAGAGTAGAAATCGGATGGTCTGGCTCCGATTTTCCCGAGTGAGATGTCATGCAACATCCATTCTCAGAACACCTGGATACTCCTTGGATCGGTAGAAGCTTGCAAGCGATGAAGCTTCCAATAACATACACGGGGCTTGTATATCCCGAGCCTCCGTTTTGGCATCACCTGCCCATAAAATCGTACTCGGAACGCCCGGATGTCTTCTATTAGGGAGAACTTTTGACAGAAGATTCGGTACCCTAGTGAAGCTAGGTACCATTTGGTTTTTCTTGCATGTAGTTCACCCTCGGGGTTCATCCTCGACTTTGGGTGGACACATTGTCCGCTTCAGAGCCGTTTGGTTTGACCGCTTGCACCGAATCGTCTGTCTGGTATTGCATTTGATTCGAGACCCCTGGCCGGAACCCGCAATAAATCGGAAACGGTATATGTATGGTTAATTCTATAGATAGTCAGATCCAAACCAGTAGTCGTGTGTCGTTGTAGGTAGTTCACTGAGAATGTCTAGATCGATCTATTGGTTCCATTGACTGTGGTCTGCTCGAAATCGGTTCTGTCTGGGCCTCTCGTGCTGCCTCTCACTGAAAATCTCCTTTGAATCAGATCCAATGGGTATGGTTCTCGACCCCAGAAAAGACGCCGCTTTAACCCCCGCAAGCTCCTTATAGCGGCGCTGAGCCCAAATCTCTTGGCTGTCGTCAACGGTTTTGAACCTTGGTTTTACAGGTAAAAGTCCAAACTGATATCATCTTCGTAGACTAGAAGCCTGAAAATCGCGATATCAAGATATCTGTGCATCAACGGCCGTCAAGGATGTTGTCTGATCTTCTATCAAGTAAAACTTGATGTCATATTTATTGTTCGTCATAACTTGCTCAGGGAACAAACCAGAATTTTAACTCTGGTAAAAAAGAAAAGAACCCAGCACACAACTTTGCGGCAGATTCAGCGAAGGAGGTGGAAGCATTCGAAATGATTTGAAAGGTTCTGGATTTTGAATTGCAATGTATGTACTCGTCATCGATGGAAGAACAGACGTACTCTAGATCAGATGCGATTAGATGTTGAGGCTCAACCAACGCATAATAAGTTCTGCTGCGGGGCCAGGGCCTGGGGATGTCATAAATCGGAGAGAAGTGAAGCTTAAATACGGTAATCTATCAATGCTGATGAAACGTCAAAGCACCTTGGCGTTTGCTTGGTATATGTATACTTGCCTAGGTGAGTACTTTGAGTCTGTGGCTTACTAGAGGAGGCGTCTGCCATTGTTTGGGCAGTAGCGTTGTCACCGGTTGTGTGGTATACCCGGAGAGTTGTCTGTAGTGGCGGGCGGTATTGTCAACAATGTATTTTCTATTACGCCGAGACTAGTCAACAATGATTTTACCGGTGCCTTCTCTAGTCTTGAGCGCAGATGCGCCTTCTCAAGGTTTCATTCGTCGTCTCTAGAGCCTAGGGAAGTACACAATCTTTCACTTGGCAACGTTCCTACAAGCCAGTGTCGTGCGCAGCCTTCACCGACTTCCCGATCCCGCAAACCAGGCCGAGTCCGCTAGGGCAAGTTTCTGTAGAACGTTCGACTAGAGTAAGTGACGTAGAGCACTCTATACTAGAGTAGGGATTTTATACATGATCGGAACCCGAGACCCGTTCAGAGTTTATCTGGTAAAGCTTAGGGCGACCGATCAGACACGCGCGCTAAAAGGATTCAGGTTAGGGTTTTAGTGTCCGAATATATTGATTAGGCGCTTGGACATTTTGGCGGAAGTCCAGAACCGTACTCTAGAGTATAGTACAGGACAGTATCTGTTCAGGAACCCGAGACAACTCCGACGGCACTTCCCATTGCGTGTCTCACCAAGTAGATACTTGAGATACCACTCAATGGACAGCGTGAGTGAACCCCAGCCTGCTGTTGTGATTTGTGTGCATATATAATAGACAATACCAATCCGCTTCGCATTGACCACGTCAGGATCAACAAGTAGGTGACGAACGCCTTCATGATGTACAGTACAATAGAGTGAATTGTCTCATATGCAGTATCGAAAATTTTCATATGCGCAGTCAAAACCAAGTACTCACAGCCTCTAGTCGTACCCCCCACTCAACCCCTCCTCTGCTTCGCATGAGATAGACATGCGATATATCAGATGTCTCATTCCCGAAACCGTGGACTGCAGATAAACGTGCATGTGTCGTACTCACCCGCCCCCCCCCCCCCCCCCCCCCCCCCCACCCGATGTCGTTTGTTTACC
Organism: Wilcoxina mikolae CBS 423.85; assembly: GCA_014904905.1. NCBI lineage: Eukaryota > Fungi > Ascomycota > Pezizomycetes > Pezizales > Pyronemataceae > Wilcoxina > Wilcoxina mikolae. The sequence goes on from MU122109.1 coordinate 360,547, forward strand.
ATGCAATTTCTTTCCCCACAACGTTCGCAAACTCCGATATCAGCGTTTTGCACCGATAAGGTTATCGAACAAGGATAATCCGGCAAAAATGCTCCGTACAGGGAATGGTCTGGGTAGTTGGTTGCGAATATATGTGGCCCAAAACGGTGTTTTTTTTTTTCAGTTTCCAAGTTGGATGAGTTTGTTTGCTCCCGCCCCCACAACTTGTTGGTGACTCTTTCTTCCAACCCGAAGATAATGACATCAAATTTATGAAGCATTTGAAGTAAATGTGATGTGTGATGTGCCTGCGGGAGTCTCAAGTCTAGACGCACCCGAGGCGATCTTTCTGGTTGCCGTTGTTTGACCTAGCGCGCTTCAGATCGATCTCGCAGAGTCAATTGGGTCAGATGAATAGATCTAGAACCCACACGGAGCCAAGTTGCTTCAGCGGCTTCTCGGGGGATAGAGTTGAGGTTCTACTTCGATTTCTCGCAGCGCAAGCCGTCCGGCCGAACTTCTTCAAGGGCCGGGAAGAGCGGCTCTAATCCTAACTGCTCAGTCAAATGACGACAGATGATACATAAGTGGAGACCATTAAGCTGGGAACAGGGTTGAGCGGCAAGGCGGCGCTTGCCAATCTCGCAGAGGGCAATTTGACGGGGATAGGGCGCAACCGACTGACCACCTCCCTATGTACCTTTAGTATCACCACATGACCAACGAGATTTCTGGCGGAGGGAGCATAAGTACCTATGCAGCGCAGAACTCTGAGTAACTGAACGAATATGGTTGGTGGCTCTAATCATGACGATTGTGTGTATCTTATACCTGAGGTTTTTGATAAGTGGGACGTGCATCTAAGACTGGGTGGAAAATTCAGACGATCGATTGCGTGCATCAACCTTCCGCCACAAAGTACAATTGAGTGGACATCAGTCAAACATGCATCCAAACTTTCTCTAGGAACGTACGATGTTGCCCTACCAAACGTATGACTCGCATTAGTGCAGAGAAACAATGGCAGAAGTGAGCTGAGCTGAGCAGCTGAATTGACGGGGATTAGAGTAGATTCTCCACATGAGCAGAACTGGTGGCAGCGGGGCATAGACTGAGGGCTTGCGGCTTGTGAAATGTTTGGATGCTCAGGAGTTCTGGGTAGTCTATAGCTGATGCACTAGGTTGGGGGGTGCCTGTCGTATCCGTTCCTGGCTGTAGTTCGTCACCGGTGGGAGTACAGGTTGGTGTTCAGTAAATGAGGTCCCACGATGTTTCGCGCATCAGGTATTCCGGCTGTTAAAAGAAATGAGCGAGGATGATTGGCAAAATCTCGATACGAGGCTACTTATGCGTGGGGAGTAATAGGGCGGGGGTTGTTCGTTGGAACAATTGGGGCAGCTTTGGTGCTTTTGGATGCCTGATTGAATACCCCTCTCGTTGCCATCGCCATCTTCTCAGACCGCCCAATAATCTCAATTACCGATATCCAGCCAGTGCAACATTGGACGAATCTTACTTCTAGATCGCGACCCCCGCAATGTGAGTTCGAACGTCTTCTCGTCATCCCGCAATCGAACGCCGCGCATATATGGGTTCTCCATCCCTATATTGACGTGCGGTACGTCCCCGCTATATACATTGCCGGTATAACGACGAGCAGAGCCGTTGTCTTGTATCGACTGTGTTTACATATTGCGTGTGCAGCGCCGTGCATGAGTGCTGATGCTAGCGCTGTGATTGGTTGCTACAGCCGGATCCCACACTCTCGAGTACCAGCTCACTTCGGCGGCTTTAAGTTCCGTCTGCCCTCCAACGTTGAACGTTCCCCGTTGATATAACCTTCCATATATCTCCAGTATACTTTTTTTCTTGGAATCGGATATCCGGAGTCATCATCACCGGCTGGAGCAGCGAACATCTCTTTTTCCTCGAAACCCGAAGGCCGTCCGTCGTCGTCAATGTGCAAGATCTGCAACACCATACGTAACAGCCCGGCGAACCGATCTGCAACAGTTGCGGAAAATTAGGAACCAAATTTCTCCAGCAAGGTAAGGTACTACGTACTGTATCCATTTTACCCAGAGTGGTGCCTCCTCCTCCTCCTCCGCTTGCCCTGCACAACAGACACTGTTCCTTTCGGAAAACGCAAACTGACCCCGCCGCAGGAAATTTTCTAGTCCCACCTACCTTACTGAATCTTTCAGCTGAGTTCCAATTGTCTCACAACATCGAAACCCACCTACCCACCGCGCCTCCCTTCGCCCCCCCCCCCGCGGTGAAAAATGGTCGACTATGCGAACCCTTCTTATCAGTTCCCGACGCGACAAACAGCGCCGCCGAAGATGTCGATAAATCCTCACCTCACCCCGCGAGATCCATACGGTCCACCATCAGCATCCTCGTCTCACTCGCGACGGCGCACCTCTTCGTCAGGGGTATTCCCAGCGCCAAATTACGATCTGTACTACGGCGCCAATGTATCGCACAACAGTTACGCCCAACAATCTTACTACCCCATGGCGACGCAGAAACAACGGACGAACTCTTCCTCGACAAACACGGGCGGGAGTATTTCTTCCTTGACGAATCTCCGGCGGTCTGGGAGTACCAATACTACGGCATCCTGTGGGCCTCCAGCAACAAGTTACGTCGCGGCATTACGGCGACAGAAAGCTACGGTTTGGTGTGAGAAATCACAACCGGAGGATGCACAGCTAATTGAGGCTCAAAGACTGGCAAAGAACAAAGCGGCGCAGGAAGTCGTGCGGTCGCCGTCAAGCAAAGGACTCACGGGCGGAAGCCATGGTTTGGGATCAGGGTCTAGTTCCACCTCATCGTCGTTGCGGGGCGTTGGCAGAAGTCACCATAAGCTGGGGAAGGGGCATACCAATACTGCAACAATAGGAGCAGGGAGCTTGATCACCGTTCTCGAGCCACGGTTATCAGCGACAGAAGCAAATGGCGATAGCAGCGATGAGGATGGGATTTACATGGGTACGCATCGAAGATCAGATTCCGGTAGATCATCTCTCAATTCAAACCACCGCAAAACAATGTACCCCAGCGGGCATCGCAATTCCTCAGCCAGCGACATCCAGCGCAAAACGTCAGGAAGAAGCTCCTCAAACCATTCTCCAAGTATATCCACGACAGAGCTTTCGGATCCACAACAGCAGCAGCCGCGGGGGAAATCAAAAACACTACGCGTTTTGGAGGAAACAAGCCCGGATCTGAGGATGGACAAAGCTGCTTTGAAACGGAGTGGGAGTGTCGATGAAAGGGAAGCAAGGACCATGACAATGAGCGGGCTCCGATTGGTCGTTGCAAATCCAGACTAAGACATATCGCCGGCGCGAAAACGCGGTTACTCACCACTGCAGGGACGGGGACGGGGTCATCCTTTTATTCATATTGTTAATTTTACGGAGTTCTGTTGGGTTTGGTTCTTTGGATCTTGTACATTCGTTTTGCATAGGTCATCGTACTTTAGGGGGGTTCTAGGCGGTTGGGGGAGGTAGCATCTTCATTCGTTTTCGGTTTTTTACTTTGTTTTCATATGGGTGGCGGCATGGAGTTGTTTGATAGCGTATCTTGCTTTTTTTTCGTTTGGATATCACTCGTTGGCAAAAATATCCTGATCACAATAATACTGCGGCCTCTGTCTGATACCGCAACTGAGCTGTTGTTGTATTCTTTCTTTCTTCCTCTCTTACGCATGTTGACTGGGTCTCATCTCTTTCTTTTCACCTGGGTGGTGAGGTGGGTTTTCTTTGTATCTTTCGGACAGGATCTTGGGTTACGGCGGGGAAGGTGGGGAAAAAAGAGTATCTGTATATGTAGAATATGGAGAGTGAATATCTCCGGTATTCGTACCGAAGATCATAAGCTTCTTGCTTCCAATCATCACTCAGTAATGCGATTTGAACAACAACAAAGCTAACCACTGGATCTTCACAGGTTCCGATTCGATGCCTGGGTATTCACCTAGCTTTCCAATTTCCAGAGAGAAAAGCCGTATAGAAGCCACCATTCGCTCACGATTGCGGTGAGAATCCTTCTTGCGAAACTGCCACGAATTACAAAGGCGGCAAGCAAAGCCACTCAACCCCTTCCAACTCCACACTCCTCCTTATCCTTCCCCATCATATGATGTATGTTTACACACTATTGTAGATAGCCTAAGTATTTCCAAACGGCGTTACAAAAACAATGGCAAGATTTGTGATAGTCAAGAGATCGGAAAAGATGACGTCTCCACCATTCACCCTCCGCTTCCAGTCCACCCTCTTTGCGTCGTCTGCCCAGCTCCAAAGGGCTGCGTGGCAGTTGACGGTTTCGGTCAAAGGGAGGCTTTAGATAGATACTCCATCCAGCCTACTAACGTACTCCGTCTTGAATTCTAGTTTACCTCACGATCTAACCAGAACCTCGGCGGGTGTGAGGGGAGAGCTGGCTTTCCATATCCGCTGAAATCGGTTATTACGAAAGCTGGAATACCATTGCTTCCCCGCGAGGGTGGACAGCTAGCCAGACCCTCATTATAAGCGAAAAGCCTGGACACTCGTATCTTCTGCAGGTTAAATCTCTTTGGGCGGGGTTTTATTTTTTTCGCGCGCCATCAGCCCACCCAGGCCCCATTGAGGTTTGTGTGTGTGCTATTGCCGGGCTGCGGGGCGGGATATGCGTCTTCCACGTGGCTATTAAGCGAGACTTGGCAGGGCGTGAGCATCGTGAGCATCTGCTGCAGAATTGTGTCGCGTGTGGCGGAAGCTACAGTAGTAGTACTGCGTATGCTAGCACATACATGCATCATTTGGTGCAAAACCCATCAATATAATACGCTTTCGCTCATAATTCTCTGGACAAAAGTCACTCGAACCTTGAATTAAAGTACTCGACAAACAGCTGTCTAATCCTATCCTTCCCCACCACATGAGACCGATTCAACTTCGTGTAATCTCTCCTTATGCCCTGCAGCTGCGATGTCGTCAAGTCGTTTGCAGGAAGTTCGAGTGGCTTCAAAAAAAACACAAAGTGAGCAAATTAGCAAGACGCAGAAGGGAAAGAAGACATACCACACTACACCCAGGAACCGGAAGTGTCCCTCCACCTCCAGAGTTCCGCTGGTGCTCTAGCACCAGGGACACAATCTCTTGCGTTGTCTTCCCCAACTCATGTAAATAATCCCCCTCAGCAGCCGGTTTCTATCCCCCCAATCAGCACCAACCACCAACCGCAACAAAAAAGAGAACCTACCAAAACTGTCGCCTGGTTCGCCTTAACAACCACATCCTTCCCAACCATCGCATTCCAGATCCCCTCCAAATCCGGCGCATCATCCATATACGGCACCGTAAACAACGGACTATCCCATCTCGCCATCCCATTCGGCTCTTCATACCGGAAGATAAGATTCTCCAGTATATCATCAGGGTACCTTCCCGCACCTCCATGATCCGGCGCATCTTCAAACTTCCCCTCCGGTAACGTCGCTGCCCCTTCAACTTCATCCGCAGCTTTAAATGCCTCCCCGAACGCCGTCCCCCCTCCCCTCGTTGAATTCCATAACCGACAAGAATCTGCAGGCGCAGCAACATGTACCTACCTCTTTCCCCCATCAGCGCCATTCCCTCTCTCCTCCACCAAAGCAAAAGGGAAAACTAAAGCATACCACACAACTCGGTGTCAACACCGCCTTAGCCTCACAATACAACTGGTACCGTAATCCCTTGATATAATTCAACCCATCCGCAATGACCACATCATCTTTACTCATCAACCGCTTCACCGCCGAGTACTCGGTCGCCCGTGCTTCCTTTTCGGCGTGCGCATCGCGGTAGACGGTGCGTGGGAGGGAAAGGGATTCGGTGCTTACTAGATGGACGCGGAGACGGGATTCGCGGGTGTTGGGCGGGGAGGAGGCGATGCGGTCGTGGAAATAAGAGGCGATTTGTTGAGCGCGTGTGGTTTTGCCGGAGCAGGGGTAGCCGGAGATTATGATTAGCTGGTTTGGGGGGGTTAGTTTGAAGGGGGTTTGAAGGGGGAGGGTGAAAGTACTGACTGGCATTGTTCGATCAGGCGCTGTGGTTGAGGTGGAGTTTGGTGGGGTGGTTATGATTGCGGCTCTTAGCCCCACCTCAATCGATTGGTTGCTTTTGAAATATGACGTCACATGGTTTTTTGCACGATACTCGAGAGAGGACGACTTCGCTGTACTCTAGCACATACATGGTGCACAACGCATTTTTCTTAAGATCCTGAGGATACCGTATGCACGCAACAACCCTTCAGCAAAAACATTGCAAAGCGTCGATATATCCGTATAAGAAACAACAGTGCACTGATTTCCAACTGACAAGTTTTGATGCTCTTTTATGGATTCATATTTTTCGTACTATTACTATAGCAAACGACAGGTATCATAACCAAAAAACGACCATAGACATTCTAGACGATAGCCAGAAAGTAAAAGAAAGGTCCTCCTGTCATACAAAAGTAATAACTCAGCTGCGGCACGATTGCTGATGAAAAAAACTACCCACTACGGCACGGTTGCTGATTGGTGCACCGTTAGGATGTTGTTAAGATTCAGTTTGTCTAAATAGGGGGTAAACCTGGATGCCAGTTTTATATCTGAGGTCGCCAGGGGGAGGTTGAGGCATTGCGCCTCCGCAAGAATCGATAAATCCATTGCAAAAGAATCCAGGTCGCCGACCTTGACGTTAAAAGATCTCTGGTGCTTGTAAAGTTTTGGGTCTTTGCTCTCGATTATTAGCTTCTCTAGTGCCTTCAGGAGGCGAAGTAGGGCGCGAGCCCTTATTATAGCCATAATTTGTTGAAATTTCCAACGTCGTTGGATGCACCATACCTCACAGAGTCGTAATCCTTCACCCTCTGCTGTTATATCCTCTGATAGTAATACTTGTGGCTGCAATTCTTGGTATCCTCTCCCTCTGCAAAATTCAGTCATTGTTGACAAACCCACTCTCGCACCAATGAACGTGACCCTTGTCTCTTTTCCGTTCATACGGCAGACAGCTTGGTGGCTCTTTCGGCAGAGAGATAGGGATATTACGTTTGTAGACGCGGTCCAGGTTTAGGAACTAATATATGAATCTCAGACAAAGCAAAAAGGAAAAACAGATAATCCCAAAGACATAAGGACCGGCTGTTGCAAGTTCTCGTAGCCAAGTCTTTCACCACTGGAGATCAAGTTCTGTTGCTCCACTTTCAGTCTCCATGTTTCACTCTCTGGTTGAGTTCGAAAAGCTATCTTGTGTAGTGGTATTTCTCCTTTGGAATTTGCACAGAATGAACCAACATGGGCCCTCATACGCTTCATATATCATCCATCACTCGCGAGTACTAGGAGTCCAAGAGAATATGTAGACTTGGGATCTTGGGATATCTCGTCTCGTCGAAAACACGGTCTCGCCTCGTCTGGTATCGAATCCCGGGTCTCGTGCGCATCACTAAACGCAGTCCAAGTTGAGGTCCCTATATATGAATTTCAGACAAAAGGAAAAAAAGAAAAACAAATAAAATATTAAAGAAAAAGCAAGAGCACCTACGTCTGATCACAGCTCCTTCTGCTGTAATTCGAACTGGTCCTTCCTCTGAGCGGTTATGTTGCCATCCAGCCAGCCACTGAACACTTGGGCACTCATCAATAGCCTTAGTAGGCTTCTCCTTGTCGGCGGCGGCGTCGAACTTATCTCCAACCTTCTCATCGTAAATGGTGTTGCGGAGAGAATCAGCGGAAGACTTGAATCCATTCTTGACCTGGATGCGAGCTGCCTCTGAAGTTGAAGTGTAGATGCGTAAGATCCTGGGAGTGTCGTGAGATTATACTGGGGAGCATGCCGCCTTCGAGGTGTGTCGAGAGCGAGAGTGTGTAGATGAGGGTGGAGGATTGCGTTGTGTGGAGAAGGAAGGAAGGAAGGAAGGAAGGAGGGTCAACGATTCGGGTGGGGGAGCAACGTTCATGCTTCACGGGGCATAACCTCTCACTCGGGATGTCGGATGATATTTGGTGATGATAGTTTGCCGAAGCTCCTGGAGAAAACATCTGAGGTACTATGTCCATAGGGTCAGGCAAGATAAGGCTGTAAAGTGGTGCACAAGTACTTACATCCATGTACATCACACATACAATGACGTGCGCCAAATAATAGAGGAATAGGGGATTTGGCGTGCGAAGTTATTCGATTTCCAAGGGTTGAACAAATCCGTGTTCAAGCATTCCCGGGAAGTGAAGTATTCAAGAAAGAAGGTGGCTCAGAGAAGGAAGCCCGTTGTGAAACTTCAAAAGCTGTGAGACAAGAAAAACACGCTAGTATCATTCTAGGCATTAACCGGGGGTCTTGGCGCCAAACGCGACTTCTATCAACACACGCGCCAGGTAACTCGTAACTCTCAGACACGAGAATATTCGCACCCACCGCCACCACCACAATTACCACCACCATCATCACCACAACCATCACCACCACCGCTATCCTTTATCTTCGCCCCACTGGTTTAATGGCGCCTGCCACAATGACATTGCCACCGCCCACCCCACCCCCCGCCTCTGTCATGGAGGATTCAATTACGGTAGCAACTTCAAGCACTTCGTCGGGCGCAGAGACTCCCAAGAAGAGGGCCATTTCCGAGGTTACTACCGATGCACCTCCGTCGACTATAGAAGTACGTCCAACGGGTGGGCAGCCGGTAAAGAAGAAGACCAAAGTGACGGAAGCCGAGAAGGAGGAGAAGCGGAAAGAGAAAGAGGCCAAGGAGGAGGAAAAGCGGAAAGAGAAAGAAGCCAAAGAGGAAAGGCGGAAAGAAAAGGAGGCTAAAGAAGAGGAGAAACGAAAAGAGAAGGAAGCCAGAGATAAGGAGAAGGAAGCGAAGGTGGGATCCTAATATCTACGTGATGGATTGTTGGACTATGCTCACTATGGGGACAGAAAGCCGAACGGGAAGAGAAAAAGCGGATCAAAGACGAAGAGAAACGTAAGAAGGAAGAGGAGAAGCGGAAGAAAGAGGAAGAAAAGGAAAGGAAGAATCGGGGCCAGGTGCGGTTGGATGCGTTTTTTGCGGCGCCGGTCACTCCGAAGAAGGATCTGTCTGCTGCAGCAGCTTCCGGTTCGAATTTCAGCCTAAGTCCTTCCTCGGCAGAGAAGCCATTTAGTACTCGACATCTGTTGAAATCGGAACCGCCAAAGGGCAGCTACTACGACGAATTCCGTGAGTTTTATATCAAGCAAAATATGGTCCTTGCGCCACCGCACGCTTTTCAAAGGGACGAAGAGGCAAGGTTGGTTATGTGTCGAACGCTAGACGAGGTGCTTTCTCTACCGGAGGGAAAGAGGGAGGATTCAATGGATGTCGACGATACTGTGATGGCAGAAACGAGGGGAATTACCAAAGAGGAGATCGCTGAACTGCTACACATACCTTCTAATAAAGCACGGTCACGGAGAGGAAATGTTCTGGCATATTCCACCAAGGATATTCTCGCGAGAATCGAGAATCCAGATGATCCCGGACTGCCGCCCTTGAGGATGGGCCGCATCAAGCCAAAAACATACAATTCGGCCTACTACCTCAAGCTTCTGAATGAGCTTCCCAACAAGTTTTTGAGGTTTGCGGAAGACGTTCGGCCGCCGTATAGTGGTACATACACCAAGAATCCCGTTAGCTCAGGCCTGCGGAAAGGACGGAAACCGTTTGACCGAGCACTTCCGGGTGTGAATTACGATTACGATTCTGAAGCGGAATGGGTGGCAGACGAAGAAGGCGAGGAATTGTTGAGTGAAGACGAAGAGGATAAAGAATCGGAGGGTGGAGACTCTTTGGACGGCTTTTTGGACGATGAAGAAGATGTGGGACTGAAACGTGGAGGAATGGCTGTTTTGATTCCAACGAACTCGGGAATGTGTTGGGAAGATGATTCTGGAAAGACTATTCGACCGGACCTGGAGGAAATGAGGATGGGCGTTTTGATAGGTATGCCATTCCTCTCTGGCTTTTTTCATGGGAAAGTACTGACGCATTTTGCCAGAGGGTATTACTGCTCCCATCGACCCCTTTTCCACTAAATACTGGGAGCCCCAGCCTCCAGCAGAATCAGCCGCCCGTCCGAAAACATTCTTTACATCCATGGAGCCTCCCCGAAAACCGCTCGCATCGACAAATCGCATTCTCCCAGCGATAGCAGGTACCGCTGCGACCCCTGGGAAGAAGGATGCCACTACAAAGAAGTTGGTACCGCCAGAATTCATGGAAGATTTCAAGCGTGCCATCGACGGCAGTGATATGACGAAGGCAGGTCTTATCGAAGTTCTCAAGAAGACATTCCCAAAGATTGGAAAGGACCATATTAAAAACACACTGGATCTTGTTGCGGACCGGGTTGGTGAAAAGAGGGATGACAAACGATGGGTGCTGAAATGATATGTGAAGATACGATAATGGGTGGATGAAACTGGGTGGGGGGGTTTCCTGTGCGGTGCTTTTACAGCGGGTATATGGGTTTTTACATTGCAATCTTTTAGATTATTGTTTCTGTTTTCCTTTTGTTTTCCTTTTGTTTTCCTTTTTTTTTTATCATCTGATTGATGGCGTTTATATTGCTTAGGACTGCTTTTCTTTGTTTGGGGAGTACGTACAGCGGCACATTTTTTTTTCCCTCTGGGTTACCGGCGGAAAAGAGAGACTCATCGTCATCATCTTGTTTGAGCGCTTCAATTTCGGAACCTCAATCGTTCATGTCCTCCCGATGTTGAATAAGGTTCATGGCCGAATCCTCGTCACAGCTACGCATACCACACCGGCCGCGGAGATACAGAGTTATATATGAAAAAAAAACCAATCCCCCTCTCATCTTAAACCATCAATAAAAATCCTCTCTCACCCTTTACATCAAAAATGTTCAACTGGGGCGCATCCCACGACGCCTGGAAAAACGTTTACCGGGAGCCATCCGTGCGCCCTCTCACCTCGACCCTTTCTCCCACTAACTAACAAACTCCTCAGCATGGCTCCTTCCCCCACGAATCTCTTGCCGGTGCCGCCGGCTTCGAAGCCTTCAAGATTTATGAAGACAGTCGACGGCAGGAGGGAAAGCCGATTCGGCATCAGTTCGCAAAGGAGATGATGGCGGGGGTTGCTGCGGCAGAGGCCGAGAAGCTATGTGAAGCGCAGGGGCTTGATGCAATGGAGTCCGAGTGGACCAGGGTGGGGGCCGTAAGGCAGGCACATTGGTTGTACGATGAGCAGGGACAGCGTGGGGGGTATGATGATGAGGAGGAGGAGGAGGATGAAGGGAACGGGTACGGGCAGAAGCAAGGAAGGAAGTGGGTACTTTTGAAGAGGTGGTTTTAGTAAACTTGATGGAGTGGACTTCACCACGAAATATAAACTGCAGACTTGGTTTTATGTTAGGAAGCAAAACATTTATGAAGGCCTGAATTTGTATTGCCGTATTGTGTCTAACTCATTGACCCAATCCCCACAGCACCATGTAAAAAGAAGATGATCGACTATCCCCACCGAAATATAGCAACCAAATAAGCACAACACGTAAGTGCATCATTTGGTTACCAGCCACCAGCACCCGCGTTTCTGGCCAGTGCCATCTTCCCCACCGTCTCGTCCCATCCCTCAACGTTAGGCAAGATATTTCTCAACTCACTGATCCACTGCTTCTGGGCACCCTTCTCCTTCTCTTCCGCAGATGTCGGCAACCCCTCACACTTATAAAAGACCACCGTTTTGATGTTTGGCATTATCAGGTGTGCTGGTTCTGGCTGATGGTTGGGCACAGGGTCGTAGACACCTACAAAGCAGTGCCAGGGGATGTGCCAATGACCTAGGAAAAGATAGTGGAGCTCTTTAAGAAACACGGGAGGAAGCTGGACAGAGGGCATCGCCTTGGGGACAAGAAAAAGTGGTGAGGCATGGATGTGTGATGCTTTACCTACTGAGTGTTAGAAGAATCCTCAGGATTAGGTATACGGAACAAGTACCTTTTCCTTTCCCATCAGTTGGTATTTTTTCTTCTCCCCTGTTGATTTCCAGACGCTCCAATGTGTCCTTGCTTCCATTGATTAAAGCCCAGAGATACGCCGTATGGATATTTTCTTGGACCTTGGCCTCCTTCTTGGAAATAGGCTCGGCAATATGTTCGACGGCGAAATATCGGAGTCTCAACATGGGAGTCCAGTTGATTTCGGCCGGGGTTGGATGTCGATAATTGATTCCGGATGCAGCTCCAGATTTTGAAGCACCGGTTTGAGGAATCCCCCACTTCTTCTCCCATTTCTTGCCTTCGCCAGATCCAGGAATACAGGCAACGAACAATTCTTCAAGTTCCGGAAACAACTCTCCAAACGTGGCAATATTCTCCCAGTCCATCGTACTCTTGGGGCCAGCAAAGCTGAGGTGGGTAATCCGATTATCTCCCAACGTCCTAGCACGCTCTGGGCCAGCACGAAGGCCTGATAATTGTTTCAACGAGAGTGTGTCCAAGGTGCCTTCAAGACGAAGTCTTTTTAGGTTCGGCAGATAAGACACAATGCATTTGGTTACCAGGTTTCCATCGGTTGCTGTAGGGACATCATGAACCGAAAGGACCTTGATGCTCTCAGACCAGAGGCGACGGATGATGAGAGTGAGCATCTGCTGTGTGGCTTTCTTTCCAACAATATGAAGGGAAGTAATATTCCATTGTTTCTTGTGTACCAATACCTCCAGAATGTCTTGTGCCTTCTTCATGTCAACCGGGGTCGTATCAATCGTCAGCTTGCGAATTGAAGTCTCTGGAAGCCGGCGTAGAAGGCGGCGGAAACCGCCCACACCGAACGATCCACCGCGGGAGTCGATAGTGACATTGCTCCAAATATTCATATGTCCAAAGAGAGCGCGCAATGACCTGCATGTTCCCAGCAAAAGCGTAAGGACATCCTTAAGCGGCAAATATCTTAGGACATTCGCGATACCTGGAAACAAGTTAGTGCATGCCGCAGTATTTCAATAGATGGAAAACTCACACTCAACTGGAAGACTGAACGTTCCCATACTTCCAACAGTCTTAAACTGACCCCCATTGGCGGTTAGAAGGGTTGCCCATTGAAGAGACTCTTCAGGATTCTTGACCAGATCGTGATAACTGGGAATTCGTTGAAAAGAGTCCATTATATGCCGACGGATCTTTCCTCTTTGGATATCAGAGAGACTATTGTCCGTGAGGGTCTTGAAGATGACAGATTGCAATGACTCTCGGGGAAGAGTCTCTATAAGCCTGCGGACATCATCGGCGAGAGCATTTTCCACTTGCGATAGATAAGGGTTGTCAATCTCCATAGGCGTTGGAGATGGTGGTATCACTGCAGAATTTGGCGCTGTAAGGTGCTGTCCATCCGCTATAGAAGATCTCCTTTGAAACCCATCATAGTTCTCCACTGGCTGAAAAGGAATGGGTGGCGGTATCTGCTTCCTGACGCTCTTGTAGGCTGCAAAGTTCTCTTTGATACTACGACTGGCATCGTGACTTCTCATCATCGACTGTATCGAATTATCACCTTGCACCTCATCATCGTAGCGAAATTTAGGAGATGCTAGTGGTGGCTCCGAGGACTGAGGATGAGGCATATAACCTTTACCCAACGTCTCGTCTGGTCCGAAACAATCGGGAAGGTGGGGAATCGTGAAGCCGTTAAACTCCTGTCCAGACCCGTGAGGCACAGGTGCATTCTGGTAAGAGAATTCTTGCCCAGAGAGATGGGCGGTATTCTGCCTGTTGATCCCACTCCTAGTAGCCAAACAAAAGTTTATCTGTCGTTGCAAATGTGACTGCAAGGCTAGATTGGCCTGCTGCTGAGCAATGAGATTGGAGTGTTGACGCTGCAGATCCAATAAGGTTGCCATCCAGTCATTCTCCGGATGCTGTTGAATGTTCGGAGTGATTTTGTGAGCATCGTGCTGATCATGGCTCGTACTTCCAAAGTCCTGAAGCTGAGAAACAAATGACCGGTTGGCATCACCGTTCTCGGTATTATCTAAAGCAAAAGCAGGAGGTGGAGGAGGCATGTTTCCGTGCGCTGAATCGAGAGACGAAGCAACTTGGAAGGTATTGTCGACCTCCATCCGTAACTTCTGGGTAGTATGTGTGGGTATGGGTGGTAAGTATTTGAACGTGCGAATGTGTGAAACATGGGGAGAAGTGGAAGGGGGTCAAAAGAGAATTGATATTAGGAATAGTTGGCGCCTGAAGCAAATAAGTGACACTCTTGATGCGAATCGTGCCTATTCTGAACGTCGCCCATGCCCCGTGGAACCAGCTGGAAGTCATCGTTTGTCGTCTAACTGTGAACGAGTGATTGTGACGCTTTATTATTAATCATCACTAAAGTGCTCCTTCCCATCCATCAAAAAACTTCTATAACGTTGAAACTACCAGATATCTATATTAAAAGTACAGTCTTAACACAAACGTCTATCGTAGAACGCACCCACCACTAATCTTAAGTCTAGTACAAAACCAAGGGGCATATCACCGTTTACTCCGCAAACTCCTTATCAACACTCTCATAGTGTTCATAAAAACCAGTAAAGATCTGCACTCCCAATCCCGGATCCAAGGAACCGCACGCTGCTCTGATCGAGTGCATGGAAAGCTGAGCCATACCAGCATCGATAGCCCGCACTCCCATGGCAGCACTAAGCATCGGTCCTACAGTTCCTCCGCTTCGACTATCATTTCGAATCTGGAACACCTGAAGAGTGTGCCCGCTCTTCTCGGCGATACGCTGGAGAACAGCAGAAGAGACTGCATCAGTTGTCATATGACCGTTGCTGTCTGCAGCGATGGTAATTCCAACATTGAGCTTGGGTGAATGGTCTTGAAGGTACTATATAGACATCAGCCTCAGCTTTTGTTCGTATTGTCACAAGAAAAACTTACAGCATTGAGGAAGTTGGGGTTGACTGCATGGGTAACATCTGCTGACAGGAGAAAACTGTTTGCGTATGTCTGACTCAGGACATTCTAAAACACGACATTTAGCACCGCACAAATGAACATGCAAGCGTTTTATAACTATAAACCTACCGCGCCAGCCTTGCAAGCTTCCGAGAAAGTTTCGACAATTCGTTCGACACAACCGTCTGGAGCGTATTAGAGATTAATTTCGTCAACAGGAGACAAATCGGATATGCATACTCAATAGATTGCTCATTGCACCCTGCCTCAACTTGCTGCCAATCTCCTCGTCGTCAAACAGTGCACACATATTGATAGTTCCCCTCCCCTCCAAGTCTTTGCTCGCCTCAATAAGACCTTCCAAAGCTGACCACGAACACAGCTTGTCGTCGATCCTAGGTGCAAACAACAACTCCTTGGAAAGGCCTCCCACGCAGCCCGGAGTGAATTCATATAGCTCAAGCTCCCAGTTCAGAATAGAAGAATCTAAATTATTCCAGATCAGCACAAGGTATGGGATCAGGATATGGCGGAGATGGTTTTACAATCTGTGACACCAAGCTCAGATGAAATAGCCTTGACGAGGCGGGCTGGTTGGCTGGCCGAAAATGTTCCCGCAGGAAGAGATTTCTGATCGTCCTCGGAACTGCATATAGTCAGCCCCCCATTCGACACAATACAGACTGATTAAGTAACCTCTCAAGTCCAATCACAGGCGTCATTTGCGTCTCCGGATTGAAGGGACCAGAGGCGGCACTCCCGAAGTGCGGTGCCAAAGTCGAAATTCTCGCGATAGGCCAGTCTAGTTTCACCAGCTTGCTCTCGATCTTTCCGTCTGATGTCTTGACAATCACTCGTCCACCAACACCCAAGTCACGGTCCCACCAAGTTGAATTGAACGCGCCTGCGTATGGTGCAACACCGAGCTGGACATAACCGGCGGTAGTTGGCTTCTTAGAGACGGGTTTTAGCTTCGCGGTCAAAGCGTCGATGTGGCCAGCGGCCATAGCTAATCCCAATCAGCATCACCCCTCCACAAGCCATCCAAGGATAAAAATCACATACCACAACCGTTCCCTGGCTTGTAATCCGAAGGAATACTGAATGCTACCAGCGAGGAGCCGTTCCGAGTGGTATAGTACTTTCTGCCGGTCTTGAGCTTTGAGCTCCAGTTGTCTCTCTCGCTCAGCTTCACAAATCCATTTCCCTCCAGTCTCTTGCCGAAGTAATCGACCGCATGGAAGATGGTAGGATTGCCATTGATAAAGTCCAAGAATGGCTGCGTGTATTCCGCGGGAACAATGTCTTTTGCAGACTTCGCTCTACTCTTGGGCACAGGGGGGATAGCACCAGCACCAAGAAGGCCAGAGAGGCGGACTGTCTCGCCTGAGGGTAAAATCACGAGTCCGTTCTCGATGATACGCGCACCAGACTTGAGGAGCTGGTCGATAGCTGCAGTAACGTCGACTGTCTCACACCGTTGGGGTGGAGCGGCGGCAGCAGCGCGGAGGTTTCGGGTGCTGGGAGTGTGCATGGTCGATAATGTATGATGAGAAAGAGACTTATATAGCTAGAGAGGGCGGTCGAGGCTATGATGGTGATGATGAGATGGAGGTGGGTATTTGGGTGAATGGACGTTGAGCTGCTGGGGAGGTTGGTCAAGCTCCGGGGTGAGGAAGCGTGACCAATAGCTCTATCGGGTGTTCACGTGCTTTCTTGCCCGATGACCCCTGCACGCGATAGGAGATTTCCGAAAACGACTTGAATTCACTCCTCCAATGCAGCCTCCCTTCTCTCGACACCAACGCAACAGATACAATAGGGGTATACTACAACACAATGCACAGTACAATACAGATGATACATGACCAAGGCAAAGTAATTGGCGCAGACACCAGGCAGAAACGACACAGCAAAAGCAGACGACATGATACAAGGGAGCTGAAATCAGAGAACACGGTACAGAAGTGGGAATGAAATTAACACAAAGCAAAGCAAAGCAAAGCAAACGAAGCGAAAAGGTACTTGGGTATCCGTCGCACAATTGCACGCAGCAAAAACAGCACATAACACGCGTTCTAATGCAGTAATCAGATGCAAAACCAGACGAAACGACAAGCTCAGGTCCGACCTTCTGAAGCTCAAACGTAGCACATCCGCAACTTCTCGATCGTCTCCCTTAATCCAACCCAATCTTCTCCAACGTCATCCCACGCACATACGTCTCCCCCGAGCTCACCGAGAAGCCCGTCTCAACCCTCCCAATTCGGTCCATATCACCCCTCACAGTCGAATCCGTTGCCGCCCGCCTCAACTCATTCGGCCTCGGGGCCGTCACTGTTCTCTCAGAACTCCCCTCACTCTCCGACTTCTTCTTCAGGCGCCCCGCCATACTCTCGCTCAAACTCCGCACAAACGCTGGTTTTGGGAGCCGTCTCATGGCGCCTCTGTCGCCTGCGATGACAATAAATGGCAGTGAGAGCACTGCCAGGATTACACCGGTGAGCGTGAAGAACATGGTGTCTTGGTGGTGCTCGGGATGGTGGACAATGGTGTCTATTGTTGTTAGTCTTTGACTTTGAAGTGAAAGGTGAAGGATGTCCCAGGGGAATGGCGAAGGAGAGGGAGGGGTACTCGAGCGTTGCAATCCGCGCAGAAGGAAGGAGAGGGGCATTTACTGCTTATATGGCGATGTTTGTCTCTCTGCGAGTGGTGATTGTTTGGGTGCTACAGTTGCGTACTGGGCGTTTCTTATGATGTGTGTGGTGTCTTGATTCGGGGAGGATGTAAGGTATGTGGATGAGTATTGCGGTTTGACCGAAGGAGAGCGGGGATGCAAAAGTTCTTAAATATAAGAAGTAGGTACCATACGTACCATCAAGGGGGGGTGTGAGTGGATGAGTACCAGACAACTCACATTGGTCAGTGACACACCCATCCAGCCCTGCACACCACCCCGTCACTCGGGCAAGGCGTCAGATTTCTTTTTTTTTTTTGTTTGATTTCAAAAACTCACATCTGAGCTGAGTTATACCCAGATGTCTGCCTTGTGCATGTACTGCGAGCGGTATGGAACGGTACGTTCCGTTGCTTTGCATACCCATATATTTTGTTCACCGTTCAGAGTTCATTGCTACCTATTTCTCAGCGATCTAATGTTGCTATTCTACCCATAGGTGACGATCGATCAACCGAAAGATCTCACTCAGACATCGTCACATGGGGACTTATTTTTGTGGGGATCCCGTGCCCATATTGTGGAGACGTATATGAGTAATATTAGGAACGATCCGGAAGCCACTTAACGCGCAGATGATTTTTCGACGATTTTCTGCGCGTAGGAAGAATAAAAACCTAACGATACCTTTTGTGGAGGTGGTGGCTGAACTGATATTGGAGGCTATGTGAGTGCTAAAACAGGAGGCGACTGCGGCGGTGCATCAACGAACCATGGGGAGTGAACGAGTGGAGAAACAGATCTCCACGTCTGCAAAAAAAGGGGGGGGGTTTTCTTCACCAGAAGCACAAACCCTACCTCAGGACGCGTACGTCCCTGAAGTTGGGTTGCGATGCTACATGAGATCTTGGGTATCCAAGGGGATTCAGCCTTACGATCAATAAAAGCGGTGAAACATCCACCCGATGTTAGCGGGGAGTTTGCATGAACTTTGTGTTACACATGCACCTCAGACCGACTTGTGGTGAGCCTTGGCTCTCAACGTCCCTTCCTCACGACGATTTCAAGCACTGCACACTTTGGATTGCAGTGGTCAAAGCGGTAAAAAGATAAGGGCGAGGCGTGCTAACAGGTGTCAGGCAATCAGACCCCGCATTGAAACGGGGAACCATCATGGATACGCGTTCGAATGGAGTCGTTTTCATTGGCAGTTGTGTCCTGCACATTGGAAATTACGGTGGCAAATTTCAAAAACACTTAAGCTTCTGAACACAAAATGCGCACAATCACACCCCTCTCACGCCTCAAATGTGCAGGAAGATAGGAAATGTGCGCCTGAGTCAAGTCCGCACAACCTATCCGCACAACCTATCACTCGTCTAGCCACTCCACGCACATTGGTCAAGTTAGTGGACATGGTTTTTGTACAGTCACTTTTGACCGTCACTTCCCGCGAAGTTGCTTTTACAACGTGTATCAAGGGTGGTGAGGTCGGGCTTCCTCTGGCGCCGCATTGGTGAAATATGGTCCTGATTCCAAATGCTCTTTCGGATCTTCGTTTGCATTCAGACAAAGTTCTGATGGGTTGTCTGCCGTCCCTTGCGTTCCAAACAAAGTGTTTGACCTGGAATTGACAATTAGAAGTGATTTTCTGGAGTCATACAAACTCCAGGGGAAGAGCCGGGCATTGCCTGGACAACGACGACAATGACGACAACCAATTCAGAACCACCTGACAAATGCTTCTGGCACTGCCAACGATTGATCGGGTCGGCGACCTTGACGGCCATAGTGCGCACCTTGAACCCGCCTAGTTCCCCCAGGAGCGTTGGGATGGTGGAGTAGCGGGGGTTGGGAGGAAGGAAGTGAACATCGCCCGATGACACTGGATAACACTGTCTTCGTTGTACTACGTAAAACTTTTCTGTATTTATTAATCTTCACTACTGCTCGGTAGAAGTAAGTAGGTTCGGCCATAGCCTTCGGGCTGCATGCCATGATGAATAAAGATTTTCTCTAGTTTTGCAACGCGTAATTATCAGTGATTGTGTATGATTCATAAGTTCACGGTGGATATATTCTCTAGGCATCAGTATTCTTCGTCTACGGTTGGAGGAATCTGCCGCATACTTTGGGAGGGTTGTCTAAACGCTCCTTTCAACTAGCAAGTAAAAGTTTCACGCCATCAACATGTATCACAGCATTCTCAATCGGCGCATCAACTCACGACTGAGCAAAAAACCAATCTTGAACACAACACCTTCTTTAGCGGCAGGCGCTGTCCACGTCCCTTCCATCTCCGCCCATATGCCGAGTCGCAGTGGGTCATAGTCGTCTGTACATGTGCAGTGAATACCCCATCAATGGAAGACACTACGTACATACGAACCCAAGCTTGGATTCTTCGTCCAACCACTGAAATTTTATTTCTTGCCGGGACAGACTTTGATAGCCGCCACCCCACCGTCCATCGAATTTGTTGGAAAACTTTGCTGACAGCCAGGAGGGAAAGAGGTATTGCTGCCCCGAGTGCGAGGGTGATGGGGATGTGTTAGATTTCAGTGGGGCCAAGGCAGTGTTTTGGGACTGCTGGCGTACTTCGGATGGTTCTTACAGAGAATAGGTACTTCAGAAGCGTAGTATAATGCTTTTCTAGGTCTACTTACATGTACACCTCCACCCTTTGACGGATTTCCCCAGATTGCTGCCAGCTCTTGAAATACGGCAACTCTAAGACATAAGAGATCACACCATGGACGGATAGAGTTGTGATGGTAGTTCCCGCAGTAAATCAATGAATGCCGTGATGAAGACAAGCGAACATGCACATTAGGACATTTATATACCTCTAGTGTAAAAACAACACCTTGTCTCACTTGGTTTGTGTCTATGGATCCTGGGGATTTGCG
The DNA here is from genome assembly GCA_014904905.1 of Wilcoxina mikolae CBS 423.85. Taxonomy (NCBI): domain Eukaryota; kingdom Fungi; phylum Ascomycota; class Pezizomycetes; order Pezizales; family Pyronemataceae; genus Wilcoxina; species Wilcoxina mikolae. Next base: position 381,080 of record MU122109.1, read on the forward strand.
AACTGATGGGCTGAAGTGTGTTTTCGAGTGGCCACAGTCGGAAGTTTAAGTTTGTCATGCAATGACATACATCGGGTGAGAGTTAGTGATTTGGTATCACAATTCGTGATTGCAATTTACACAAGTTCGAGCTTCAGCAAATATATTTGAGCTTAGGAATTCCAGTGCTAAAGAGATTTATCTAGCGAACGTGCATATTTCTGGGCTTTTTGAACACTTCTCTTTGGTAGTGTAAATAGAATCCATCACTGATATTCACTCGATACACTCATGATATCGATCTTCGGAGGCTGTGGACCCCGGGACCCATACATAGCCTCTATTTTCCAGCGAGATCAATCCACCTTCCATACTAAGTACGTTTCTCGTGAAAATGCTCGCCCTTACATGCAGCTTGAGCCTTCCATGGTCTCGACTCTTTCTTCATCTTATCTTCATCTAAACTAAAAGCCATCACCAGCATACGGAGATTTCAGAAATATCGAGCTGGCCAGTGAGAGATCAAGAGTCGTAGAACGTGGCCCCATCCAGGAAACGCGGGGTAATTAGGTGGTTGGGATTTTTTTTCTGGGGGATCAGAGTGCTGTCCTCACAGATCGGCGTAAAACGTTGTATTTACCTCATAGCTAATCAATCGTCCAGCAAATTGCCATCCTTCCAAACAAGTTCAACCACTCCAAACTCCCGCTTACCTAGTAAAGTACTTTAGCCAGATCAAATTCGTTCAAGATGGCTAGGTAGTCAAAGTAGAGTATGTATAAGTTCCTGTAGGAGTACTCTAGGGTGAGGCATATTTATGTAAGTGCCCAGACAAAAAGTAATGGAAGGTATATTGTAGAGTAACTATATGCCGGCGATCAAGGTCTCTTTGCCCTGCCCTGCCATCCGCCGCTCTCCGGCTTCCCAGGGACAAACTGAAATATACGTGTAAGGCGTTATAGCGATTTATATCGATACATAACAGTTCAATTCAGCAAATGAATTCCGAAGTAGTCAGTGAGAGCCGATTACTTTGGCATTCGGAAGGCCCAAAGTTGAAACTGAGATCTAGGCCGCGTCGCCGCAAGGCAGCTAGAGTAGCTAGCTGTCTGCAAATTCAGTCAGAGGATCTAAGTTAGAGTAGCTACTAACAAAACCCCCGAGAAGCGACTAGCGAGGACCTAGTTTTGAGCATGATCTGGGAGGGAACTTTCAATGCAAACTTGATCACCCACAGCCCTTTTGCGTCAACCCGAAAATTCGGGAATGAAAACATCATCAATCTGTTGCGGTTTTCATTACCCATTAAATGGGGGAGCTCAAAAGTTCTGCAGCGGGCTTTCCATTATTAATGGGGAAGTCCAATAGTTTGACCGGCGATCTGATAAACTGCTGTCCGGATGCACTCCGGTTTCCGCTAGTTGTAGGTACTAGACAAGATCGTGGGTGAAAGTTCTCTCAGATGCCGATGCCGCTAGTATATATGACATGGATGGAGAGTGTTCATTGTAAACTCAGCCCCAGTTGCGAGTAATATAGCGGTTGGTCCCGAGCTGATTGATAATTTATGTTGCAGAATCACCAGGGTGTCTTCGTGTACGACTATTCCATAATTCCCGCATCTCGACGCTCAATCCACACCAGATCCAGCCAAAACGAGCAGCCATTACGTTTTACAACCCTTCGGTTGCAGTCCAGTCCATTGATATTCTCACAAAATCCGGTGCTCCCTAAAACCGGACGCGGGATTCCAACCAAAGTTAAGAGGGGTGCGTGAAAGAAGACTTTCAAGGGGGGCACGTGTGAGGAATAAACGGTTTATGAGCCTGCATCTGCCGATTATACTGGCTGCAGAAACTGGGACCCACCTTAAGGATGAAACAACAAATCACAAAAGACTTGCATTCGGAAGGGCTTCCGGACTGCTGTGGAGTAGAGTAGTTCATGGAGGGAGGGAGAGAGGCTTCGGGAATTCTTCCGAATGCCTTCCGATGATTCGCGAAAGTTTTGGTGGGCAAAAATCCTTCTACGAGGCTTCTGCAGTTTGATTTCATCCTCCCAGGACTTGGTGGATGCGGCCTGCAGAGATCATGATGGAAAAACCTAAACCCCTCACCGAGCGTGATAGCTCTCTGGGAACGTTTATTTTCTAAGCTCTGGTTTCATGCGCTTACATTCGCTACATGCAGTCAGCACCATGCAAAGCACGAGTTGAAAGTACAAGCTTTCAAGATGGGGCCAAGAGGTACATGGCATGAAAGGTACACCAGTGACTGTCAACCACCGGTGGAGTGACGGTACCAGGTGCTCTCGTACCGAATCCAGATGGGAAGGTTTCCTTTTTCCCTCATCTTGATCTCCTCTTTGTGCCGTACTCGGTACACTCATTTGGAGTAGAAATGCATGCGCCACCGATTAAGAAATCATATTTCTGGTGGTAATTACCGCGACAGGCTGCCATGGTGTACTATTGCAATATTAAGGGGAGAACCGTGTGCATAGACTATGATACAGAGAGAAGAGAGAAGGAGAAAGACTCGAGATATATACAAAAGAGTGGTGGCGACTATTGCGTGGCCTTTGCCACTCTTGCCACCGGATATCCATGCAACATGTACTTCAAGCTCTCCATCGAGTGATTGCGTTTAGCGCACATGGCATGCTTGTGTACTCGGGCATGGGTGCAAAAATCGGAAAACCCACGCGTGTCTACGACAGAGGGGGGAGTTCTAGGAGACAAAAAGATGGAAAATACGATCTTGTTGGATGGTCAAAGCTCCCATACAAGTCCACCATTTCAGCAAATCACACTCATTCCTTTAAATGGTGGATGTTGGACTTGTTTCGAGCTGCTTAAATATCGTTCCAGATCGTTTTCCGATTTTTGCACCCATACCCGAGTACCCACGCTTCCCAGACCCCGCGGAGATCCACTATCCATATATAACGCTCGGGGTGGGATTTCTGGATGACAGCCGGGCGTCTATTCTCACTTAGAGGGCGACAGTTATACTGTAGATGTTACGATTGTAACGAACTACCCATCGTTTTATGAGTTCGTCCCAACAACAAGGCACTCTAAATAACGTGCGTAAACCAGCTTTCTGATGGAGATACCGAATCTTCGTGGTGCAGTTCACGTCGCGACATTATTTAAGGTTCATTATCTTCGTAAGCGAGGGTGCCTTGGTTGGTAGGTAATCTGCTCAATTGGCTCAAGTGTTCTTGGGGCTCAATTGGCACAGGATTTTGCTCGCGTGCTTAAGTGCCTAAATCGTTTCGTGTAAGAAAAAAAAGTGTGGAGATATTTTGAAGATAAACGCGATTTTGTTTCGCGCCATAAGACGTCGTTTCAGCACATTTTAATGATAGATAATTGACAGCCGTAGGCGCGAAACAAAATCGCGTCCGTCTCCAAAACAGACCGTCCTTTGCTACGGCTTTACTGCGTAGCCTAAAGCCGTCACGAGACTAGTCGACTAATTGGTCTGCCAGACTAACTGTTTCGCTTTACTTTACTGATTGACATCATAGAACGCTAAAATGCGAAAAGTCATAATCTATAATGGCACTTTGCAAATTTCACATATCTATCGTCTATCAGCCTACCACCGGCTACCGACAGATAGGGATAAAATTTCCGGCAACTAATGCATGGTCTCTGGTATTCTTCCACTCTAAAGTATGGAATGGCGGGTGGGTATTCCGAAGTTTACGTTCGAGACCCGGGCACCCGAACATTGTGGATGAAGGAAGGACGGGCATGGACTGGTGGCGGGTTGATAGGATATCTTTCGAAAGGTGCAATTATCTATTGTTCTGGCCATTCAATCTGGTGCATTGTATCTCCCCAAAGCTCTTATACAGCATAGCCATATATCAAATATGGGCATATCTCCAGCTCCCTACACGCAAGGGATGTGTAAACCGTATAATTATCCAATATGCACATTGACATCTATAGGCCTAAGAAATCGCACAAAAGGTATCCCATAAATCGCTTCAGGAAATTTCCCTACACCGAACCCTCCTTACACCCAGTTCTCAGAAATCGAGCTCCTCGCGGCCATCGAATTACGCGGATTAACCATTGAACTCCTACGGGTTCCTCTCCCCTCCGTCTCGCGTGTACGTTCGTAGTAATCATCACCTTCCTCCTCTTCCTCTTCCTCCTCTTCACTCTCACTCATCTCCACCTCCTCCTCCGTCCTGCTCCTGCGTCGTTCATAATCCTGCAAATGTGCTTGGTTCATTGTTCTTCCTACCCTATTTATCGTCCTGACGATTGGAAGTCCAGATGTATCACGTCTCGAGATTCTTCGGTGCCTTGTAGTATCCATCCTCTCTAGATCCGGTTCTGTGACCATACCCGCTGAATTGACTTGCTCCTCTCTAATCGGCAATTGGATTTCGTGGGGGAGGTGGTACGGGAGTGGTATATCACGAAAGGCTCGGTTGGCACCAACACTGTTTTATTTTTAGCAATTCACACAGAGAAAGGGTTGGTAGAAGGGCTGGAAGTGAACATACTTTCCAACATGCTCATTTTCCATTCGAAAGAAGCTCCACATAAACCTCCTCAGAACCTCACCACAAGCAAGCAAAAAGGGCAGTATTGTCGAATGCTGAGTCTTTCCAGTGTAGACAACGTAAAAGAACCAATCACACCGGAGAAGGGGGTCGAGAAACATCGCCAAATAGTACGGCCAGACTTTCTTGTATCCTAGGTCCTTCCTCAGGAACGGATGTTTTGCGTAAGGGTCGAGAAGAGACCAGTCCATTGCTATGTCCCAGACGGTGACGTAAATTGAATTGATACTAGCGACCGCAATGAATGCCGCCTTTGCTGGCTGGGAACCCGTATTGCGTTGCCAGATGCTGAGCATCATATAGTGTAGAACCGTGAATGCGTACTTGCCGCCATTCACGAGGTGAGGAAACCACATCTTCGAGTTGTAATAACGCCGGATACACTGCAAAAGACGCCACAGAGCTGGTACTGTGCTCATGAACCCCATCAAACGTGAGTGATTAGAATTGCACTGCGACGGGGAACGCCAGGAGTTGGAATAGAGGCAGAAGAAAAGGGCAACGTTCTACATGCGCAATCATTAGCCACGGTTTAGAGGAGGGCAGATGAGGTAGCTAACCCCCATAACATATGTGTGTGAGCACAGCATATCGCCAATCCAGAAGTCTCTGAACTCGACCGGGTACGCTCCTGACAGAACGAGGCGCCACATCGTCTTCACAATCCACTTCCGGGAATGATAATAACCAATCCGAAAAGGCATCAGTAAAAGCCCACCCACTACTCCTGTGAATATCGCTGGCCAGAATATCATATCTATCCTCCCATCCCAGAAATCATAGCTGCTAAACCAGAAACATATTGCCCATATTAAGCTCACTATCGCTGGAAACTAATCCACAGAGGGTCAGCAAGTACCCCCACAAACAAACAAAAATAACAGAATCTACCTCCATAAATTGTCTATAGTTTAACTGGTTATGGGGATCAAACTCGAAAATGAATGCATAGTTGATCTTGTTGTTTTTCCAAACACGTAGATTGAATGTGAACAGTAATGCTTGTAATAGGAGTAGGGCGACTCCACCCCAAATCTGTTTCTTGTCAGTAACTGGCTTGTTTTGTTTGGGAGACCGACACACCTGCAACAGATAACTTGACCGCGACGCTTCATCGGGACTGTGCGACCTTAACAATGTATTATGCAGCCCATAAAGCCCGATAACAAATGCGGTCCCAATATAAAACCAGCTCCTCGATACTGAACCGTAGTATAGCGCCTTGCTCTCTTTCGATCGCAACCTCGCCGACGCCTCTTTCCTGTTTCCTCGTTCAAAGAAGCGGGCGAATAAAGCCTCGGTATCGTTAAGTAGGGCATCCAACTCATTATCTGTGCCTCCGAATCTACTCTTATCCACGTATCCGGTCATGAATCGATGCGAAGTCCTCAAGCCACTTGCCTTATCGAACTTCTTGGTGATCTTGCGGAAGCATTCCCGATTCACCGTAACATAAGACTTCAACATCTCCAATCCATGGTAATACTCTATATAAGCTCTCTTGAGCCTTCGCTTCGCGAATCTGTGTGCTGGATTGTTGAGAGGCTTCCGAGCAGGGGCGCGTCTCACATAGTCCCTTGTCCCTTCTGGGGCTGTGATAACGCCGGTGTATACTTGAGCTGTTGTCGGTTGCGGTCGGGTGAGTCCATTCACAGCCTCTGTAAAAGATTTCCACCCAACCCTTTTCTTGCTACTACCACCAGAATCCATAGACGAGACAGGATAGCCATCGTACCCAGAGCTGCTCATTTCAGTATCTATGATGTCCTCTGTGTCGTCCTCTTCAAAGGGAATATTATGTTTCGCCTTGAACCAGCGATCCCGCATGATGTCCAGCTGTTCCCGCATCTCATCAAAGCGCTTTAAAGCCTCATTTTCTCGGCTTTGATAGAATTCCTCGCATTTCTTCAACTCCCCAAGCAACCACTTCAAAAACTCCTTCTCAGCCTCCGCTTGCACCTCCTCAATTGTAGCTGCACGTTGTTGGGGAGGCGCAGCCGACGCCTTTCCTAATGTGAAGAGACGTTTCAACAATGGCCGCGGATTCGATAAATTCGGTCGACTCTGCGGAGTAACAATAGGCATGCTCTTGACACTGTACGAAGATGGTCCGAGCGCGATGGCCTCGCCCTCGTAAACGTCTGGCGATCCAACGGGCTGTATGGGATCTGGAAGCACTAGTGACGGAGGTTTTGTAGGTTGGAATGGCTCGTTATCGTCTTGGGGGTTCTGTGAGATGCCCTGCCAAAATCCCGAACTCCCATACGATGCCCTTTTCCATCCTTGCGATTGGGGCGATTGGTTCTTATTCTCGTTATTCAAAAATCCTGGTAAAAACCAAGAATTCCTAAATGATGACCTTTTCCCTGCCTGTAGATACGATGTCCTCTTCCCCCCTTGTTGCTGAGGTGGGCCCGAGAGAGCAGGTTGTAACGGCGATCGTGCAGATATTGGTCTTTCCGGAACGGCTGTAGTATCGCTTTCAACGTGATCCGAATTTGAGCATACAGAGTTTGACCATCGTGAAGGTAGATGTGGAGATTCCGCTAGTATCTGAGAGAGACGTCTTCCTCTTGTCCCAATCCTAGGATCTCCTATGATTCTTGATGCTCGGAGCGCATTGATTGCAGGCGATGAAGATGCGTAGCGGAGTTTGATTGTAGTCGCGTTTATTCTTTTCTTTCCAACCTATAACGAGGGTTAGGAGTGCTCAAGGGACCGAAAGTGGCTCTTGTAACCTTGTATTCCACATATTTTGTCTGCCATTCGGGGATCATAACATCCTCAAGAGTCCTTCGTTGGTCAGCCAAGTCAAATCAATAGTAACAGTCGTACGGTCAGAGGTAATCTTACTTGGCGAACTTCATCGTTTCCGGTGATTAATTATGAGAGCGAGGTCTAAGATGAATGGTCTTCTCGTCGTCTGACGGAAATTTTCGCCTCGCTCGCAAGCTCGTTCCCTACGGTCGCAAAGCGATAAAACCGTAGGGCGTGGCTGGTGAGATAAGATGGATAGATGAATAGAGTAGTAGTAGTAGTACGGAGACTGTGAATGGAAAGAGAGAAAGAAGGCCGTTCGTTCAGTAACACATACCGTACTTGCCAGTACATGTGTCGGATGGTACCGGTCGTTGGTAGAGCCGAACCGGGAGTTGGGGAGATGACGATGCTGTGTCGTGTGGTGATGTGTCCGATGTGCCCACCCTGCTGTAACGAGTATCGAGCTACTGTCACCTGGCGAATTTGGCTTGTTAATTTTGCCAGTCTTTTTGCAGGGCGGTCTGTAGGCTCCGGCGCGGTCACTCTAGACTTACTTAAGTAGTAAAGATGAAGCAAAGAAGAAGCATACTGCAGGTCGATCCAGTGTGGATGGGGAATTGTTCACTAAAGGCTGTCCAGTCTCACCCTTTGATTTTGATGACCGTCAGGACTCGCATTGTTTGGTCTTCAGAAGCGTCATTTTCAGCTCCGGTTGTACTAGTACCGGTGCGGTACCTTAATGCTCCGATTCTAGTCCAAGCTACACGCCTGACGGTAACACACCCCATGGGGAACTTAGAAGGGTCTCAATACCCTGACTACCGGAATGAAGCAGCAGAATTGCACAAGACCACCTCTTCTCTGTGTTTGTTTCCACCTTCATATTGTTCAATACCAATGGCGAATGCCCTCATAAGTACTACAACAATTCCCATCGGTACTTATCCGTCATTTCTTTCATCCTTCCATGGGTGGTTACACTACGCCAACATCCCAACATCATACGGAAGCATTCCGACGACCAGCTAGCTGGCAACGGCTACACCCAACCTTAAATCTCTTCATGTGGCGCACCTGATCTGATGAATTCGGAGTGCGCTTCCGAAAATCTTCATCATTGGATACCGTAGTATCTGTTTCGGAGTCCTGAGGGCCTGCAAAGTCAATGCCGGTCTTCGTCGGTTTCCATCGGAATCCCAGCATCGCACAAAAGATCACCCATTGGCCAATGGCTGCTGGGTTTCCCATCCAACACATTCAGTCGTCCGAATCTTCAGCTTGGCCATGGTGAAAGTAGTCTGATAACTATTGGCACCTCGGACTTTGGGTATTTCTTGGGGAGGGGCATTGGCAAGTCAGCCATCAGTTGTGACAAGCAGAATGATTTCCCGCCCAGGCAGTTAGGGAGGGCATATGACCGTCCTGAACCTATGCTGTCATGCAAATAGTACCTCTTTCCAGTTGAAGAGAAGAAATGCTTTTTCATCCACTTGGATATATCTAAGACACTCAAATTGACTTCCCGCGTCTAGCGAGCGTGGATCTAGGTTGTCAAAGGTATTTTGAACGCTGTTTTGGGATTTGGCCAGTGTGACGTGACGGATCATAGAGCTGAGAACGTCAAATCTACTCTTCGCCAGTTCGCCCAATTTCCTCGTTAACAATGGTCTGAAGCTAAATTACTCTCGGCCCAGCTCTACACCTTTTACGCTTTTGCCATGCTTCTTCGAGATATACCCTATTTAGATATCCTGACCGCTCGGACAGATTCTAAACTGTAGATCCAGTGTCTCCCATTCGTTGAAACCGACGACTTAGTGGTACAGTGCTGGGCACGCGAGCTCCGTCCTCATTGGGATTTCCTCACGAGGTATCAAAAAATTATCACAACAAAAATCTCGTCCGAACCATCGCGCTCGCTACAGTAGTTTCCTGCCGTTTTTCGCGGGCGGAGATCTAGTAGTGGCTAATGCATGTGAAAACAAAGCTGTCACCGGACTAACGAATCTCCACCAAGGCTTCCTACTGTAATGCATACTGCTTGCGGCTGATATGGACTTTTGATATTCGCGCTTTCGAAACTTTTTTTGCGAAGGTGACGTCAGGATATCGAACAGGCTTCTGAAGGACCTCGGCCCTGAGCTGTCAGAAGCGGGAAGCTAACGCCAGTTCTATGCCTTAGTTTGCTACATCACACATTGATATCACGAGGCTTCGTCCGAAGGGTTTTAAAGTTTCGGTATTGGAAAAAAACCATCATGCTCGAAATCTCGTACGAACCTTAACAGCATATCACAATAGACACGAATGTACTGTCAACTCATCCGCTGGTACGCTACTACCTAGCTTCGGAGCTGTGGATTGAACTGGCCGCCTAGAAGTTTATAACTAGGACAATAGAGGCCCCATGATTCAAATACAAAGGAGCTGATGAATGAACCGGCCGCCCAAAAGTCTATGGCTGAAACAATGGGGACCCGTGGTTCACATACGAAGGTGTTAAATATTTTCTATCGTAATTATCATGGCCATTCCATTACCAACGCTAAGGATGTGGCATTAAGTAGTTCCCCGTTCCTGCCATCTTGTCGTGATATCTATTCGGGATGCCAATACCGGTATCATGGACAACAATGACAGAAAGTGCATCAATCCAAGATCTCTTCTCCAGATTTCGCGATTTGGACTGAAATTGATTCTGATAGATGAAATTGAGCTTGGGGCAAAAGTTTTAGAGGTATGGCTGAAATTATGATCCATTGAGTTGTCCGAAGAGGCTAAGGAGGACGGGTTCCCTCGAAAGACGTGGAACTGATGGTCCGACTATGTGATGGGGGCCCGTCATCATCGTAGGCAGAGTTATTGCATTGAGCAGCACTCGTATACAACGCCGCGCCTCCGGACAATCACTTTTGACCGTTACTTCCTGGCCGTCACTTATGACTGTCCGAACTTCTGCCACTTATTTTTGGAGGAGGAAACATCGAAATTGATCCACTAGAATGTACACAACCTTACAAATACTCCTTATTAACCGCCTACTCAACCAAAAAGACTCAATGACACCGAGCGTTCCTTTCCCACTCTCGTCCAAAATCCAGCCCCTCTACTGTGATATCCATCCCTAGCCCCACTCTAACTCCAGCTACAGGAACGCGGTTGAAGGTAGGCATCTTGAGGGATGCGTGTATGTGTGATTCACCAGAGAATATTGTTGCAGGAGTTGGTAGAGTACATTCCAAACAGACAATTCTTAATGGAGAGCACCGTGCTAGAACTACAAGACCCCTATCATGACTGAAACCTCAGCATTAGCCTCCTCCTCCGACCTGAGTTCAGAACTCAACACTACTCACCACACTACTCGAACAGCATATTTAGGTCCGGAAAATGGCAGGCTTGTTAGCATCCAAAAATAAGGGGCAAACCTTCGGACAGCCATCAATGACGGCCAGGAAGTGACGGTCAAAATGACTGTCCGGAGTCACGGAGTGTACACACTGCAGCAAAACCGAGTGACAATCTGATGACCACCATCCTAAAAATTACACGCACATCCTTTTCTAAACAGCTCACAAGAAGCGATTTAACGTAGCTAAGTACTAGGAAATCGATCTGGGACCAGATTGTCGTTTGCCACTGTAGTGGCGGAAAAATTGTGGAGTTGGTTCATGATCAATCAACATGTCAACTAGACATGGTCACTCTATTTTGTGTACATGTCCATTAGGGAAAGCCCAATCCAACGCCTTGTCAATTCTAACACAATGAATCTGATGTACAAACTGTACAAACTGCAGTGCTCACCTCCCCAAAAAACTGCGGACCGACAATCCGTATCCTTAAACAGATAACAAAGGTATTCTATGCACCCAGTATTCATCCAAAACAAAAGTCTTGAAAGTAAAACACTTCGAAACTCCTATTCTACCACATTTCTTCAATCCCTTCGTTTATCACCATTACCTCCGCCACCATTGCTTCTGCCAATTTCGACCACCTTCTTGTCCGACCATTTGATTTTATAACGTCCCCCCCTCCAATCAATTGGACCAGGTAACAACGACCGAATCCAAACATAAGACGCCAACCCCTCCCTACCAATCCACTGAAGAATCCATGCTCCCAAGGTCCGACCTCCCCGGTTGGCAATGAAAGCTGGCGAATTCTCGTCGACGGCAGTTGACCTATAGCTGTGGATGAAGTTGAACAAATGTCTATCAAATGTAGCCCAGATAAACATGCTGAACAACCAGGCCCACCCGAAGGAAAACCAGGAGGTTCCAATCGAATTGTTGATAAACGGAATGGTTGTGGCCGCATAAGCTCCAATTAGCGACATGGAGATTGATTCGGTCGTACTCTCCATCAGAGTAGCAAAAAGTTCTGTATATTTCCGAACACTGATCCATCTAATCCTTCTCGCCTTGTATTCAGAGATTGACATATCCGACAGCGGCTGGAAGACAATATCGGGACACATTGCATGTTTACCCCACTTCCTCTTGCCTAACCGTTCCTCTTCTAAGGGCGTCCTCCAAAGCTTTGCGGATATCATGTGGTCCTCACAGATGTAATCGGCAAAGTAGTTTAGTCCTGCATTCACGCCTCCGTCCCGGGTTACTTCGGCAAGATGACTGCGGCGAAACAGTTCTGATTTTCCTACCACACAAGACGCCAGCCCGAGTGTGTTGATGGCTGAATAGAACTTAGCATGTGAACTCGATAAGAAGTTCTCTTCGAGTCTGCCTCCACCGTGGGATATCAACTTCGTCAACCAGTTTTTCTCGGCGGGACACGGGTCCTTTCGAAGCAAGGGACTGGAGGAACTCCTGGCCGAGGAAGCAGGAAGAGGATTATCGCGGACACGGGAAAGAGTTGGGGTGATGTCGAAAGCAATTGGAAGATGATGAACAAGCTTATATCCAGGGCGGCCCTGTGTTCCTTCCAATAACTCGACGGCGCGACGGAGAGTTCCAGGCGTGATCCAAACGTTGCAGTCGAGGATCCAAACAATGTCGCCGGTGGCTTCACGGTACGACTTGCTCAAATTTCTAATCTTTGGGTTCGGTCCCACGTCTTCCTCACTGATCACCAGCTTTGCGTTGATATTTGGGTGCTGTTTGAGAACATCATTGACTATCTTGATCGCCGGATCGGTAGGCGATGCGATACAAAACACAAGCTCGAACTGGCTGGTCGGGTAGTCGAGGAGACAGGTAGAGACCAAACAAAGATTGAGGTTCGGGTCGCATCCTTTTATTGGCCGTAGAATCGTGACGAAGGGGAGCTCGGCGTCCGGAATTTGTGGGGGGGGCGGAAGTTCGGCGTAAGCTCGACGTCTACATGATCCAGATTATCAGCGAAGCCCGTGAGTACACAGGGGAATACAATAACAGACATCCACCTATAACCCACGATGATGAGCATCCATATGATGATATAATAGACCAAAGCAAACCAGCCCCAAAAAGGGTGGCGACTCCATTCTGAACCAGCCAAGATTTGGTCAGGTTCGCCGCTGCCACCGAGCGTTGCAGACAGTGGTGATGCTTCGGCAAAGGCTGCTGCAGTCATGCGGATGAACTGGGCGACAGAATGAGTAGGCGCAAGACAGCTAGAAATTGGCAAGTAGGCGACGACAACAAAAACGAAGAGGGAGAGTGCAGTCTCGCAGTCGTATTGTCCGCGCACAGAGAGAGTGGAAAGGAGATGAGAGGGAGAAGACATCAGCCTCTCTCCAGTGTGGAATTCTTCCAGTTTGGGATTTGGGAAGAACAGGCAGCAGAAACAGCAGTGGAAGCAGAAGCAGAAGCAGAATAAGGAGAAGGTGCATGGCAGCACTCGACTGGGGAGTGCGGTCGATCGACCAACATCAAATTACCTCTTAGTACTTCCAGTTATCAATTGGATGTAGGAGCGTGGTTAAGGTTAACTCAACGACGCGTACGTACATGTACCTTTCTGCAGGGGCACTTAAGGTTAAGGTGTAAAACTTAAAGGGGGCGCGCTTAGGTGGCTTGAGCCTCACACTTCCCTGCAGCACCGCCAATTACGCCGAGGGGTTCTATATCATAACTCCTGCTCTATCTATCAACAGCTATCTAACGTCCGCTCGTCTGTTCGGCCATCTCATAATGCCTCTCACAATCATCAGATCCTCTCCAGAGGAATCCTCCTACACTCCGCTGTCGACCTTCCAGTCCGAAACCCCAGAATCCTTCTCCACACCTGTTCTTCACTACCGCCTAGTCGACAGCAAGGTCCTTATCTCCAGCGACCAGGCTTCTCTGATTCCTATATTTGGGGCCCAAGGCACGGACAGTAGCGGTTCGGCTACCGAGATCCCTGTGGACGGCATCGATCTCTGGGTTACAAATGAGTACACTGCCCACCCTATCCTCCCGGATAATAGTGCTTCCGAAGCTAACATACCCTTTGTGCAGGAACCTAATTCTTTTCAACAAACCCCTTTCGGTCGGAGCAGTCATACCATATCTCTCTCTTACCCTCCATGCCATACAGCGAGTGAGGACCGAGACAGGGTTGTACATGCAAATTTCGCTTACGCCTGACATCTCGAACGTCTCCAATTCCGACGAATATGACGATGATGAGCTTCTGGAGCTTACCCTGATACCCAAGGCGACGGGAGAGATCCCTCAATCTGACGTTGCCAACGCAATCTTCAAGGCTTTGAGTTTGTGCACGAGTCTCCATTCGGCGGCATCGAATAGTGAAGACGAGGACGGGGAGGGCGAAGACCGTATTCTATTTGAGGGCGATGGAGACGAACCTAGACTGCAGGGATTTCCTGGTGAGGGTGGATGGATTACAGCGGAAAACGTTGACCAGTTTCGATTTGACGATGCCGAAGATGATGGATCGACGGCCATCTTGGGCCCCGGTGCTGGGATTGTTCGACGGAGGGAGGGAGACGAAGAAGATGCTGTCGCTGAAGGTGCAGATGGTGCAGAGGAATTAAAGTGGAGACGAACTGGTTAAATCCTCGAGGAAGGATGTACTTTGGGTGATTTTGATATTGGTATGGAGTCGCACCTTTAAAAGATAATGTATTATATCAGATAGGTAAGTGGCAGGGAAGTATGAGTATACAAAAGCTAAAAAATGCCAGCACAATCACATTGCCTAGTATATCACATGCTATTGCTTCTACATCTTGACTAGAATAATCTCTACAGTCTAATTACATTATATCGCACCAGCTTTTTAAGAAAAGACACCCAACCAACCTCCCATCTCCCAACCCTCCCCATAATCTATATGACCTCTCAGGGATTCCACCAAGATTCCGATGGCCTTCGAGAGAATGAGCCCCCATTACTCGTCTCCTTTGGCTCATCATCGACTAATGCAACACTCGATCCGGATCTTGATGAAATCGAAAGGAATGTTTGTGAGTGTTGTTCACGAAGAGAATGAGAGCTTGATGTATTTCTGATAAGAAGCCGGCTTGTTTCCGGGACCCCAGACATATTTAACGCTAATGCAGATGTACCATTCCTTTGTTGATGGGGACTCAACGACAAAGCTTCATCAACACCATTTTCCGGGATGGTCGGGATTGGTGTGCGAGGTGTTGGTGGAGTTGTGCGCTGCTCGGAGACGGATGCACCTGGACTTGGGGTTCTAGATAAACTTCCACTACTATTACTGATGCGTTCTCCTTCGACTGTCGATTCTCCAGCAGGTAGTGACAATTGCAGAATATTTGCCGAAGTCTCAGTGGCCGTCAGCCCTTCAATACTCGAGCTGCCGCTGCCCACTCCCAGACCCTCCTCTTCAATTCCCTCTACACCAAACGGTGACGGAAGCGTTTCGGTCGATGGATGGTGGAGCGTCAATTTTCCAAATTGGGAAACCGACGAAGACTCACTGCTTCTGGGAGTCTGTGCCCTTGGTTGAGTTGGGATTATTCCGTCCGAAATGGAATGCCGACCGGCTCCTGGAAGAAAACAGATTTCTCCTGGCTCTAATCGGTTGCTTCGTGTGCTTGGTCGTCGTTGCGAGTGTTTACTGCTGACCCTTGATGGTTGTGAGGGTACTCCAGGCGGGGGATATTTAAGAGGTGGGTATCGTTGGCCTGGGAGCGAATAAGAAGACAGAAAATTGCTCGATCGGGATGATCGAAGCAAGACAAGTGTTCCAGGGTGGGGCTCGGCGGGAGGAACTAGATGTACTAACGGCACTGGCCTTGGTAATTGGCGAAATGCAGGGTGTTGCTCGGCTTCGCCTGTGAAGGACATACGCTTTCCTTTCCCCGATGGACTGGCAGGTGGAGAAATAAGGCACTTTTCTAGGTCGCTTTCTCGAGATTTGGGGAACGAGATAGAAAGGGGAGTGCCTGTGAGCTTTAGGCCGCTGGCATGTTGGTGCTGTTTGCGGCGGCGATAGTAAAGGAAGCAGAGGAGGGCTAACAACAATACGGCGGCTATGGAAGCACCGGCTATTGCAATGGCAGGTTTTGAGGGCAGTGGAAAAAATTTATCGGCTGGTATGACGGCGGGCACTGGGGTGGTCGAGGTGGAGGTACTCGGAACTCCTGGCGCGGGAGGAATTATGGTGGATGCGGAAACGGTGCTGACTGGGGTAGATTGTGGGTTTGTAGTTTGAAGGGCTGAGACTTTTGCTGGTCCGGAACTCACAATTGTCGCAGTCCTCGTGGTTGCTGCCCTGAGAATGCTCGTTCCCTGTCCCGTGGAGGTGGAAGTAGTGGAAACGATTTGGAGTGTGGACATTTTTGGATCGCGTCCGTGGGGTGAATGTCAATTCGATGACGTTGCGATTTACTCACTTGATGGATAACTACGAAAGCAGCAATTATGGAATTCTGGAATGAATAGACGGGCGATCTTGTTGCCAGATATTGGGGAAACAACTGAGAGAGACGTGAAAAGCAAGCGAATGGTCGATGGAAAACCGCACTGACAATTCGAGGATTTCGTGGCATTGATGTACCCGTTGGGATTTCGAGCATGTTCAAAAAATCACATTTCTGGAATGCAACGAATTGTAGTCATTAGCCAGTCCCTGTGGGATTTCTCACTGCTTCGATGAACGAGCTTATGGGAGACAAGAAAAGTCTGGTCAGAAAGTGAAGCGAGGAATGCAGGTGCAGCTGAAGAATATTCTGGTTTATTTCCTGATAAGAACAATGTTCAGCCTGTCAGCATGTGCCCTTGCGTCAAGACAATTGCATGTGTTTGACGCTTGAGACTTTGAGAAAATAGTAAACAACTAGACGTTCCCAGAACCACGATGGCGGCGTGGTTTTTTGTGGAGTTGCAGCAACTGATGCAAGGGGACTGCATATCTGTATTCACCCCTACTTTGGGTGGTTGAAACATCACGCAGCGTAATACGCGTCTATGTAAGGGGTTTGAGACAGCCACTTTCATAACAACCGCTGAGAACGACCTAGACCGATCCGGTACAGTCTGTTTTTGGCTGCAGACGCATTGAGGTGTGAATCTGTTAGCAACTCAAATCGGACCACACACAACCCCGGATCTGGCGGAAGTGCACTGAAAATTGTTTGAGCACGATTGAGTGGGTTCTATGAGGTTCAAGCCTAGGAGCATATCTCGTTTCCAGAGCTTGCGAAGTCAGTAGGCGTCTCGTTTGCGAGCGCATCTATGTAGGAGCTTGGATTGATGTGGTATTTACACTCCAAGGCTACTAAGTATCTTATCCGGACGTCACCTTAAGCTTAAATCCGGATGCTGTTTGATGGAGGGGAATTGATCAGCATTTGAAATGGACAATATCACATACCGATATCGCTTGGTGGAAGATCATTTATCAGCATTTGAAATGGACAATGTCACCCGATTTCGAGGAAAGTGGAGAATCGCTGATCAAGCAGGGTGTATCCGTCAAAGTATATATCCCAGCTGCAACGGTCACTCACCCTACAAAGTTACCTGGACAGCAGGTCTAATCGAGACTACAACTTCCGTGCAAATATAACCTCAAATTGAAATTCTAAAAAGAACACAATGACGACCTCACCACCATCCGTCGCCCTCCTCGGCGCAACAGGATTTATGGGAAAACCCATAACTCCCACCTTCATATCCGCCCTGCAAGCAAAAACAATCTCTCGTCTCGTCATCCTCACGCGTGATGCGTCAAATCTGCAACCCTTCGACGAAGCGGTAGAAGTTCGACAAATCAGTTACGATGAGAAAAGTCAGGTGGTAGACGCATTGAAGGGTGTGGATGTTTTAATCTCCACGATGGGGACGAAGGGGGATGTTAAACAAATTAAGCAGAATTTGGTGGAAGCAGGTATACCAAATCTTACCTCTCACGCCCGAATACAACATAGCATGCTGACTGGCGAAAAAAGCTGCTGAGGTGGGAGTGAAAGTGTACGTAAGGTAAGTGAATGGGTTACCCACTGTTATACAACTTTTGTTTTTGCCAGAAGTGACAATCTAACAATGCATATCGAAAGCTCCGAATGGGGAACTGACCATACCTCGATTTCACACTACCACCCTATGTTTCAAGCGAAGCGAGACCATATCTCCGTAGCCGAATCCCTCGGCCTAAAAGCAATAGCAATATTTACCAGTCTCATCACCGAAATTACGTTCTGTAAATGGTTCGGTATGTAGGTGTTTTTGCTTCTCACTGTTTTTGGTATCAAATCCATGTATGAACTTGGTTGATTGGAATATCCACAGGCTTTGACACGGCCTCAGCAACTTGGTCCATCGTCGGCGATGGAATCGCTCCATTGGCGTTAACTAGCCAGCGTGATCTCGGACCCGCTACACTGCAGACAATTCTCCTCGCTTATTACACCCCCGAGAAGTGTCCCAAGTACGTCCGCATCGCGTCCATGAATAAGACGTTGAGGGAGTATGCGGACGCATTCGGGTCTGAGAGTGGTGAAGCACTGAAGCTCCAGTTCAGCGGTCTAAAGGAAGCTTGGGAGGATTATAACAAAATTAAGGCATCGCTTCCGCCGGGTATGCTAGGTGAGTTGTGTGGCGGTATGGTTGAAGGGAGTTGAATGTTAATGCAGATGGATATATAGGGCCGCTATTGCCCATCATGATGGCTGAGGGCGTGCTTGATCACACGAGGAACGATAACGAGCTTATCAATCCAGGGGAAAAGTACTTTAAGTGGAAGACGATTGAAAAATATGCGAAGGAGGTTAATGGAAGGCCGTGGGACAACGGGACCGTTCCTTTCTGATGGACCTCATATCATCTGGAGGGTAGCACTCCGAAGACTGGTGAATTTGTTGTAGCTCTGTAGGAATATCATGCTGTTTGGGTTCGTTGAGATTGCAGAAGAGAAGCAATCACAGTTTCTCACTAGATGTGTGACAATGTGTGTGGCTTTTATGCGTTGGGCGAGCGTTCCAAATTGTTATGAGCATCCACTTGCAAAGAAAAAAGACTGGCCAGTTAAAGTCTGGTTTCAAGTGAACGTCTGTTAAAGAGATCTGCTCATTACTCAACAGCCAACCAGAAAAAGCAGCTGGATCATTATAAACCTGCAATGTTGTCGAAGTCCTATCCACGTACTCAGTGCCACACGTTCAGTATCTACTCGCAGAACACCGATTTAAATAAACTGAGCACCTTGTTTCTCTTATCGTCCGGGTTTATATCTACAGTTCTGACGGTTCCGGCTTGGCTGTTTGTACCCATGCTCTTTCGACGTCATTCTAACTTTTTGCATTCATGCCTCCGCGACTACCTCTCCCCCGGCGAACTTCAGCCACCACCACCACCCTCTTTCGTCGCGCCTTACCACGTCCCCCGCAATGTCTCCAGCCATATTCTGCGGTTAACTCCACGACTTCCATCGAAGCGCCGCCCTTTACTCCCTCTCCACATCCTCACGAACAGCTTAAGCACATTCTCACTACCCTCTCTACCCTCGGTCACGGAGGATCGCCATCTCGCATCGAGTTAGCGCTACGAGGGCTGGAACAAAAGGACGCTCCTGTGCGAATCGCAGTTGTCGGCTCAGATATCCTAACCGCAATCTTTGGTGGCGATGAAGGATGGAGTGGTGAAATGAAGGAATGGATTGCGCAGGGGGGGGAACCTGGGCGAGGTCTCTTGCTGCGGTGTGTATTTGACCTTTGCATATCGCATCAGCTCGACTGATAGATAAAGCTTTGGAACATATCCTAAGCTCACCACGCCTGCCGGATCGCCACTCTCAATCCTCACTGCGCCAATGGAGGTGCTACGGGCGAACAACATCGAGATCGTTGTCACCTCGCGGATTTCTCCCGATCCATTAGTGCTTCTGTTTCAATCCACCGATACCCCCGGCGCGAGGGTGATTGAATATCCTGTGCATAAAACACTCTTCTATGGCGGCTCAGGCGCGGAGGGGGTAGCGAGGCTACTGGAAACTATCACGCCTACCACATACAAACCTCAGCAGGTTTTACGACTCATCTCACTTCCTGGAGCTGCGGCAAAGAACGAACACATCCAGGTCATCGATCTCGACCGAGGCCAGGGTATAGAAGATGTGAGAGCGTGGCTCCTGGCGGGCACTACAACCTCAGGCACTCTCAAACCCGCCGTCAAATCGCTTCTCCGCGATATATTTGCCTCCGCTAGCCACGAACTTTCCACCTCTACCGCTTCCACCACCACTACCACCACACGTATAGAAGACGGCGACACTCCCGAAACTCTGGCTTCCGCCATCATCACCTGGAGTCACACCGCGCATCTCGAGCTCAAAACCTCCGCCGAGTCCCAAGAATGGCGCAAGCTCGAGTGGTGGAAGCTTCTATGGCGAGTTGACGATGTTGGCAATATCTCTCAGCACATTGTTACTACCACTTTCCTCACTCAGAGTGAAGAAGACGTTGCCTTCCTAGCCGGCCGTCTTTTTGGCGCAGGTTACAATAGCCCCAATTCGCTGGAGTTGGAGCTAGAGCTAGATCGTCCTATGTACATCCAAGAGAAGCGAAATGAAATCATGACCACCCTCATCCCCAGTCTCCAAGCCACGGCACAAAAATACCTACTCTCTTCACTCTCCACCTCCGCGCTCTCCGCCGTATCGTCAGCGCTGCTGTATCTATCTGATGTACCTTTGTACTCAGCGCTTACTGTGGCTGCTGTTGGAACTGTCGGAAGCGCGAGATGGTTACAAAGCCGATGGATGCGGGAGAGACGAGGATTTCAAGAGACGGTAAGAGAGAGGGGAAGGGAGGCGATTGTAGATAGTGAGCGGTGGGCTTGGAGCAGGTTAAAGGAGGGGATAAAAACTGAAGCTGGGGAGGGGGAACTCGAGAGGGAAAAGACAGAGCGGCTCAAGAGCGCTTTGAGAGACGGGATAAAGCTTTGCGGTGAACAGGAGGCATGTAAGCTTAGATGATAGAAGATATTAATGAGGCCCAACACCATCCCCCGCCGGTCTTTCGGGATGGATCTTGCGTCCTAAGGAAGGAATTCTTCTATTTGTCCGGATGAAGCAAGTGTACCAGCATGGGCAATGTTGAAAATGAGTAAATACAAGCCAGAATGGGCAAATGGTGCGGCGATAATTGGGATGGTAATTTCAATGGAGGCGTTGGCTTATTGCCATTCGGTGGGAATTCCCGAGGATTCGTTATTTTGAGTGGTCATTTGGACAGTACTAAGTACTCATTGGATATGTCGCCGGTGTAGAAGTAGACCCCAGCTGTTCACTGGGCCAATTTTGTGTGTCTCTGTTCGATACTCGGAAGTGTCACTTTGGACTCCGTTTCAATGGTTTGGACCTTTATGCTCGGTACCACCGCGGCATTTGCTAGCGCTAGGGCTAAACCCTGACGCATTGACCACACCTTATCTGAACCACTACTGGCACATCTCACAGAGATACCATTTCACGATCAAGCACATAGTGGCACATTTTGAGGGTATGAAAGGAAGTTTGGTTGGTGGGCAGGCGACTTCAATACTTCTTCAGCTTTGCAGCATGTTTCCTTGTGACCACCTCGACCTCGAACCTCGGCCCGGGTATCACCCTGGCTCCAAAATACTGACCCTTGCCCGGCGAACATGACTGGGCAGCGACTGGCTGTTCTGGAAAACAGCACGATAACCGCTTCAATTCATCTCAGAGCTCCCATTCCCTTGGTCCTTGAGCAGTCTGGAATTCAGCTACGATAGTTGTGTAACCGTCAGGTTGTTGATACCATCATTTTTGGTCGTTTTTGGCGGTTGTTAGCTACAGCTCGGTCATCACCAGTATATAAGCTCAAGCTCAAGCTGAAGCTTCACCATAATTTCTATCCTGACGCATCAATGACATCGCCACCACCTCTTAAATCCCTCCTCGTCCTCGAATTCGCGGGCCTTGCACCTGGGTAAGATCTCCTTCGCACCTCGTCTTTCACCTCTCAATCTAACTCTCCTCCAGTCCCTTCGCAGGGAAACTCCTTGCCGATTACGGTGCCCAAGTCCTCCGCATCGACCGCCACAACCTCCCACCCCACCCGACCGCCGACCGCCTAGCGTCTCACAAACGCTCCGTCCGCGTCAACCTCAAGTCTCCGTCTGGCATTGCGCTGGTCAAAAGCCTTGCCAAAACTGCCGATGTCCTGATCGATCCTTTCCGCCCGGGGGTGTTGGAGAAGCTTGGTCTCGGGCCGGACGTTCTCCTCACCATAAACCCACGGCTCGTATACGCGAGGATGGCGGGCTTCAGGAGGGAGGGAAAATACGCACAGATGGCTGGGCATGATATCAACTACATTGGCGTTTCGGGTGCTCTGTCCATGCTAGGGCGGCCTGGAGAGAATCCGCATGCGCCGGGAAACATACTAGGTGACTTTGCAGGAGGCGGGATGATGTGTTTTGTCGGCATCCTTCTTGCTCTCCTTCACCGAACGGGTACTGGGAAGGGGCAGGTAGTGGAAGCAAATATGGTTGATGGTTCCGCATATCTGACGAGTTTCCTGCGGTTTGGGCAGATGAGTCCAGATGGAAACTGGAGGGACGAGCGGGGAATGAATTTGTTGGACGGCGGCGCACCGTTTTATGACACATACAGGACCAAGGATGGTGGATTTATGGCTGTGTTGGTATCCCTTCTGTTTATTCTCGAAGTCGCGCTAATGTGGAATAGAGGAGCACTGGAACCACGGTTCTATAAAGCATTTATTGAGCACCTACTCCCGGGGAGAACAGATGTGCCGGATCGCGAGGATAGAGAGAATTGGCCAGCTCTGAGAGAACTATTTACGCAGACTTTCCTGGAGAAGAGGAGACAGGAGTGGGAGGCGATATTTGATGGCACCGATGCGTGTGTTACACCTGTAAAGACGCACATGGAGCTTAAAGCGGAAGGGTTTCAGCTAGGGCCACCCGTGACTTTGAAGGATAGTCCCGCACTTGAAAGTGAAGGGTGGGAGGGCGAAGCGTTGACACCTGGAGAGGGAGGGAAGGAGGCACTGGAGGAATGGTGGGGACTGAAGGAAGGGAAACAGTGGGTTGATGGCCAGGATGGAGTGGAGATGTTAGATGTGAAGAGTAGATTGTAAATATTGCTGATTGCTGTGGAATAATGATACCGCCCCAATAAATTTCTGGAAATATGCTTGCTTTTATCTTCGACGATGAGAAGTAGGGACCATGTGTATAACCGTTTCTTGGTCCTGCAGTCTTATGTATATCCTTCCTGTACACATACGTCCCAAATCAGATCACAAATCTCTAATCCTCCCTTCGGCCCATTCCCATAAGTTCTCTCCGAGAATTTCAATCTCAGCCTTCACTCCACAAAACAACGTCCTCTGCAACGCCTCCTTCCACTCAGGAACTTCCTCAATCCACGTCCTTTCCAACATCGCCATAGCCTTCTGTCGATCCCTCAATGTTAACCCCAACAGCCCCTCCCTACCATTCTCAACCACCTCAACAAGGTCTTCATACCTCACACCAATCCACTTCAGCTCTTCCACACAAAGCGCTACCCCCTCATGCGCCATAGCCCTACTCCCAAACCTCACCGTCGCCACAATCTCAATCCCGTGCGGATCCAAGTCAACAAGCGCAAATACTCTTTTCCCCATGGCTGCCAGCCGTACCAACAACTCCCTCGTCGCAACATCTGGATATCCCTTCCCCGTGACCGCAACCCCATTCTTCCCTACATCGAGGCGTTGGAAAATCGCCTCCTTCTCGACGAGTAGCACCCACTCTACTTCATCCCGCAGCTCAATCCTCTCCACCTGAATTCCGGGAGGAATAAGTGTTGCGGAGGCAGAACACTCCACGGATTCACCTCCAGCCATAACGATCCGCATCCCGCCCTTGACCATACCCTTTGCTGCCGCAACGATCCCAAGTGCGCTCCGAGGAACCGAGAACGTTGCTGCAAGGTCTTCAACCACTTTGTCCACAACAGCTTGCGTTCGGAATAGGGAGACGTGTTGGTAGAATATGTCGCGTTTTGTTGCGGTTTGGTTGGTGGAGAGGAGGTGGTGGATGGTAGAGAGGAGGGAGAGGTAGATGGTGAAACGCCATGCTTGCGTAGAGGTGCTGCCGGGGAAGGTGAGTGTGTGTAGTGTGGGCGGAGAGCTCTGGCGAGAGGCGATTGAAAGCGTTAGTGGGGTGGAATGGGCGAGGGCAATGTGGAAGGAAGTTAGGATGGTTGTAATGCGGGTGAGTAGCTCGGGTCGAGTTTCAGAGGGGGGAGCAGACATGGTGATATGGATGGATGAAGATAGGACGAAGGGATAGCAAGTGTTTGGATTTAGGTCATCGGAGGTCATTCGGTCAAAGATTCAAAAAAATTAAATCATGTGTCGTTATTAAGGGAACAGGACTTCGTTTAATCGCTATGAAATCATTTTACGCATTACCTTTCCTCGGCCTTTGGCCTCCTCCTCACCAGGTTGGCTCCCAGCAAATTTACCGTGGGTGCTTTCTCTAATTCCCCTCCTCTCTTTGCTGCCTGTTCGGTTTCTGTTGACTTCCCTACATCCAAGGTGTTCGCCACCGATATAGCCTCTGCTGGCTTTTTTCCCTTCTTCCTCACCGTTAAAACGTTAGGTTCTGACTTCTTCCGCCGCCCCATCAAAACATTAACGCCCGCCGTCCCCTCCTCCTTCTCTTTCGCCTTCTCAGCAGTTCTTTCCACCGTCCCTGTCACCAATTCACCCCAATCCCAGCCATCCCTGATTATGACATCGCTCGCCTTGACGGCAGCATAACTCCGCTGAACCCACTTCCTAGTTCCATCCTTCGCGAGGTCGAATGTTCCAAAATCGGTGTGGTATAAGAGCGAGTCGATTGTGCGCTGATATCTTTTCTCATCGAGAACGATTGCAGAACAGACGAGAGGTGGCTTGAGCATAAGGTTATCGGAGTCGAGAGCCTTTAGTTTCTTTTTGCGGGGAGACATGAGAATGGAGGCTGGTTCAGATCGGGCGCGCTTCTTTGGTGATTCTGATGACGGATCGGTCCCTAATGAGGTACTGGATAATTGTGTGTCGATGGTTAACTGGATGTTGGGTTTTGTGCACTGTTGGGTTGATTGCTGTGTGTTCACTTGTGTGGATTCCTGGTTCCCAGGCTGTGGAGACGGTTGACTTCCGGGCTTAGCTGCATGTTGAGATGACGGAGTCTGCGTACTCTCTGGTTTTGGTTCCCCGTCAATAACCACCCATATGAACCCGACACATCTACCCAACGAGCACTCCTGCCTCATGCTCATCATTTCCCAAAAATCTTCCACAGAACGAATACTGTTCCACTTTTTCCCTCTCTGCGTCACCTTCTTCCCACTCTCATCGCCATTCAATTCATCCAAAAACCGCGCCTTGGGATCGTCTGGATAATGCGGAATTATTTCTCTTACGGTCAGATCACGGTCCGAATCTGTAACCAACGGATGGCCGCAAATCCACTGTGCCTCTTTTGTATCTTGCCCTTCAGGGAAAAGCTTCCGAGTCTGTAGCCTGTCGAATCCCGGGACAAGGAGATATGCCTTTGCACCTTGATCTGTATACTGCTGGAAGATGGGATCGAGCACTCTACACCACCACGCGATCAGTCCTCGGTCCTCCAAAATGTGTTTCGTTGTATTTGAGGCCGAATTAGGGAATAGATACTGCGTTTGACTTCGTGCAAACAGCGATACAGTGATCTTGGATGTTGGATTCGTTGCTCTTGCGCTCTCAAGAATGACGCGAACAGCTGTCGTAGCAACGTTGCGGAGCAACGAAACCCTCGACTCTGGCGCATGGGCGGGAGTATAAGATGCTGCCGAAGAAGGGAGGTATCCACTGCTGTCGGCTTTCGAGATAAAAATTATTCGTTCGCCGGAAGCGACGAGAGTATAAACGAGCAGCTCTATAGCAAATGCGAGAACATTTTCGTGGGAGATCGCGATGAAGTGCGATTCGAGAGTGGTTGCGGCAGGTCGTTTGGAGGGTGCAGGTGTAAATAAAGGTGTAGTTTTTGCAGGAGAGGTCGCAATGTGGTAAAGCGATATGGAGAGGTCGGAGGGAAGTAGAGAAGAGAGGGCGCTGGCAACTGCAGATCTAGAGTTGATGTTATTTGAATCCATCTCGTAACTTCGTGCTGAGCTTGAGACTGTCGCCGAGTTGGTCGCGCCGAGCGAGCTAGGGGTTGGCGTGAATGGAAATCACACGTGACCTGGCGTCGAGCTTGTTACACAATACCCAGAACCCATTCAAGAGCACAATTATGATAGACCGTCCGCAGAATTTGGGCAATCAAGGAATTCAGTGTCAAATCCCGGTTTGTATGTCACTGTCTACTGATAGTTATGTATTATGCCAATTGGTGCACATCATACAATGTCACTCAGGTCTTCCAAACGGGAAACGGGACTATCCCCCTCTACGAGTTTCCTGCTGGAGTGACTGATGAAAGCCGAAGGTTAACTGAATTCAATACTTACTAAGTACTTGCTCTATTGCTCTCGTACCCAGACCTTTCTCTCCTTGTTCGCAAGCTCGCGCGGAGAAAAAGCTTGCGAGCTTGGCGGAAAAAGACTGGGAAAGAGGGAGTTGCTCTATACAACCCCATTAGTTTGCCAGTGAATAACAGTGGGCAAAACTAATCAGCCTGAAAAGACCCTCCGATATCTAATAGTACAAAAACGCCAGATTTTACCTAAGATCCCATTCGATGCAAACACCCATTTCAGTTGTCGGTCATAAGCACATCCTTCCCCTTCCCCTCTACTTCCTCATCCTTCTCTAGTCCCTCCTTCTCGTCCTGCGCAACTTCCTCCTCCTCTTCTTCCCCAGCTGCATTGCTAGCCACACCCTCCTCAAGGTTCTCGCAATGCCCTAACAGCCAATCGACCACATCTTTCTTGTCATTCAACTCCGCTTCATACACCGCATCATGCCCAGCACCATTCGTAATCGTAGGATCCGCATTCCCCGCCATAACGAGAATCTTCACCACCTCAAGATGTCCATTCAATGCCGCCCAGTGCAATGGCGTGTTACCGGCCGAGTTTCCATGCGAGAGGAGGGCGTGTGGTAATGCGTCGGGAGTGCTGGGTGCTGGGAGAGTGGAGAGGATCTTTTTGGTGAGCTCTAAACACTACGTAAGCTGGAGTTTAAAAGGCGATTGTGTGAAGGGTGAAGACAAACCGAGGTGGCCATTTCCGGCCGTCATGTGGAGGACATTGTTGCCTGAATGTTCATCTCGCGTTGCGAGCAATATTTCAACGTCAGTTGATTTGGTGGATGTCTTTATCTCGGCGAGGATTTCGAAGAAATTGTCGGTTTCGCCGGCGCGTGCAAAGTATAGTAGGTCGTCAATCTGCTCCTCTGGAAGCTGTAATGGGATTTGTTGGGTCATCTTGGGTATCTGTGATTTGAAGATCGCTGCAGAATTTGAGAGGTGGGGTTAGTCCATGGTGGGGTTGGCGGCTCAAAATTAAACTTAATTTAAAAAGCACAAGCAGTGCTTGCTGAGTCGAAGGACTTGAACATCACAACGTCATCTAGATGTATTTGCGAACATACTTCTTAGTTCTTCGAAAGCAAACGATCAGGAATCGTACAAGCAGAAAACAGATACACGAAAGCCAAACACCAGAAGTCATGCGTAATTAAACGGCACTCAGTAATGTAACGTAAAAATGATCTCCAAATATCGAAACAATAACGCCTGCCGAAGATCCAAAATTCCCAGATCAGCCACCCCGCTTCATCAAGTACCCAGGCTGTCATGTTATACAAACCGCACGATTTATGCCCCTAACTCATCCATCCGCTGAGGCATAATTTAATGCACACCGGGCATCTCTAATCTTTCAACCACGCCTTTCGTTTCTCCTCCTTCCGAGCCCGTCGCTTCTCCTTGAACTGTTTGAGCTCCTTCTTGGTGAGTTTCTTCGTTTGGCGCTCGGCCTTCAGACTCTTCCCGTCATGACTATTCGCCGCCGCATCAACATCAAAGTAGAACTCCATCTGTCGTCTGGACTTATTCTCATCATTGTGCGCCTCCGGAACCTGCCGAAACGAGGGTGGCTGGAACTTTCCGGTGAAACGGTTGAATGCAGCAGTGGCTGTGTACTGTGAGGCATCGTCTACAGGTTCTTGGACCTGCGCATAAGGAGCTGTGGGATCGTAGTCTCCATGTATTGCGGGGTTGTATTGTAGCGGATCATACTGAGGAGTGGCTGACTCAGGCGAGGTGGATTCATTGCTAGCAGTTGCAGGGACATTAAGATCAGCTGTAGCTTCTGGCACCCTTGGATTGGTCCATGTCGTTTCGCCAGTGATTGTATTGTAGAAGTAGTACGAGCCGTAGGTGCTGTCCCACAATGGTGTCCAACCATCATCACCCTCAGTCGACTCTTCAGGCGGCGGGCCAGGAGGTAGCGGAGGATTCTCATCGCCTTGTTCCCCAGGCACTTCCTCTGTCGATGGCTCCTTCGCTGGGCTTAGATCGCGTTCGTCGTCATCGGTGTTTGCCTTTGTCGTTGGGGGGTCCTCCTTCGGTGTGTCTTCTCGAGAAACCTTCGGTTCGTCCAAAGGCTGCGCACTGAATGGCTCAACGGGATCAATCGAGGCCATTGTAGTATTTCGCAACCGTATGATGAGTGTGGATGTAGGTTTGATTCACTTCGGTGTCTGCGATCGCTGTTGGTGTTGCGGGTTGGCGCGGTGCGTCTTGGTGAACACAGAGTGCTGACATCTGAGTTGTCTTGGCATTACCAAAACGCGTTGGCCTTTTCCAGTTCTTTTTCAGTTCTTCCCTCTTTTCTCTTCAACCCATCACCGACAACCACACAGTCGCCCACCATGCATTTGATGTACACCTTAGACGGCACCGGAAAGCGGATTTACACTCTGAAGAAGATCACTGCATCGGGCGCCGTCACGAAATCTGCCCATCCGGCCAGATTCTCTCCCGATGATAAATACTCAAGGTCCGTCGTCAACTATTTTTAACTCCCGCTTCTACCATATTTCCTTGATACTATGATGAAGATTTGGCATCCTATACACAAAATAACCCCGTGAGGATTTTCTCCAAATTATAAATTTATCCAATTGTTCCTTCTGATACCTGTCAACCCACCCTTCTTCATTCTTCGTTATATCCAACCTCCGGTAATTACAAACTTGTCTAACATGAGATGATGATTTAGGCACCGTGTGACCCTCAAGAGAAGATATGGACTCCTTCTCAGCCAACAAGGTATTTCATGATGTCCTCATCACATCGCAAAGTACAATCGCTTACACAACCACCACTACAGAGGAGAAGCCAATGTAATCGATCACTTGATAGTCGGTGGATAATGTTCGCGTCGGTTGTACGTTATGGAAGGCGAATTGAGGCAAAATCCCGGTCGTGATGGAGTAGTACGAGAAAACCGGGACACTTTACGTACGTTAATATGGCGTTCACTTGGAGTGTTGGTTGTTCAACGGGTTGCAAATATTTTTATTTTTCGGTCTAGCATTCTGATACCAGTAAAATATCGCTTCAAAAGTTACAACGGATAAAAGTCCGAAATATGGTTTTTTGATAGAGCAATCTCAAATAGCATTTACTCTATGATTCCCTGTGAACAAACAGCACATGACATATGATCTTGCATACCGGTACTTTGGGTGTCATGTTCGTATTGGCTACCAAGGTGATGTCGAGAACCTCTGACACTGTCTGGAGTGAAAAAAAGTCCATTCAGTTCTTATGGAACACGTCCTGCGAAGGATATCCTCTCTGCATCTCAGAATCGCTAATACCAACAACGTCCATCACGACGAAGGAAGAAATCCTGGTGTTATGAATTACATGTTGTTTGCACTGTCTAAAAGGATGCATGGATACAAAAGAGTGGAACAAGAAATCCCCTCCTACTTATACTTTCTTTGCGGCTCTGAATCTTTGTCAGTGTGGGTCCGTCTGAGACCACCATGCGCTAACTTTACCCGCTCACCATTCGAATTAACTAAGCGAATCTTAACCTTGAGCTTCTTGGAGTCCCTGCGCCGACACCACAATATCGCGGCCTTACGATCTGCGCCAGCTAACAGAGTCAGGGACCTATTATCATGGCTTCCGCGGTTTTCTTCTTAGACCTGAAGGGCAAGGTAGATCCATACGATCGATCGACGAACAGCTCTATGTTGACCTCGAATACCTAGACTCTCCTCGCACGAAACTACAGGGGAGACATCCCTATGTCCGCCGTCGAGAAGTTTCCAATACTCCTCCTCGAAGCCGAAGAAGAGAGCTCTGCCGTACCGCCGTGCTTTTCCCATGAGGGTATCAACGTCTGTGCGCCCCTCCAACTCCTACCCCGCGGCGATACTCTCCTGTATGTGGTGTGCTCACAGTCCGGCCTCATCTCATGTAGTATCTCTACATTCGGCACAACAATCTCTATGTCCTGGCTCTCACAAAACGCAACTCCAATGCTGCCGAGATCCTGCTTTTCCTACACAAGATCGTGGAGGTATTCACCGAGTACTTTAAGGAATTGGAGGAGGAGAGTATTAGGGACAATTTTGTCATTATCTACGAGTTGTTAGATGAGATGATGGATTTTGGATACCCACAGACTACAGAGACAAAGATTTTACAGGAGTGGGTCACTACTGCATACCTATGATCGCTGCTCAGCGCTAACACATCTCTGTAAAGGTACATCACGCAAGAATCCCACAAACTAGAAATCCAGGCCCGTCCTCCGATAGCCGTCACCAATGCCGTCAGTTGGCGCTCTGAAGGAATCCGGTACCGCAAGAACGAGGTTTTCCTGGATGTTATTGAATCTTTGAACCTACTTGTCAACAGTAATGGTAACGTCTTGCGCTCCGAAATTCTCGGTGCGGTCAAGATGAAGTGTTTTCTTTCCGGAATGCCAGAACTACGGCTGGGCCTCAACGATAAAGTGATGTTCGAGAATACAGGCCGAACGAGCCGAGGGAAGGCAGTTGAGATGGAAGATGTCAAGTTCCACCAGTGTGTGAGGCTGTCACGGTTCGAGAATGACCGGACTATAAGCTTCATTCCACCGGATGGGGAGTTCGAGTTGATGAGCTATCGCTTGAATACGCAAGTCAAACCACTGATATGGGTGGAATGCATGATTGAGAGCCACTCCGGGTCTAGAATCGAGTACATGTTGAAGGTTGACAGCTACTGCGAATTCGGAGCATACATGGGTAGGCTAACGATTTCCATAGGCCAAAGCACAATTCAAACGTCGATCTACAGCGAATAATGTCGAGATCATTGTACCCGTTCCTGACGATGCCGACTCCCCCCGATTTAGGACTAATATCGGCACTGTTCATTATGCCCCTGAAAAATCCGCCATTGTTTGGAAAATTAAGCAGTTTGGAGGCGGCAAAGAGTTCTTGATGCGAGCGGAATTGGGACTGCCGAGTGTCAGGGAAGCAGAGCCAGAACGGAAAAAAAGACCAATAAGCGTCAAGTTTGAGATTCCTTACTTCACAACCTCGGGAATCCAAGTCAGGTATTTGAAGATCATTGAGCCAAAGCTACAATATCCCAGCTTGCCGTGGGTCAGATATATCTCCTGCGCCGCCGGTAAGTTGTTACTTTCGACCCCTCTCAGGTTGGCAAAGTGCTTACAAGACTGGCAGATTATCACGTTCGACTACCGGAACCCACACAGACATAGTAGCAGCGGGTTAGTTTATGTTTTATGTTACAATGATAATTTTTTAGGAGCGTGGTGTGCATAGAAATGCTGCAAGATTTGCGGAAATTCCATTCCGAAATGCAGAGTGCAAAATTGGTCACTAGATTCACGTTACACGCCCTTTGAAGCCGTTGGAACTGCCTACATAGCCATCTTCCCAAACACTCTATCCAGCTCATCGCCTGCTTCCGTAGACCTTTGCTCGTCTCTACCGCCTCTCCCTGTGACTTGTTGCGGTTCGCTCTCACTCGTGTTAACAGCCTTCCTCGTAGGTTCCAATATCTGAATGCCCGTGTCTAGGTAGCCTGGCGCAACCCGTCTCTTCTCCATAAGGTCCCGGTCTTCAATGCTCTTTTCCCAATCTCTCCACGCTTGTTCCGCAGACGATTTCTGGCTTTGCAGATATTGAATAAGAGCATGGCAGGAGTGGATAATGGCTTCGGGTGTCTGCGAAACATTCCCGGATGGCGAGGTTATGTATCCCGCGCCTTCGGGTGGTGGCGCTTCGCCGTTCGCCGGGGGCACGGGAGCTGTGGACGGATGAGGAAGTCCCAGTGGTAACGACTGGTACGAATATGGAAGCGTGATGGCGGTGGGGAGTTGGATCAGTGGAGACGCGGTGAGGGGGATTTGCTGCAGGAGATGGTTGGCTGCGAGACTCGATTCAGCAAATTTCGATGTTGCAGGAGCTGGATTACTTACTTCCACCTCGGTCATGCATCGTGAAGCGTAATGAAGAAGTGCGGTGACAAGAAGGTTAAGCTCTTGCGCAGCTCGCCTTGGGGAGCTTGTATGAAACAGCCAATCGGGGACTTTGGCGCGCCAAGAAATAAATGATTTTTATACAGCATCATTAATCACTCAATTAGAAGGGTCGAAACTCGAACTTGAAAGCGATCCCAAGTCTCTAGAAAGCCCATAACCACCATCAGGGGAAGACAGAAAGCCAGCATACGAAGATAAATATTTCTCAATGCTCTTCCAGGATTCTCATGCTCATGAGATCTGCCACCGATAACTGCTCTTTTATCATGAGACTGTATCTCAGCTGATTCGAGCCGATTTTCTATCAAAAGAGCCGCTGCAATTTGGACGCGGATTTTTAATGGACTCTAGATGAAATACCACATTACTGGTACTGGCGATGGACGACAAAATGCTTAGACTCGAAAATTCTTCGGCACGAATCCACGAGGAAAACGGTTTGTTTGCCATGACAAACACTTCTTGCAGAGCCCGTGTCGGCCCGATCACCAGATGGGTTGTCTGTAGTCGAAAACAAGCACTACCCTAATCGATTCTGGAAGAAGGCGAGGCACAGGCCCCTCGATCAGTTGTCTGAGCAGCGTATGCATGAAGATTCTAATGCAAAAAGGAGCCACGGAAGTCTCAACCGACGTTTTTGTATGATATGCGGGAGTCCGCAGCTGCTTTTAGAATCTTCGGAGAGCTGATTTGAGCGCATGAAGCACCCGTAGTGCTTGGGTGACAGAATACAAAAGACCACGACGCCCACGGATATTATGAATACAAAAAATTACACGCTTCACCCACAAATATCAACCATCTGTTGCCTGGTCAAGAGCCGGCGAATAAGCCGTGCGAATCTTATATTCCTGGGGTTGTTACTCATGGTACATGGTCCATAAACAAGTTGAACATCAGGCACCAGCGGAAGGTGTCCCTCGAAAGCGTGGACAACTTTCGCTGTCAATTAGCAAGCAGAATTGAAACGTCTGATCAACAACGAGCTGGCCATGGAGGCTCTTGTTGAGTGACATCCCATGATTATGGTCAATTCGATACGTACATGAACCCCGCTTCTGCTATACCAGTAAAATTCTCCCGAAATCAGAGCACTCGCTCTATATTTACTTGGAACGACAAAAAGAGTTGAAACCGAGAGTCGCATCGGTTCTGGTCGAAGGAGGGGCTATGACCCCTGTCGTCGTGATCCAAGACTCTTTGGCCCCTCTTTGCTCAATCAAGGCAAACTTGAACACACCGCTGTCCGCCCGCTCGGCCACCGTACTAACTGCGAATAACTCAAAGGCGTAGTGGATTTATCTATCACCACCAGCTTTCAACTGAACACTACGTCCCATTGCCCTTGCCTGTTGTGCCCCTCCCGCATAACAGTTGTTGTTGCCGTCGAATTTCCACACGCGACTTTGTCAACTCCCCCACGGTTTATAACAATTACCATCTGTCCCCTTATCGCACACACTTCAACCAAGCTTGGGAGCCGTACCTCATCAGCGTTTCTTTTGCCTACCGTGCGTGAAATCAGCTGGCTCTTGGACACAGCTGACCGACAGCCTTCGTCCATCGATTCAGCTCCCGTGCTGACTGACCGTCATTCTTTCCTATCGCTGACCCCACTTGTCGCCCCTCATCTCATCGTCGCGAATTTCTCTTGTTACGTTTCCATCCCATTAACGACCATCTGAACGGCGGGAAAGTTTCTTCCGGAAAATCACTACCGTTAGCTGTTTTTCTAGCATAAGGAATAATGGCCGATACCAATCCATCAACAGCTGCGTTGGAGAATAGCCAGAAGCTCAAAAATGCTATACGGGCTGTCAATGAGAAGCGACCTCCACCGGAGATCGACTTTACACTTCACACCATGGAAGATGGAACACAAGTGTCTACTTTAGAGAGAGTTTGTAAAGGTAATTCCCTCTTCCGAGCCTATCTTTGGCATGCCCGAGACGCACGGGACAGCGATGCGGGGGATCATTGCGATACATCGCGCTTGATGATCGTTTGTTTTTTGCGATATCGACGCCTGGTAATTGATCGGCATGTTTCTCATGTTAACCGTATGCTGCAGATGTCCAAGCTCCTGCTTTCCACAAGCCTACCAATGAGCAGTTTTACGACCAGCATGATCCATCTAAGCCCAACCTCGCATTCCTGAAGCAACACTTCTACCGTGAAGGTCGCCTTACCGAGGAACAAGCACTGTTCATCCTTGCGCAGGCCACTAAGATCCTAAAGTCCGAACCTAATTTGCTCGAAATGGATGCACCTATCACGGTGTGCGGTGACGTTCACGGCCAGTATTATGATTTGATGAAGCTTTTTGAAGTTGGTGGGAATCCGGAGGATACGAGATATCTTTTCTTGGGAGATTATGTGGATAGAGGATACTTCAGTATCGAGGTATTGGAGCTCCCATACCTGGGACATCGTACAATTATTAATGGTGTGCAATCGTAGTGTGTTCTTTATCTGTGGTCCCTCAAGATCTGGTACCCGAATACTCTATGGTTACTGAGAGGTAACCACGAGTGCCGGCATTTGACCGACTACTTCACCTTTAAGCTTGAGTGTAAGTTGTAGCACCGTCTCCGCATCCAAGTTCACTCCCTGACCGGAATGCAGGCAAGCACAAATACTCTGAACGCGTTTATGAGGCCTGTATGGACAGTTTCTGCTCGTTGCCTCTCGCCGCAGTCATGAACAAGCAGTTTTTGTGCATACACGGAGGTCTCAGTCCGGAACTCCATACATTAGATGACTTACGAAGCGTAGGTTAATTGAGCGCACGTTGTTTTGAAATTCCAAAGGCTCACGTATTGGCAGATTGATCGATTCCACGAGCCTCCTACCCATGGTTTGATGTGCGACATCCTATGGGCCGACCCACTGGAGGAGTTTGGACAGGAGAAGACCTCGGACTTCTTCATTCACAACCACGTGCGAGGATGTTCATACTTTTTCTCGTATCCAGCAGCCTGTTCGTTTTTGGAAAAGAACAACCTTCTTTCGATCATTCGTGCGCACGAGGCGCAAGATGCTGGGTACCGGATGTACAGGAAAACCAGGACCACGGGATTCCCGAGTGTCATGACAATCTTTTCCGCGCCTAATTATTTGGATGTTTACAACAATAAGGCTGCAGTACTAAAGTACGAAAACAATGTAATGAACATCAGGCAGTTTAGTAGGATTCCCACTGCGGCTTATATAGTCCCCATACTGACTGCTGTTTAGATTGCACTCCTCATCCTTACTGGCTACCAAACTTTATGGATGTGTTTACCTGGTCACTTCCATTCGTGGGCGAGAAGAGTAAGCCCCCCCCCGTATGGCGCACTTTTCGGTCACTGCTAATTGGGACCATAGTCACCGATATGCTTATTGCGATTCTCAATACCTGTTCTAAGGAAGAGCTTGAAGAAGAGACACCTCTCTCTGCGACCTCGGCAGATCCTTTGTCGCCGCCTGTTCCAGTGAGCGAATACGATGTTAACAGCATCGAATACAAACGCCGAGCCATTAAGCAAAAGATCTTAGCGATTGGTCGTCTCTCCCGCGTCTTCCAGGTCTTGCGTGAAGAGTCTGAGCGTGTCACTGAGCTCAAGACGGCTACTGGTGGAAGGCTGCCGGCTGGTACTCTTATGCTTGGTGCTGAGGGAATCAAGGAGGCTATTACCTCTTTTGAAGACGCCAGAAAAGTTGATTTGCAGAACGAAAGGCTGCCGCCTACACATGAGGAAGTGGAGAAGAAGGAGAAGAAGGCAAAGGAAGAGGCTATGAACCACGCCATACGGGAGGCCGACAACGACAAAGAGTTGAACAGAGTTGCCAGGCGGATTAGTATGTAAGTATTTCCCATCAATCTGTAGAAACACGTCTGATACTAATATAGGGATCCGAGCAGAGGAGGTTAGGTTAGGGGTGACGTGGAAGGAAAAACGGCTGAGGGCAGTGGGCGTTTTTTTTCGTTTGTAACCGCGGCTGCGTGGGGCGAGGGGAGTACATGATGCTTCGCTTTCTGGCACCTCCTACTTCTTCCATGATTGTACTGAAGGGATGGAGAAGTAGGACGAAGGTTCTTGAAGAAGAGCAATTCAAATATTCGTGCCGCCGCCTGCTGCGTTGCGTAAATCTTGTTATAATCTCCCTTTTCTTGTCCTTTTTTGTTGCACTGCTTTTTCTACTATCTACTTACCCTATACCCTTTGAAATCTATAACCCGCGAGGGGGAAACCTTGAAAACATTTTGCTTGTAACAATATGTGCAGGGGATGGGATTTGTTGGGTGAGGTTTTGGAGTATTGCAGAATTGCAAGTACATGATTGTGCTACAGCCAAAATTAATGATGATCACAGAAACTCTATCCTGAAGATCGATGACCCATTCTATTAATCCAAGAGCTAAGGTAGTTGCTCCTCTAAACTATTACATGTCTCTTGCTCCGAGTGACGAATCATGAGGTTCTACTCAACGTCCTGGGGCCGATAGGGTACGAAAAGGAAAGTGGGATATCATCTATGGTGCGAATGCGAGATCCAAATAAGCGCAAGAAAAAAAGGAAGAAAAAAAGCGTTATATATAAGAATTTCAAAAAAAGAGAAACCCCATGTACTCCGTACCAACCCAAGATCCCAGATACAAACGCCCCACTATCACCACCACCATCGAGCGCCACCTCCGATCCATTATTACCGCTGATGGTGATGGTTCTTCTCTAGGCTTCTCAAAGCATCCACCACCTCTCCCTTCCTCTCCAACGTCCTCCTTGCCTCTTCGACTCCATACCCACACACGCGGACTAGATAATCTAACCTATCCGATTATTAGCCCCAGGCCCGTGCATGCATTTCCGGGGAGGAAAAAACTCACTTCGCATTCAACACGTGCGCCGCCCTGACATCCTCATAACCCTGGAAACATCTCCTCCATGTCTGTTCCCGCAGTTTACGATCCACCGTCTTAATGCGTATCAAAAACACCCCACTAACCGGTCTGTGGTCACTCGCCTTGACTTCCCATCGGCGGTAGTCGACCTGTTTGATCTTTCCAATCCCCCTATAGAGCAGTCGATCACACCATGCCGGACTCCTTTTCTTCTCGGACGAGTCATATGTGTCGGTACCGACATCGTATTTATACGTTGGGGCGAAGGTGATGGCGCCTTCGTTGAAAATGCGTAGTCGGAATCCGGGGTTTCTTTTTCTTTCAACGAGGAGTTGGTCGCGTTCGAGTAAGGGACCAAGGTCGTTGTTTTTAACGCGGTTGATGATGGAATCCCGTCCATGATCAATGCGGTAGTTGAGGTCGCCATTGAGGATACAGATTTCGTGGTCGAGAATCATGGAGCCGTCACCGCCTCCCACAAACATATCTGTGCGCGAGGATGATGATACTTCCGCAGGCAACGCGGTAGACTCTAAGATTGCTGCAATATCGTTATTGCGGGCCATCGTGTGGGCTTGACCAGCAGCAAGATGGCAGTTGATGAAGCACAGAGAACTATCGTCAAGAAAGAACCGGACAACAAGTGCTCCCTAGTTTGGAGGCATGAGTGTGTGGATGGGGCATTAGTGGTAGAGTACATACCTTGTTACCGTGCAAGCCACCTAACCCTCTCTTTACAGTAGATGCACAGACATTTCTGACACTATTCCGTTCCGATACCTTGATAAAGATGCACGTAAAGAGGCCCACCAGATTCGCCACATGCAACAGCTGATACGGCTGATCTCGAGGCATATGAGTCTCGATCGACTTTGTCAATTGCTGCTGCCAGAGTCTATATTGGTGAGACATGTGTTCTAGTTGATCGGCTTGCTTTTTCTTCTTGCTCTTCTTCAGGAACGTTTCTAGGATAAATTAATCAGAAAACCAAAATACATTAGAACGAGAACACCAGGGAAGCGCACTGGCAGTAATTTTTTTATCCTCCAGATCCACCAGTTCCTGGAATCCAAAAACGATGATATCCGGTGAGTCAACGCTGTTCAGAACATTCTCCAAAAAGACCTTGTCAGAATTTCTGGTTAACAGATCCTGTGGTTTTGAGGCACCAGCATTCCATGTGCACACCAAAGCCTTGATCTCCCTGAAACTGCAAAACTCGACGTCGTTTCTTTGCATCTCCGCCTCGAGCGTATCATCTTCCAGCATTCCGTCCCATACTCGGAGGATGTTATCAGCTCCCAGGCTTACGACTTGCAGCCGGCCATTCTTCCATATGCTGGTCAGATCGGCTACTATATCCATGACAGGCCCATCCGAACATTGCCAATCCTTGAGAGCCCGCCAAGGCTTCGTCCGGACGTCGTAAACATACACCATCCCAGTCTTAAATCCAGCCCAAAGAAAATCGCCGACACCGGTCATGGAGTTGATTTTATACAGTGAGACACTCACGACGTCGACACATGCCAATGGAGACTGCGAATATATTGAGACCTTACCATCCGAATGTCCGAAATATACTTTGTCTGGCTGACTATTCACGGTTGCTGCGCAAGTGATATCACCTGCTGGTTTCGAAGCCGAGAGCTGTCGTGAGGAAACGTTGAATATCCTTGAGGGATCCGTGCTAGGCTGAAAGACGTCGACAGATTTTCCGGAGCCCACCCAGAGATAGCCATCAACAACGATTGAACATGAGTGTTTAGGATTGATTCTAAACGTAGTTGGCGAGTTTCGCAAGTTCGGAGCGCCATTAATGTCTGGTCCCCAAACCTGAAGCTTCCCGCCATCGTCAAGAGACCACAATTCGAAACCACACCGGTGAATTTTAACAATCTCCTTCTTTGTGTGTGCACTGGAGCGCGTTTCCACCACTCTTTGAGACGCAATGTCCACTTCCATTAGCTCTCCGTGAGACGTACCAAGCCAAAGCGCAGCACCTTCACTTTCTACATCAGCAGAAGGCTTGAATGCAATTGCTGTCACCCTCGTGCCTTCCGAATGCTGCAGTGCCATAATGCATCGGCCGGTGCCAGTGTCCCACACTTTAGTCGAGTGACTAATTGTGCAGACGTACTGGCCGCAAACGGCAAACATCCTAACATCGCTTTTACATGGTATCTCGGAGGGTCCGTCCTTGAAATATGGTCTTCGGCGATTCGCCTGAGAGGAGTCTGGGTAATCGCTCAGCCCAGACTGATCATCACTTCCACCTTCGTCAGAATCGTCGGGACCGTAGCCAGACGTTATATAGTTATCATCAACCACTCCCGCTGTGGTAACAGATGTGGTTCTAATTAGTGGTTTGGCTATTATACGGCCCATCCCACGCTTTGGAGGAGGTAAGAAGGTAGCAACAGGCGCAGGGTCAACTTCAGGCGGCCGAGGGGGGGAATGGCTACGGCCACGCGAGACCCGTGCTTTGACACCTCCAATCAATCCCGTCGGCCGTGGGGGAAGCCGCGGTCTGGACGCACCATCATCAAGAGACATTCGCTGACCCTTGATGGAATCTTCCAACTTCATCCTCGGCCTCACTTGGTCCATTGACATTCTGGGTGGTGGCGGCGGCACTATCGGACTCCGGGCCTTTGAAGGCCCTATCCCTCCTACCGTAGGGGCCGGGTGCTCTAGTGGCGGGGCGAAGATGGGCGCATGGGTAGGTAGCTTCCGTGGAGGCTTTTGCTGCGGTCGATAGGGTGATTCATTGTCAGATCTACCTGGAGAATTATTGGCGCTTGATGGCGGAGTGCTGAATGGTGATACGCGCTCGCCCACCGGCACGGCTGGAGACAAGGCATCCGATGGTGTTTCCAATCGCGGCGACAAAGCTGGCGGTCTGCTTGGAATCTTAGGTTTGGTCGTTCGAGTTGGTATCGGCGGCGGTCCTCGTGCCCTCTCGTCCGGGAGAAGTTGGTGAATGGGACTAGGCTGTGTCCGGCGTAAATGTTCCCCTCCCGTAGTTCTAATCCCTCCATTCACCTCATCCAGTATAAAGCCAGTCGATTTGGGCCGCGTATGCCTTGGAGACATAGAGGGCGGTAGAGGCGGAGGTGTCTTTCCAACCCGGAATTTTGGTGCTGGGGATGTGGGTCGACTGGGAGCACCCAGTGATGGACTATCCACCACCAACTCATTCCCTGTTCTTTCTGGTGCTGAGTTCGGCACATCCAAGGTCAGCGGCATCGGGGGTGATCGGGGTGATTCCACACGGAACGACGGAGGTGAGCGCGGAGGACAAAAGGTGCTGTAAACGGAGTGGGGCCGCTGGCGCGAAGACTGCCCGCATCCCCTTGGAAGCGTGTTACTCCGATACTGACTGTCATTTCTCGGTGGTGCAAGTGCGGCCCAGCGGGATGAGGAAGAGGACTCGTCGTCTGTTGCGGATTCGGATTGAGGCTCCGTGAAAGGGTCCGAGCCAGTATGCGACGGTTTTAGAGGTGCTGGCTGTTCAGAAACTGTAGGAGTAACTGGTGACCGGGTGGAGGTAGCTAGCTGTTCGAACCGCGAGCGAAGAGACGAAACGGAAGCCTATATGGAGCAATTTAGAGCGTAAGCTCTTCAAATAATGATTTACGCTAAGACAGTGGCGGCATACCGGAGGCTGCTCGTCGGCCATAATTTCATGGAGAACTACAGACGTAGAGATCCAAGGGCATGTAGACTTTGCTCGACGGATGGATAATATGAGATGTCGTCGTCCAAAAGGTAAAAGGCAAGGTAAGGGTTCGGGTGTAGGGGTCGGTGTCAAGAGTGGGATTGCGATTGAGAATGGACCTTGTCTGACAAAAAGCCGCCCCGCGGTATTTGTTCGAATGAAGAACGTGCGGTAGCTGCGGCTACCAACGACGTCGCTGATAAAACGATGGATGAGATGACGGACAAATTGAGTGGTGAGAGAGAGTCGCTGTATAATGATGGTGTCTGGTTGCGGATGCGTGCTGAGTATACGTGTGACAACCCAACTTGGTTGGTACCCCGGGCAACGAGGCTCGTGATTCGAGAACATCTGTATATTTATTCGTTGCAAACCTATGCTTGAATCACC
This sequence comes from Wilcoxina mikolae CBS 423.85, assembly GCA_014904905.1. Taxonomy (NCBI): domain Eukaryota; kingdom Fungi; phylum Ascomycota; class Pezizomycetes; order Pezizales; family Pyronemataceae; genus Wilcoxina; species Wilcoxina mikolae. The sequence goes on from MU122109.1 coordinate 422,359, forward strand.
TATGGTGAATCATCTATGCTTCAATCACAGAAACTTGCTATTCGATAAGTTCTTGAATCTCATTTAACAAAGCGAACAGGATACAGACGAGCATTTAATCGCGCGAAACATAGTCAATTGGAGTCATATAGGGTGCATTTCAACCTCTAGAAGAGGTATATTTGAAAGGTGTCTTCGAGAAAGACAGCGGAAGCTCCCCCGAGATGCAGCTATATGGGTTGAACAAGACTTCATATGTTCTCACTCGATACAGGGGAACGTATTGCAATGCAGGCGCCACCGTCCACGTATGACAGCGGACGTACTTCTGAAGTGCGATATGCGTTGCTACTTTATACTTTTCCCCTGTACGAAACATGTTGTCGTCGCCCACCACAGTGAACTACTTGAGGTAAGTATTCAAACATGGTGTTTGAACTTAGAGCTCCGTCGAACCCTCTGCTGATGATTGCCACCAGAATCTCTAAGATAAACACGACAACCAACACTCGTGGCGAAAGATACTGTGTGCAGGAAGGCCGTTTTATGTTCATCAAGCCGAAGGCATTTTGCCGGAAGGCGGTGCATTCATCTCGGACTGAAGTCCGGATGAATGGGTACTAAGTGCCAAAGTACCTACAGGTACCTGCAGCGTGAACTGCGGATTTGCGATTGGGGAAAGACATATCAATATCTAATGCAAGTACGAGGGCAGCGGTGTTACTCACTATGCAATGACCATCATCGTGTCGTTCAACGGCAACAACGCCATTGGTGAAGGCAAATTCGGGTATAGAAATTCTTGGACCAATGGCTATGTCCTACAGGTCTACATAAATATGTACTCCTCTGAGAATCCGACCCCATTCTTGGCTGTGGCAGAGCATTCAGTGAGGGTGGCATCGTTGAGCTCAAAGTTCAAAATTGGGGTCGATTGCGATTGCACCAAATAACCAACGCAGCTTCGTCTACTCAATCCGAACGTACACATTCAGCTGTTCTCTACCGTTTGGTGTGACGGTGAAAAGGAGGCGCCGAGACCAGAAACTTCGGTAATGACAAAGGGATATTCTTCAGCACCCGAGCAGTTAAAATACTCAAGTACTGAGTATGTCACCATCAAAAAGGTACCACCAACAGCAGCGAGAGCACTGATTAGAGTTTCTCCTGCGTTCCTGAGACTCGTGGATGTAAATACAAGGGTACTGATATTCCAAATTGCCCAGCTTTGCACCGACGGGTCTCTCTATCTGTTTAGGTGTCCATCAACGCCCCTTTCCCACACCCAATCCAATCCATTTAAACTCAACACATCTCAAATCTACCCAATTCCCCTGGTGTTAGCCTAATATCCCCCGCCATGAGTGGATGCAGGAATACGCGTAAAGCAAACACCGAGAGCCCATCCGGCTGCGACGGTGCAAGCGATAGTGAACCGGCACCGCTCCCCCGAACACGACTTCGCAACTGGCGACCCCCACTCCAACGAAGAGTAGAGTACGACTCACCGCCGTCCTGTGCCGCCCAACGGCGATGCCGAAGGGCAATCCAGGACGAGAAATTCCCAGTCCAAAGTCACACCCCTCAGGTCTATTGCCCTGAGCATCTCGCCCATTCAGACCGTAGTATCGCTGAGGTTAAGCCGCCATTCTTTAAAGCACCGCTTGGCACTTGACTGGGGGTCTTTTTGCTACAGAAGGAGTAGCTTCCACGTGAGTGGAGACGGGAGGTAAGCCATGAGGTTAGGAGTCTGAGGTGAGCCTTTGGTCTTCCGCCGGCGGCCGCAGCCAACCAGAAAGCTCCGCGCTGTCGGCACATGTCGCTTCCGATTTGCGCGGCAGAAGTACGTATCTCATGTTCTGCGAGCGCGTTGCGGGTGGGTTTGGACCTAGGTTAACTGGTAACTATACCGTAAAATACTCAAATATCTTTTGTGGCTCGCACAGCAGAAAGATACTTCAAAAGTGTCTTTGTGTTGCTGCTAAACGTGGTACCAAGTATGCTTGAATCCGTCAATTGAAGCCGATACAACGCAGAGAAGGTGTGAACAAGTGAGAAGTGAGACAGGACTTGGAGTGTTTGTCTGTCACACACTTTGCAAAGAAGCAATAAGAAATCCCGAAATTCCAACGATTGATGTGCGCCAGGAATGCACGGACCCCATTATGAAGAGTAGGGTCAATCCTTGCACTTTCAGCCTCACATCTTTGATGACCGATTCAGACGGTCCTCGACTTTCAGTATTACATGGTCCCCAGGGATTCTTCTGGATGTTGGGATTCAATTAATGTCCGGGGCTCAATTGCATGCAGGTGCATGTGTGCTGCCGCATTTGCGGCGAGTAAACAGACCCTAACGATATATGCTAGCCCGTATGCACTCCGATAACGTCACGTCCTTGGGCTCCTTTCTGTTGCACATCGAATTCGAATCTACTTGGGAAGTTCCAATGAACCTCTCGACCGGGACAAGAGGGTTCCGAGGAGTTTCTCATGAGGGGCGGCGGGCAGGCTCAGCATCCGAGTCCGGGGACGGCCTTCGCCTGCCTGCGGTTGGCCGAGGGGGGATGGTGTCGTGTCGAAATTGAGCATTTGCAGTTACCAAGTAGAAAAGCATGCTGTGCTGAAGATCCTCTCGGCGGGAAGAGGGGCGCAGTTTGAGCTACATGTTTTGCAGCTAGTGCCTTTGTTTGGAGTCTGGACTGAGCTACTTATGAACTCTGCTCTGGAGCACCTACCACCTAGGTACCTTCCTGCCTTCTCTCCCAGATTCCGCAGCCGTCGCTCTCGTTAGTAACCAAGTCGGCGTGCTTGATATGCAGCTCTAGTTTCCCCCAGCATCCCTCTAATCTCGACTGTCTGCTCTGTCTGCAGCGTGGAGAGCTCCTCTTCTTTTTCCAGATTACCCCTGAGATTGGGATTCTTCAAGTCTCTATCTAGGCACTCCTCCCACTCCCTTGCGTCCCATACTCTCTTAATCTCCATTCTGTACCTACTTGTGACAGCCCTTCCTGCCTGCCAGCAAGAACGAATTCCACCCTCTCGACAAATCAGCAGTGCACATCTGTCTTTGTCCAGCCACCAGTCGTTTTCTCCCTCTATCGGACCCCGCCGATCCGATTCCCCGCATTTGACGCACGCCTTACGGCCGGAACCCAATAAATAAGCATAGATGGGGTTGTTTTCCAGAAAATCGTCCTCCAAGGCGAACTCGATAAACTCAGACAACATGAGCAAGAACGGCCGTAAAGGATCTCAGGCTTCGGTTGCCAGTGGGTCATCCACATCTTTCACTACACAATCTAGGATCTCCAATCCAGGAGGCGGTTCGTCTGGGCTGCCGTCAATTCCCGCTGTGGAGCTTCCTCCTGCACCAGACCCAGCATTGGATCCATCCGGCTACTTGAGAAGTATCAATGCTGTTCGAGAGAGGTCGAAGTTCGTGATAGATGCGGCCCTCAAGAACCAATTGACAAATTTCACGGTGGACTTGGAAAAGTTCAATGACGTTGCAGAATATGTTGTTTCCATAATCAAGGTGAGTCCATCATTGGTGCCCTGTTTCTGGTTGTATTTTTTTGCTAATGGATAACATGACAGAGAGATTATGCGCCGGATTATCATACAATACCTCCACACGGTCGATGGCAACACTTTGAAGTTGGCGGAACCCCCCGTGTTGGCAACCTTTTGAAGTCGTGGCCAGCCGATATTGATGCGATGGAACGCACAAGGAGACTCATCGACCTCTTTTTAGTTTCGGTGTTGTTGGATGCCGGCGCTGGAAACAAGTGGCAGTACAAGGCAAATAATGGAAAGATATATCGTCGGAGTGAGGGATTGGCAATTGCAAGTTTGGAGATGTTTACAGCGGGTCTTTTCTCGAGTAATCCTGAGCAGAAGGATCAAGCGGATGGTGAGTTCAATGGGTAGTTTTGGGCGAAGCTCTGTATCTCACTCGGATTGTTCTAGGTATGGCTTTGAAACAGTTGACCGTGGAAACTCTCGCAAAGGGACTCCAGGTCTCGCCTGAAAACCCCATCGAAGGTCTTGAGGGCCGCTCCAATTTGTTGATTCGACTTGGAGGAGCGTTGGACAACCAACAGTTCTTTGGCGTCGATTCTCGGCCAGGAAATATGTTGGGTAATGAATTCCCCCCTGGCAGTACCAACTGCGCTAATACCGTTCAGACTACCTGCTACAGCACCCAACAACCCAGAAATTGGGTGTCACCCCTGTGATTACTATCCCTACGTTGTGGTCTGTATTGATGGACGGATTGGCGCCTATTTGGCCTCAATCTCGCACTCAATTCGATGGTATTTCACTTGGAGATGCCTGGCCTTGCTCATCAATGCCTCCAGCACCGGGATGGGAACGCATCGTTCCGTTTCACAAGCTCACTCAATGGCTTACATACTCGCTGTTGGTTCCAATGTCGAAGCTGATGGGAATCATGTTCGTGGGCGAGGATCTTCTCACCGGTTTGCCGGAATACAGAAATGGAGGCTTGTTCATTGATACGGGACTTTTGACCCTGAAACCAGCACAAATGGAACGTGGAATTAAGAAATATCATGACAATGCGCAGAAAGTCGGTCAGCCAAGTGTGGAGGTTGTTCCGATGTTTACCCCTGATGATGATGTTATCGTTGAATGGCGCGCTGCCACTCTGGGCTTCTTGGATTTACTGTTGGATGAAGTCAACAAGATGCTTGGTCTGAATGGCTCGGATGGGTTGTCCTTGGCTCAAATGTTGGAGGCCGGTACCTGGAAAGTATGGCGAAATATTTACCCCCGGTGCCTTGACACTGCTGACCAGGCTTGTGTTGCAGGGCGGACGAGAGCTGGCCGAAGTCTCTCGACCAAATACAAAGGAACCCCCGATCATGATTTTGTCGGATGGTACTGTTTTCTGATGAGGCTGCGCCTGCTATATTATACCCCTTACTTTTGCTTTACTTTGCGGTCCTCAAGGGATTTCTTTGATGGTTGGATGATAAGCATTATATTCCCATGGCATAGCTAGAATTGTGCTATGTATCACCCATCGTGTTGCAAATTAGCTACTGCAGTGTTCGATAATCCTGTTTTCATGTTCATGTCCAACCAGTCGTAGATTTATTGCACTTGTACCTCAAACGCTGCTCTAGAGCCCTGTGGAACCTTCCGAGAGCTTGTGAGAGCTTGTGAGAGCTTGTGCTTCCCAACTTAAATTTTAGCGCCATCAGCCGCACCCCACCTCGTCATTCCCTCCCCACCAAGAGAACAAACAATAACGAGCATACGAGTAAGCAACGACTAATCAACAATACCGAACGGCTCGACCAAGATGCCATCGGCTACAACCATCGCTGATCAAGGCCTCAAAGCCTTCAACGCTTCCAACTACGCTGAGGCAATCACTCTCTACACCACTGCATTGGGAATCAACCCAGAGGCTCCCGACTACTATCTGAAGCGCTCGATTGCCTACCAACGCTCTTCTCAATACGAGCTTGCTTTCCACGATGCCGAGATTGCTGTTCTGCTGGCAAACAGACGCGGCAAACGTGAGTTGATCGGAAGTGCTCAGCTTCGCCGTGGTATTGCGTTGCATCTTCTTGGACGATACGGAGATGCTGGATTTTGTTTCAACGAGGCTGAAAAAAGATGTGGTGAAAAGGAGAAGAATATGCTTGGGATGTGGAAGAAGAAGCTGGAAATGGCCCTGGAGAAGACAGGCGAAGACGATGTCAGTCGCGAAGTCACCATCGAGGAGATCCCGCAGGTCGAGATTCCCAAGGCAAATGACAAGGTTACCGAGTTGGCAGCAGATAAACCAAAGGAAACGACCAAAGAAACTGGCACGTCTACGAAACCAAAACCCGCTACTACTACTCCAGTTGCAGCTCCTCCTCCTCCGCCGGCTGGTGTTATTACTCCTGCCAACAAGATTCGCCATGAGTGGTATCAAACCCCCACTCATGTTGTTCTGACCCTCTTCGTCAAAGGTGTTCCGAAGGATAAGGCTTCTATTGAGATCAAAAGCAAGACGGTGAGTTCATCTTTGCGAATTTGCATTGAACTATTTACCAACGCTAATCAATGGGGGCAGCTCTCAATCTCGTTCCCTCTCCCTTCCGGCAACGACTTTGTTTTCGATATTGACCCGTTCTTTGACCACGTCGTGCCTTCCGAATCTACTTCTACTATCTTGTCTACCAAAGTCGAAGTCAAACTTCAGAAAGCCAATCCCGGAAAAAAGTGGGCCGATCTCGAAGGAACTCACGAAGATGCTCCAGAAGAGAAGCCCGTGGTTGAAACCAAGCCCCTGTATCCATCATCTTCCAAGACCGGAAGCAAGGACTGGGAACAGCTCGCCAAAGAACTTACTGCAAAGCCCAAGAACAAAGGAAAGGGAAAGGAGGGAGAAGCTGGAGGCGACGGCGAGTTGGAGTATGACAGTGACGAAGGCGGCGACCCGGTCAACTACTTCTTTAAGAAATTGTACAAGGATGCAGACGAGGATACAAAGAGGGCCATGATGAAGAGCTACATCGAAAGCAATGGCACCGCCTTGAGCACTAACTGGACAGAAGTCGGAAAGGGAAAGGTGGAAACTAGCCCGCCTGGTAAGTTCTTCGATTGCCGTTTTTCGGGTTCGGGCGTTGGCTGATAAATACATCCTACAGAGGGAATGACGGCCAAGAAATGGGGAGAATAATTTGGTGATAGTCTGTCAAGACGGCAATATGCCGTATTTGTTGGCGCATAACCGGGGTTGATTCATTTTAAAGTTCTGCATACCCGAATTTAGGCGCTGTCCATACTCCAGATTGCCAATGATTGAGAATAAATGGTGTTCTCATGCTTGAAGCTTGACCTTGTGATTTTAAGCTCCGATTCTTCTCGTAAGCCTGCTCACACATTCTAAATTGGTCTTCAACCGAGGCTATAGGGTGTCGGCGATATACGAGTGTAGTGGCGAAGTGCGAGATGAAGTGGAGGTGTTTTTCGGCCAGGCTAAATGTACTCCAGATTTTCGATAGATTGACGGGTACGGGGATCTCCCGGTGACATCATGGAACCTTGCGCCGCAAAGCTTGGCGACGAGTATTTTTGCAACGTCCAGGACACTGGCGCGTAAATCTCTGAATCTCTGAATCTGGCCCTTGAAAATCAAAGAAGAGTTCCTAGGCGTTGCCTTTTGGTTAGATTATTTTGATATTCTGCAGCATGTTTCCTCCATCTCAAAATGTTTCATTTAACCTCCAAGCCCTAAGTGGTGTCTCTGGGTTAGTAGACCACCCCCTTATTCGCTCGTAATGCGCTGACTCGTGAGAGACCTATAGCTCCATATCAATTGCATGCTGGATCGTCGTATTTAGCCCTCAGATTGTTCAGAATGTACTCTACGCAGCTCCAATTGCACAGACCGAGGCTTCTTCTGACGCCGTTAACAGTTCCGGCGAGGATCTGCAGATGGGCTGTCACTAGCGTTTCTCGCGGTATGGCTTTTGGGTGATTTATTCAACATCATAGGAGCAGTGATGCAGGGCGTCCTTCCTACTATGGTATACCCGCCCTCTTCCATTTACCTCTGCTTCCCTCCCTAACAGCGCCGGCGGGTTTGTTAGATCATTTTGGCAACCTACTACACCATCGCCGACATTATCCTCCTCCTACAATGCCTCTACTACCGACGCCACTCGCACTCCTCGGTATCCCCCGATAGCAGCCACCTTTCCCCCGCGACGCCGCTGTTGGAACCAGCAAAAGACACCGAGCCAGAAATACCTCCGACACCCATGTGGAAGGCGGCGCTGTTCAACACCATCGCTATCATCTCCGTCTGCCTTGCCGGCGTATTGGGATGGTATCTCTCACCGTCCTCCTCCCCGTCTACAGAAGACGACAAGATCGAGTTCTCGCCGCTGGGCCAGGTGTTCGGGTACCTCTGCGCGATCCTGTACCTCGCCAGTAGGATCCCGCAGATATTGCTGAACTACAAGAGACGCAGCTGCGAGGGTGTGTCGATTCTGTTCTTCCTGTTCGCTGGTATCGGGAATGCTACGTATGTCATGAGTATACTCGCGAATACTTATGATGGGGATAAGGAGTATTGGAGGTATATTGCTGTCAATGCTAGTTGGTTGTTGGGGAGTGTGGGAACCCTTGCGCTGGATGCGGTGATTTTCGCACAGTTTTTTGCGTATCAGGATAATGCGGGAGATGGGGTTGATAGTGAGGAGGGGAGTGAAGATGAGAGGGAAAGGTTGTTGAGGGTGGGTATATAAGATATACGAGTAGATACTTGTAGTCTATAGAGTACTCTAGATGTATGATAGACCAGATACGCTTGCGTCAGGATCGACGGATCTGCATACGGAATTGTCCCAACTTGTGCCAAAATTGACCGCATTATTCCAACGCCATGTGTCCGTTTTAGGCTTCGGGAATGCATGGCCTGGGTGATGGTCACTTTTCAATCTTCAATCATCAGACGTATGCTTTTACTTCGAATATCCGCATCATCTAGTATTGAAGCAAGGGATATAAAACCAGCCAAAGGGAAAGAGTACCCCAACCAACAGAAGGTACAGTACATGCAAAGATTAGTAAAAACTAGGAAGTAACCATTGCCAAAGATTCAAAAGCCGAAGAAGCATGAAATAGTACGCCAGCACTCCGATTCTGCTCCAAAAGTATGCAAGTAAAAGAGAACCCCCTCCCGCTTCCTCCTCCTTCTACCACGACCCCCCCTCGCCGCCGCCACCACACTCGCTAGACCTCCCAAATCTACCTCCTCAAGGCCAAGATGAGCTGGCCAATCTTCTCGTCGCTTTGCTTCTTCTCCGCCTTCAGTTTGAGCGCGAGCTCCTTGTTTTCTTTCTTCAAACCCTCCACTTTTCCCTTATCCTTCTGATGCTCCCCGTTCCATTTTGAGATCGCCGCCTTGAGCCTTTGATTCTTATCCTCCAGCTCATTTCTCCTCTGCTCCGCATCATCGATAGTTTCATCCATCGCCTTCACTCCCACCAATATCCCCGCGACTGTCTCAACCTCGGCAATATCTTCATCCACCAGCATTTCCGCAAGTCTCTGATACAGTTCCTGATCCCCCACATGCTTGGGGGCAACTTCATTAATTTCTGTTGCAATCCGCGAGAGCGCATTATGGTAGGGTTCGATGGCATGGTGGAGTTCGCGGGATTTCTGTTCAATCTCGGATTGAAGTGTGGATTTGACGTTGTTCCAGATTGCTTCCTTCTCTGAAGACTCATGGAAAAGCACGTTGAACCGTGAGCGGGCTTGCTTCGCTTCAGTTTCAGTTTTCTGGAAGGATGCCTCCAAAGCTGATTTCTCGGTCCTCAACGTTTCCATGAGGGAGGTGGTGGTGAAGATTTGTTCTTCGAGGTTGCGAACTTTGATAGACATCTCGCTGAAGCGTCCATCGGAAGCTCTGGCAGAATCTCGTTCCTTGGTGAGGGTTTCTTTGGCGATGACGAGATCGTCGATTTGCTGCTCCAATGTCATGACTTGGTCTTTATGGGTTTTGTCGGCGATTTCAACAGTTCTGAGAAGTTCGGAATTGCGTTGTTTATAGGCATCGACTTCGGCTTGGAGGGTAGATGCTTGCTCGTTGGAATTCTGTAGCTCGCCTCGAAGGTGGCCGAGGTTTTCTGCATGCTCTTTGGCTTTTGACTCAGCCTGAGCGGTGTGTGTCTTCTGTTTTTCGAGCTCTTGTTGGTATAGAGAGTATGAGCGTTGAAGGGTAGCAAATTCCACATTAAGGACTTTGATCTGTTCTTCGAGGCCGCTCAATCTTTCATTCTCCGCCATTGTCTTCTCCAAAGCCGCGGTCTTTTCGGTAAGATGTGACTGAAGCTCTTTGATTTCTCCCTGCATGTTTTCGATGGTGGCTTGTCTCTCAGAGACGGAGTTCTGTAAAGCGACATTTTCATCCTCAAGCTGCAGCACCTTTGACTTGAGCGAATCCGCCTCAAGGCACAAGTCCTCATGCGAACTCCTAAGTTCCTTCATCTTATCTTCGCTTTCTGTGTACATTTCCCTCAGCAGAGAATTCTCTTCCCTCATCTGTCTGATACCAAACGCGGCCAATGAAGCCTTGTTAAGGCCTTCATATCCTGCCTCGTTCGCCATATGTCGCAAGCTGATCTCGGCCTCTTCTGCGGCCTCGTCAAAGTCTTCACGCTCAGGATCGCCGCGGATTTCCGTGAAGATATGATCGATAGTTTCATCAAAGAACTGACTCAGCTCCCTTTTTTCATCCATCCAGTCATCGGCGTCGTCTGCTTCGAAGATACGAGATGTGTGGGTCGAGTGGTCAACCGGCATGCAGTTGACAAAGTCATCAAGTTCGGCTTGCAAATGGTTGTATTCTGCCTCCTGTTCTTCGAGCATGACCATATACTTCTCTTCTGTAGCTGCTACAGCTTCTATACGGGCTTGTTTTTCTTCCTGGAGCTGTCTTTCAAGGTCCCGGACCATGTTTTGCAAGGGCTCGTTGATGGTCGAATTCACCTTTTGATCCAAAGCACCTCGTAGGTGGCGGATTGTATGCTCATGTGCTGCTTTTTCCTCTTCGCGCTCCCTCGCAGCCTTCTCCAGGGCACTGACCTTTACCCGAAGTTCTGCCAACTGCTGAGCATATTGACGAGCTTGGACATTTGTTTCAGTTGTGGTTCTTCTATTTACAGGCGACAGGTGTGCTGCGTTGTCGTCATCCACTTGTCCGTATTGCTCTTCATATTGTAACATGAGCCCGTTCGGGATGTCGAATGCCAATCTCTGGGCTGGATCTGTCTGGCTGAGCTCTGCTATGCGGTGATGACGTGATATCGCATCCTGCCTTTCATTTGAGACATCACCTCTGACCGAGTTTGGAGTTTGCACCCTAACCTCAACATCATCGAGTCTAAGACTACGATTGCCAGGTGATGCATCATGAGCATGTGAGGTAGACATCTCATCGCCCTCAATTTCTTGAATGGGTTCTTCATCCGCCTCATAACGACGGTGATCTTGCTGGAAGTCTTGGGAGAACCCGGACCAAAGACGATTGCCGTTACTGCTCTCACTAATATACGTAGTTAGCATGATAATCGAACGGATTCGTGGGACGAAGCTAGTACCGGTTGCCCTCAGTCTCTAATCCGTTGGTCTCATCCTCCGATCCACTTGATTCATCTTCCCGTGCCGCATCAGTATGTTGCTCAATTGTAGTATCACCAGAAGACGATTCCGCAACCGTGGACTCCTCCTCCTGGGTATCTTGTTCTGTACTGCTGCTGGTTTGACCTATCGGTGCGAGCTCTCCAACCTTCTCAATTCTACTGGGCGTGAAAAGAGGTCTCTGGTGTTCGTTTCTCGCCAGAGCAGCGGCGGCAGCAGCTTGCGAATCAAGGGGATCGCTTCGGCTTCGATCCCTGGCCTTAGTCTCGGTAAGGCGCTCCATAAGTGGTGGACGTGTGCTTTGTACGGCTGGTGTATTGATGGTAGAGTTTGGCGGTGGGATTGGCCCGTCTGCCTCGTCGCTGTCTGTAAAGATGTCAGCTGGAGCAGAGGGCTGTAAAGGCGCAGTTGCCGGTCTGCGGTCGCCGAGTTGGTCTTGCGACGACCGAAAATCGCTGTCTAATGGGGATGGAGGGTCCTTGCGAAGAAACTCCGTCGCGGTTGTCGATAGAGACGACTGGGAAGGGGGGGAATTCATCGAAACGCGACGTGCAGACTTGCTGGCTTTGAGTTTCCACAGGCTGAAATTATTGTATGGGAAACGCGGTGTCGTTGAGTCAATGGTGCCTTCTGCTGTGTGGGGTGACTGTTCTGGAGTGTTCTCGTCCCTAGCCACACCTCCAGGTGACTGCTTGACTCCTTCTGATTCAGGTGACGAGGTACGGCTTTGCCCTTCTGGTGTCGACCCTTCTGACGGGGCATCAGGTGCTTTACCACTAGATCTTGGTACGCCAAAGGGCTCCACCGATATTTCTTTCTTGGGCGTCGTAGATGCTGAATTTAAGGGAGCTGCTGGACCTTCTATTGTAGGTGTTGAGAGACCAGGACCACTCTTTTTTGCGGAGAAATTTGGATTCGAGCCTCTAGTCTGAACATATCTTCGCTTCGATATGTTTTTGTTTGGCGGAGTTTGGGGTATTGCTGAACCTGAAGACAAGCCACCACGGACTTTAGCAGGAGATTCAGGCGCATTATCAGAGAAGCTATGAGCGTTAATTAAGCCTCCGGATACTGCTGTTGGTGCGGTACGAGGTGACTGTGAAGGTAATACTGCTTCGGACGACTTTTCATACGACTGAGATATCTTGTCTATGATTTCGCTCGGATCGATCTCCTCGAATGTCTCGTTTCGCACGACACTACCGGTTGACATTCCTGATACAGCTCGCGACTGCTTTTGAATTGGCGGTCTCTTATCCAATTCTGCCACTCCTTCCGGCGAGCCTGGAAGCATTGGCTCCTTCGTTTCAGATGAACTTCCGTCGGAGAGTGCGGAGCCGTTTGCAAGAGGTTGTTGACTTGGTTGCGCACTAGGAGGCAACTCAGTATCTCCTTCGTCTCCACTGGATAATCCATCATTTCCAGAGAGCGGTCGCTCCCTTGCTCTGGTTGGTGATTCCGCTCGTATCGGGGATGTGCCTTTCAAAGGACTACTCCGAATCTTGCGTACGGCTATCCTCTTTGACAATCCTGTCTGGGGGTCCGGGGTTGACTTGGGGTCAGGAGTCGAAGTTAACATGCGCCCGGGCGTAGGAAGCTCAGCAACTACCAGGCCGACAATTCTCAGCTCATATATTCCGGCGAAGGGCTGATAACCTACAACTCTCGCTACCTGGCGCACTCTTTCCACTGTAACGCAGGTCTCTAGCGCCATTTCCCCCAGTCCCAGCCTGATGACCAGCCTTCAGTTCGTCATCTGAAGACATCTCGGATTCGGTTGGAACCATATTTTCTATACCCCGCTCCCGGGTTTGTCTTGGGGTGGAGTGGGCGGAGTCACCGTCAATCGTTGGCTTGACTCGGGAAGGCGAAGGGGAGGGGTCGAGTGATCTTGGAAGCATCCTTGTTGACTTCAAGCCGCGATGCCGATATACAACAATTGGTCCGTCTTCGTCGTCGGACGAGTCTTCAGTAGGACGTGGAGATGGCGATGAAGGTGGCCAGTTTCTTGCCTTGTGGACAGCTTCGTTGCGGTTAGCAGTTGCTGCTTGAACAGGGCGAACAAAGCCTACTGCTCATGTTGAAAGAAGTTTCCGTGGGAGACGGAATCGATGCATGACCATCGCTATCGGGGGAGTCGTATGCCTCATCCATACTGCCCATTGCTCAGCAGGACAAAGGAAATGCAAAGCCGCTGTTATGTGCTAGCAAGTGCAGATGGCTGGTGGTCGCTCGTTGTTGTTTCGTTTCAGGTGGTCAATCGTTTGTTTTGATATGAACGCGTGCAGGTTGCCGTGGAGTTACACGACTTGTCAGGCACGTGATACACTAGATTCGGACCAGAACATGCCTGCTTCTCAAAGTGCAGCACCAGCACTCGCTTAAGCAGAGCCGCAGAATTCCCCCTGTCAGACTGCCGCTGAAGGCGTGACACGAAGCTCGACATATTTGTCCAGAGTGAGGATCGAAGTGGATAGGGGAATCAAAGCCTGAAGTTGAAAGATATCGACACCTGGACAATATGGAGAGAATGTGTGGGCGCTTTCTGGATCCCTCACAACCAATGTGCGGCCAACCGGCTTCCGGAGTCCGGATCCCTTACAGGATAGGATGACACTAGGGAGGTGGCCCTACCTATCCCAATAGGTAAATAAATACTCTGTACAGTATACCATTTCTTGGACATTTATTCTCCCCAGAAGCTCCAGTAAATAAACATGACGACCACTAACGGAGCTGCTGCATTGCCCAAAACCGACTATACCCGCTGGCGACTCAAGACTGAACGAGGACGTCAGACGTGGCATTACCTCGAGACTGATGAAGAGCTAGCAGCATGGCCTCAAACAACTTACGACAAGTATCATCTGGGAATTAACACCGTAAGACGTGCCGTCTATCTTCATGCCTCTACAGATTGAATTCCTAATAGCTACAGGGCCTTCCCGATCTCCCTGAACCTGCAACAAACCTCGACGCAGCTCGCAATGGATTGCGGTTTCTTTCCAAGATCCAGCTTCCGGATGGTCAATGGGCTTGTGAATATGGAGGTGTGTATCATGCTGTCCGCCGGTATTTCTGGTCCATACTAATAGGCTCTCAGGACCAATGTTCCTCCTTCCCGGCATCATAATATCCTTCTACGTCACAAACACCCCAATCCCCGAACCATGGAAGATTGAAATCACCAACTACCTCGCCGCACGCGCAAACCCTGTCGACGGCGGCTGGGGCCTCCATATCGAAGGCGAATCATCTGTCTTCGGCACGGCCCTCAACTATGTCGTTTTACGTATCCTCGGCATGGATCCCGACCACCCCGTTGCCCAGCGTGCGCGAAACCGCCTGCACGAGCTCGGAGGTGCGTTGGGCTCACCACATTGGGGAAAATTCTGGCTCGCTCTGATTGGCTGTTATGGCTGGGAGGGCATGAATCCTATCCCTCCGGAGTTTTGGTTGCTCCCAAAGTGGGTTCCATTCCATCCGTGGAGATGGTGGATTCATACCAGACAGGTCTACTTACCAATGTCCTATATGTACTCACTGCGTTACTCCCACCCCGAGAACGACCTGATCCGGTCACTGCGCGAAGAGCTATATACCCAAGATTATGCGTCGATAAATTTCTGGCAGCACAGGAATACCGTGGCCGAGGCGGATGTGTACCATCCACATTCTCCAGTGCTGAACATTGCGAACGAGATCCTAACGGTTTGGGGAAACTACGTTTGCCCCAACCTCGTACAGGAGTATGCTAGGAAACATGTGTACGACTTAATCTGCCGCGAAGACGAAAATACCGAATACTGCTGCCTTGGGCCGGTGAACAACCCTCTCAACTTCGTTGCGCGGTACTTGACCGAAGGCGAGGACAGTTACGCTGTCAAAGCACACCGCGAATCTATCCGGGACTTCATCTGGGTCAAAAATGAGGGCATGCTCGCCAATGGAACTGATGGAGTACAAACCTGGGACACCAGTTTCTTGGTCCAAGCCGTTGTTGAATGCGAACTCGCCGAGGAATCCGAGTATAAAGAGATGCTTACCAAAGCGCTTGAGTTCCTCGAGGATCAGCAGATTCGTCAGGACTGTTCGGAGATGGACAAATGCTACCGGCAGCAGCGGAACGGCGCTTGGGCATTTAGCAAGAGGATGCAGGGATACACAGTTAGTGATTGCACGGCAGAGGGCCTCAAGGCAGTGATGATGCTACAAAATATCCCTGGCATGCCCACTCTTGTCTCTGACCGCCGATGCATGGACGCTGTCGATGTTATGCTCACCATGCAAAACTCAGACGGCGGATTCGCTTCCTACGAGCCTATCCGCGCGGGACCATGGCTAGAACACCTCAATGCCGCCGAAGTCTTCGGAAAGATAATGGTGGAATACTCATATCCAGAGTGTACCACGGCCGTCGTCACTGCCCTAGCCTTATTTCGCAACCATTTCCCCTCATACCGTCGCACCGAGATCGAGAGCACCATCGGGAAAGCGATACGTTTCATCAAGAACTCGCAGCGGCCTGATGGGAGCTGGTATGGTGCTTGGGGTATCTGCTTTAACTATGCAAACATGTTCGCGCTCGAATCCCTTGCTCTCACGGGGGAGTTCTACGAGAACTCGGCCGTAGCGCGGAAGGCTTGTGAATTCATCCTCAGTAAGCAGATGGAGGATGGAGGATGGGGCGAATCTTTCCGATCATCCATGAAGGAGGAGTATATTCATCATGAGAAGAGCCAGGTTGTCAATACGTCATGGGCATGTATTGCGCTTATGAATGCAAAGTATCCACATAAGAAGCCTATTGAGAGAGGGATCAAGGTATGTAATAGCAGCCTTACACTGAGATGGATACTGACCCGAGATGTAGCTTTTGAGGAGTAGACAGCAGCCCAATGGTGAGTGGCTGCAGGAAGCCATCGAGGGAGTTTTCAATAAGAGCTGGTATGTCACTCCCACCAATTTAATCCGCTCGCAAGAAACTAATAGGAGTCAGCATGATTTCATATCCTAATTATAAAAACGTGTTTACGGTGAAGGCATTGGGGATGTTTGCCAGGCAGTATGAAGAGAAGGAGTAGATAGTCAGTTGAGGCTGTGCGGGATTCGGGTGCAATTTTGGTTTAATGTTTTATGTGGGAATGTGTCAGTAATAATACCCAGTGAAGGCTTTGATATTTCCAGAGGAGACTTTAGCTACAGAGAACCGTAGTCCATCAGACTAAGAACCAACCACCCAACAGTGAGACTTGGAATCTAATACACGGTGACATTTCATGACCGCCAAGCCAAGCCACTGCAACTTCCACCAACTTCTCGACCTCACCTCCAACTCCATAGATATTCGCCTCTCCTCGCCACCTCCCTCGCCATAAATCCCATAAAACCCATCTTCCTTCCAAGAAACATGTGGTATGGATCCTCCCGAGGATTTCTTTTTATCGGCCGACTAATTCTAACTCGGTAGAAAGTAAACACATCCTAAACGCCCAAGTTGCGATCCGCAGTCCGTGCTGCAAGAAATGGTTCGATTGCGCCGAGTGCCACGCCGAAAAGGAGAAGCATCCGTTACAGCAATCGATGGAAATGGTGTTTGCATGTAAAAAATGCAAGAAATGCTTCAGGAAGGATGTCTCGGATTGGGACGATAGGTAGCAGAGCTCGAAAGGCGGATGGATGGATGAATAGTGTGCTAATGGGTTGTTATTAGTGACGAGTACTGTCCCCACTGCGATAACCATTTCGTGCTCGAGGCAAAGACGCCGAGTCTTGCGCTCAATGTGGAGGGAGAGGATGTACGGGTTGATTCGAGGATGATTAAGGATGAGAGGGTCAAGGCAGATGAGCGAAAGACGATATGGAATATAGGCGATGATGCTATTGATAAACTGGACTAATTTGGGCGGGGTTTTGGCCAGTTGAGCGAGCGGCGGGCGTTGGTTCGTGGCGCTTTTAGGCATGGGGCATCATGATGGGCACATAACATTTCATGAAGCATGAGGGGCTCATCACACGTCATATTTCTACTTGGTTGTTTGTTTGAAGAAATTCCCATCAATCGATCTACCCACCCATTGGTATCTATGACGAGGAGCTACTACCACCCTGTTGACCAGACTGGCCACCCCGGTTCTTCTTCCTAGCTGCCTCCTCTTGTTTCTCCTGCTCGATACCCTTAACATAGTTTTCTATCTCCTCATCCGGCATCATCTATTACATCCACATTAGCACCAAATCCAACGCTGAGTCTCCAGTAATTAATCTTACCTCCATTTTCTTGCCAGCAGCCATTATAGCAATTTCAATATTTTTGGCACCAGTCTGGACAACCTCCAGAAGCGACTTGACGGTGAGTTTAATGGTCTCCTCACGATCCATATCCTCCTTGTAGTTCCTCTCCAAGAACTCCCTAACTGTCTTGCTTGACCTTCCGATTGCATTCGCCTTCCATGCAGAGTAAATTCCTGAGGGCTCCGTCTGGTATAACCTCGGTGTAGTGTCATTGGGATCAAATCCGATCACCAGTGTCGAGATACCGAAAGGGCGAACACCTCCGCTCTGTGTGTACCGCTGCTGCACACCGGCAATGTATTTGGAGATGTACTCGATAGAGACTGGGTCCTCGACAGTGAGACGATGGCTCTGCGCTTCGAGACGGGCTTTGTCGACGAGAATGCGGGCGTCGGCGTTGAGGCCGGCAAAGGCGACACAGACGTGGTTATCGACGAGGCCAATCTTGGATGGAGTGATTCGCGTGTCTTGAAGCTTCATAGCAGAGCGCTTTTCACAGCCGAGCACGACGACGTCTTTTCCTTTGACACCGACGGCACAAGTACCTGTAGTGGGGTGATGAGATAGCGGCCAAGATCAATCGAGGAGGGGAAGTATATACCTCGTTTGACAGCCTCGAGGGCATATTCGACCTGGAAGACATGACCGTCGGGACTGTATAGAGGTTTAGCGGATAGCTATGGGAGCTCGGCGATGGATGGATACCTGAAAACTAGATGAATGTCAGTTTCGGGAGAGCTTCGGAGGTGCTGGAGTAAACCACTTACCACTCAAAGCTCTATCGTAGGAACCTGCCATTTCTACCAGCAAATACCGTCAAAGCTCCGGGGAATCCTAATGTGTCGGTAGATCGTAGGTACGGAGGGGGAAGAAGCTGCGTTTGATGGATGTGATTGATGGATTGAAGATTCCAAGGTCAACAACTCTGAGCGGGCAGAGGCTCACGATGAGCCTCCAACAAAGAGCATTGTTCGGAAGTTACCGATGACTAAAGCCCTGGACCAAACAGACGCCAGCAGGCGCCGATAGCCGTGTACCTTTCTGGTTCCGCCTAACGGTGCGCTTGTTCGCCCCATTGATCGGCGAACAATGTGGGGTGAGGAAAAGTTGCTGATAAAAAGCCCTCAGGAATCGCCTGCCACGGTTTGCGAGAAACGCGTCCAAGATATCAACCATGAACCCGTCTATTGTCCTTCGCAATGCGACCCGTGCAGCTACACGGAAACCAATCACCACCAGTGCCTCCCGTCAGCGACTGGTAGCTGCTGCGGCTTTGCGAGTGACCAGTCGACGATCTGCTTCCACAGACGCCGCCGCCACCACTACCGCTGCAACTGAAGCCACCAAGAAAGTGGTGAAATACACCGCCGATGTGTGAGTTTTTCGTGTCGGTAATATAGAAGAGCAGTTGCTAATCTATCAAACCTGCAGATATCCCAATCTCCAGCGAGGGTCACAATTCTCACAATTGACCGCTGAAGACATATCCTACTTCGAATCCATTTGTCCTGTCCTCTCCATAGACAAAGGTGCAACCGAAGATGAGCTCGAATCCTTCAACACCGATTGGATGCGCAAATACCGAGGACAAACCCGGCTTGTCGTCAAGCCCAAGACCACCGAAGATGTTTCGAAGATCCTAAAGCACTGCAACGAACGGAAGCTGGCCGTAGTGCCTCAAGGCGGCAATACTGGTCTCGTGGGTGGTTCGGTCCCCGTTTTCGACGAGATTGTCATCAACATGAGCAACATGAACAACATCCGTTCTTTCGACGCAGTCTCAGGAATCCTGACCTGTGATGCTGGAGTGATCCTCGAGAGTGCCGATAGCTACCTTCGCGAGCACGGTTATATATTTCCTCTCGATTTGGGCGCGAAGGGATCCTGCCATGTTGGCGGGAACGTTGCTTGCAATGCCGGAGGTCTGCGACTACTCCGGTACGGCTCACTACACGGCACGGTACTCGGTGTAGAAGCTGTTCTTCCCGATGGGACAATCCTGGACGATCTCTCTCTGCTGCGGAAAAACAATACCGGCTATGACTTGAAGCAGCTTTTTATTGGATCGGAAGGGACCATTGGAATCATTACCGCCATTTCCATAGTTTGTCCCCAGAAACCAAAAGCGCAGAACGTTGCCTTTTTCGGTGTCGAATCGTTCGAAAAGGTACAACAGACGTTCGTGAAGACCAAGCAGCAGCTATCCGAGATCTTATCCGCCTTTGAGCTTATGGACGCGAACTCGCAGCGGCTGGTTGGGCAAGTGACAGGAAAGAAGCATCCGTTGGAGTCGAAGCCGCCTTTCTACGTACTCATTGAGACGAGCGGGAGCAACACCGAACATGATAGCGAGGTACTATTACCGCCCTCCCATTAATCCATCACTACCGCTAACTCTCATAGAAACTCAACACACTTCTAGAAGATCTAATAAAGAACGAATACGTCTCAGACGGTACCTTGGCAGAGTCAGAAACACAACAGCGCGATCTCTGGGCGTGGCGCGAAGGCATTCCCGAAGCTGTGGGCCACTTCGGTGGTGTCTACAAATACGACGTTTCCATCCCTCTCTCAGAACTATACGTCCTCGTCGATGATGTTCGCGCCCAGATGAAGGAGGCAGGCCTCCTCTCGACTCCGAAGAATCCCGAAAACATCGTCGTTGACGTAGTGGGCTACGGACACATGGGGGATTCCAACCTCCATCTCAATGTTGCCGTAAGAGGGTACGATAAGAGAGTGGAGAAATTATTGGAGCCATTTGTGTACGAGTGGATACAGAAGCGGAGAGGGAGTATCAGTGCGGAACATGGACTAGGTGTGGCAAAGAGTGATTATGTTGGTTATTCGAGAGGCGAGACCGAGTTAGGGATTATGAGGAGTATTAAGGGACTCTTTGATCCGAACGGCATTATGAACCCATATAAATATGTCAAAGCATAGAACATAGCGGGGGTTTTGGATAATGGGCTTTTGGGTTTGCGGTTATTGTGATATACCTAGTTTCTTTTAACGAGAGAACGCATCGATTGGTCATACTGCTAAACCCAAACAACATCACGTGAAATTAAACCACGTTACGTTTTCCGCCCATGATCCCAACCGCGTCTTCCCCAGTGTCAAACTTCCACAACAGCAACGATGATGCCGCGCCTCACGACACTCCTAGGTCTTATCCTACTTCTTTCGCCTCTACTGGTGGCCGCCCAATTCGGCCAGTTTTTCGAGCAAATGTTTCATGGCGGTAATGGCGGTGGCCATGGACAACAGCAGGAGAGAAACGTACCCAGCAACAGCGACTGGTATCGGAGAAACTATGATGAAGGCACGAATATCCCGCCGCTCTAGCTACCTCGTCCGCCGGGGAAGAAGAAGAGAGGATTCTTTTAAGCTTGGAGGCTAACAAGAAGTAGCTACATGCGATAAGTACCTATGCGCGGGGACTCTGGCCTGCGTCGACAAGCCTACACATTGCCCTTGCGCCTTTCCAGACACCGAGCAAAAGTTTGAGCTACATCCGGATGGACTGGCGATCTGTGTTAGCAAGAGTGGGAAGAAGGGTTTGATGGCACGGAGGGTTGAGTTGGCGAGGAAGGGGTTGTTGTAATCCGGATAGAGATATGGACTGGACTGAGAGAGAGATACGGTGACAATGGCTGATGTCGTGAAGACATGAAGTCTTGTATAATGTGAACCGAATACTAGACAATATTCCAATTCATTTTCCCACACTACTTGCCACAACAGAACCAAACGCCATGAACTTTGACCACAAAACTAACGTAAAGATAGACGCCATTTGCCCAATCCCACTCAGTATATCCCATCAATCCCGATTCCTCGAAACCACCCACCTCTTCATTGCCACCTCCCTCACCCTGTACTCCTTCAACATCGCTGTCGCTCCCAGGCCCTCAATCGCCTGTGGCGGTGGAACCTCCACGTACACAAGAATCAGTGTCTTCTTAACCTGAGCAGTGACTCTGTTGACGCCATGAAGCCAGTGCCACGGCTTCGACTCGTTCTCTTTGCGGTAGATGTCGGAGACCCAGTGTGGGTGAGAATAAGATGGCATTATCATGATCCCAAACTCGGCATGCGAGAAGACTGGGCCACGGTTGTACAGCACTGAACCCAATATTAGTATCAGTTTGAGGGATAGATAGTGAATTGACACACAGTAATCTACTCCAAACTTGATTCCGGGCCTCACAACCCACCCGAGAGAGCGGAAGTGGTGATAGACCACATAGTTAAGCAGGAACGTATCGTCTGGCTGTAGCTCCGCTTCATTCTCAATGGGGGGAAAGTACGAGTATTTGCGGAACAGACACAGAGCATCGCGGACTTCAATAGGTTTCTACGATGAATATTAGATTTGGCTTTATTATGACAATAACGACGATGGCAAAGAAAACACACATTTCCCTCGGGTCCTGTAATCTTCAAAGCGCCCAATCCAAACGTTAAGAAAAAAGCTTCTTCGAGAGTCAATTGCAGATGTTCTAAATCTTCGACATCAACCACTTGCTTTGGCTGTTGCTCCTTCTCCTCTGCTTCCGGGAGTTCGGAAGGCGCAAAGGTAAAGGTGACTGATTTATTCTCACTTGCTGCTTCTTGAGACGAAGAAGCTTCAGGCAAGTCAAGCTTCCCTTCTTGAGCAAGTTGGTTTTGGATTTTCTCTTTTTCTGCCCTTGCACGCTCTAGTTTAAACTCCTTTCGCTCTCGCCTCCTGCGCTCCGTGATTTCTTCTGCCGTCAAGGCCTCGTCTTTACCAATCACGCCCAGGGCTCTTCTTCGGCGAGAAATCCAGGTGGGTTCCGATCTCGATAACGATCCTTTCCCAAAGAACCCACTATTCCAGAATGCTTGAATGGAGCGGGTGTCGGTAACATTGACAGAGCGCGTTGCTGGGTTGAAGACTCCAGTATACAAGGGCTGTGGCTGACAGGGAACCCGACAGAAGAAATAGGCATACAAGATATGAAGAAGCGAGAGGGGGTTGTGGGGGATTAGGGGAGGCAAAGGCCGGATGGTAAGTGGTAGAGGGTTCGCGTGAAGGAGATTATAATTGGGTTTCTTAGTCCTCGGAGGAGGGGGCTTCGTGGTAAGTGTGGTTGAACTCATCATCAACGGTTATCTCTAGATTATAGTTTGCAGTGCCTTGAAAAAAATGTTAGCCATGCTCTATTACAATATGCAGGCGAGACAAAATGGTAAATTCTGAGGTCGCTCAGATACCGTTGTAGTCATTTTGAGCCAGCATCAGGGAGCAAACAAAGTCGTGTCACTCCCCTAGGCGCAAAAAATGGTGTCATCGTCGCGGCGGGAGAAATATTCCGCATCTCGGAGGTAAAAGGACAGTGTGGGAGCATACCTTTTTAAATAAGTGCAGTGTGCAGCGGGCGGTGAGTTGTGAGTGAAGCTGGTGGAATGAAAGAGGAAGAGTCAGATGTGGTGTTGAGTTTGGTTTTTTAAAGTGCAGTGCCTTCTGCGCTAAAAATGTTTTGCCGACAATGGGTGGATTAGGGTTTCGTAGAAGACAGTCCCGAGTGAGACGGAATGAAGCCGAAGATATGATCGGAAGTATAACTATTCGGTCCGCCAGGGTTTCCGAGACTAAACCATTCGCCGGTTTTCCAATCCCACTTCCAGCTTATACTTGAGCGTATATGTCTATTCTATACACCGAAAAGGATATACATATGGTACACGGGTTGATCACTTGCAGAATACTATTATGCAGAGATGATACCCACAGTTTTACCCCTTTGTCTTGCTCGCCCCTCATGGTGTAGTCTTTAAGATCGTTTCCCGAATAAACTGCACCGCTACATCCCCGCCCTTTTGAAGAGCCACTGCGCCAATGATCGCATGAAGACAATCGATGGCAATATCTGCCTCGCCGGAACGTGTTAAGTCGGAATCCTATTGCCGGGTTAACGAAATTTAGTCTTTGCAACTCTAATTCCATATGGCTTACGTCTGCTGGCTTCCACCGCATTGTGCTAGCCAAACCCGACCTTCTGATTATAGGCATAAGCACCTCCTCGCTGATGGCAGCATCAATGTTGGGCCGAGTTACGGCATCGATGTTTTGGTAGTCTTCATGGGTAAATGGCTCCGGGTTCTTGTACTGTGCTCCTTCCAGAGATTTGTAGGTTGACGGCTTTGGTTCTTTTGCCGGCTTTGGCTGGGATGATAGAAGATGGAAAGATGCTTGCATCTGAAGGAGTCTCTTGCCTATGATATAAACACAATGTCAACATCCACCTCTGATGGCCGAACGGTAGATCCCGGTAGACCCGCACACATGTACGCCCAACGTCGAAACCAACAAGGGCCTCGTACCCAAAAACCTCAACTTAGAATTGAACGGCTGTCGCCCGTGGTCAAACGACTTGTGCGTAACGGCCTGCCACTTGACATCCCCAGACAATCCCAAGTCCTTGCCGAAAAGTTTTGCGTACATAGCATCCAACACCTTCGGGTCATCGTTCACCGCAAAGTGTTTGCGTACCCGTACAGATACCGGAGCTCGTGGTTGAGGACGTGCATTCTGGAAACGCTTTGTATGTGTATAGGGTAGTCGGGTGGGTTGCCGCTCGTAGGTTTTCTTTTCTTTCTGCTGCTCCTCGTGGACGCACCGCCGTGACGAGGGTAAAATCGACCTGTTCGGGGCAAAATTGAGCGACCGTGGCCGTAGAGACAGCGATAGCAAGGACGAGGCCTGTCGGGATGTTTGTGAGGCCATTGCGGTGGAGAGCTGAGCTAGGAAAAAAACTGTTGGTCTCATGATCGAGCCCACAGTGAGCGGGTAACGTTGCCAGTGACACGTGATACAAGGTTCATGTGTGGGATTGAACACCACCCCCGCTGCTCCCGGCTTCACAACTACTCGATTTCAATGACCCAACCGCGTGTCCCCGAAGCGTCAGACTTTCCTCAAGATCTGGTTGTTACCATCATCCCTCCGCAGGATGAGACGAAGCCGGTCTCCAATATCTTGATTCTCCTGCACGGACTGGGCGATACCCACATTCCCTTCGCAGGTCTGGGCAAGAATTTCAACTTTCCAGAGACAGCATGCCTGGCTATCCGGGGACCATCAACGCTTCCATTCAGCGAAAATGGCTTTCATTGGGGCGACGACGTTATCTTTGACTCGTCTACTGGCAGTCTGGATATGGAAGCCCAATTCACCAAGACCCACAAGCTCCTAAAAACAATTATTGACGACACCTTACTGGGCAAATGTGGTTGGAAGCGAAGGGCTATTTTCTTTCTGGGCTTTGGGCAGGGAGGAATGGTAGCTTTGGATATTGTGTCTCGACTTCCGGCGGATGGCGAATATGGCGGGGTTGTTTCTCTTGGAGGGCCGTTGCCACACGACGCACCTTCGCCGGGCCAGAAGGCGAAGACGCCGGTCATGCTGATGGGCGCGGAGAAAAATTCAGCGATCACTGATGGTGTTGAAGCTCGAGTCCAGAACGTTTTTGAATTTGTCGAAGTTGTCAAATGGCGTGGGAGGAAGGAAGATGGTATGTTAAGGAATGCTGAAGAAGCTACGCCGATGATGCGTTTTTTTGCGAGAAGGCTGAGGAGTCGTGCTGGTATTCCCGAAGGTGCTGTGGAACTGTGAGTTGGTTTTAAATATGATGAATGAAAATAGTATACACATAACCCCAGCTAACACCAATATGACCCCCAACACGGTGGTATCCGTCTGTTCCAAAAGATCAAGTAAATGTTTGCGCTCGAATGTAGCCTCGACTCTAAACCCCAGTTACAACCCAAGGATCTTTCTCGTACAAGCTCGGACTCGCCTCTCATATTCCTTCCTATTATCCCGCCATATCTTCGAAGCGTCGATGTTGGCGCCACTCTCATCATTCGGCTCAGCCAGCATGCTCATAACACTGATCAAGATCTTCTCCACGCTCTGGATTGGTGACCACCTCTCGCTCGCATCCTCGTACTGGTTTGGATCATCGCCCGGGGAATGCAAAATCGATATGCAGACTGCGCCGTCTTTGTAGATATTCGGGTGGAACATTTCGCAGGTAAACTTCATTTTTGGAGGGTTCAGAGGATAGTCCTACCGTCGCAACTTAGTACGGTCGCACCCTCACAAGTCCAAAATTCGAAGCGTACCTTAGGAAAGCTGAGGGTCGCAGGAAATACTCCGCCTTCGAAAGGAGTATCGTCGGGACCGCGAATGAAGCACTCCCATTCAAGCAGATTGTCCTCGTCGATTGGGCCGGCGCAAATCCCATCGGGTGATTCTCTGATAAGCTCCTTGTACTCTTTCAAAAGACGTTTATTGGCAACGGCGAACGACGACATAACTGGGGTTAAAGATAGCTGTTTGGGGTAGGTAAGGATGTGAAGTAAACTAGCAATTGAGGCGTTGCTTTGGGACAGAGTATGGTTATAAGAATGCCAAGACGCCAAAAATGTTGTCCTCAGAGCTTGATTCAGAGCTTGATTAACAGCTTTCAACCTTGCGAGCACTTAGCACCAACAATGTCGTTTTCCGCAATACCGAAAGTCCTCCGACCATCCACCATATCCCGTTCACTTTCCTCCTTGCGATCATCAAGAGGAGCTACCGGACCTCGCAACACCATCGGACGCCGCCCTCCACCGGCGAGAATCCCAGATGCTGCTACTAAAGTCAACAACGAGCTCCTTCCGCCCGCATCTAACATCCAGGGAACATCCGGTCCACATTACAACTCTCTCTCCACACCAGTATATGTCCCCGAAGATCCTGGCGCCGTCATCACTTCAAAGCATCCAGCGGCACGCTTACTTGAGAACTCTGCGTTGGTTATACAACGGCAGTTAGAGCTTGGGAATATACTAATGTATGGGCACATACACTCGCTATAGAGCTTTACGCATAAATCTAACAAAACAATAGTGGTTACGAGCAAGCAAATAAATATGCCATCATGGACCCCGACGGAAATTCCGTGGGGTTTATAGCAGAAGAAGAGAATAGCTTCACAAAACTGCTGATGCGGCAATGGGCACGGACACACCGCTCATTTCTTACACATGTGTTTGACAAACATGGGGTTGAAGTATTAAGGGTCGGTTTGCCCGACTATTGATGTGGACCATGTTAATGTATCTGAAGTTCCACAGACCCTTTTCGTTTGTCAATTCCAAGATTACGGCGTATGATCCAATAGACCCAAAGTCATCTGCGAGTGCACCGAGCTATGTCACACCTGATCAGTACAGAATAATAGGAGAGTGCCAACAGCAATGGCATATGTGGAGAAGGAGATATAATCTCTTCCTCTATGATGACAAGCCCGAAGACCGCTCCATCCCGAACCATGAACCGGTCGCCGGCGGAAGAGGAGGAATGCGCACACAATTCGCTTACGTCGATGAGCCCCTTTTATCATGGTACGATTGAAGGTGGGCACTCTCAATCCAAGTTCTGACGGCTATGTTTATGTAGGGACTTCTCTCTCCTCTCAGCCGACCAACCACCACGTCTAATTGGCTCCGTAAACCGCAATTTTGCCGGTTTTGCCCGCGAAATATTTACCGACACAGGAGTCTATGCCCTGCGTATGGACGCTGCCAGCGTTGCCGCGGAGCCCAGTCACCTAATCTCGAATACACACCAGCAATACGAATACCGCGTTCCTCTTTCGCCGGGAACAGAAATCCAGAAACTACAGGGGATCGGAGATGTAGCCGCCGGACGGGGTATGACATTGGATGAAAGATCAGTAATGTTGGCAGCCGCGGTGTCCATCGATTTTGACTACTTTAGTCGACATAGTTCGATAGGACATGGTGGGATTATGCCAATAGGCATGTTTGGGGGAGGCGATCACAGCGTTGGTAGAAGTGATGGAGGTGTGGCTGACGGCGTTGGTGCGGGCATGATGGGGGGTGCTATGGGAGGTGCTATGGGAGGTTATATGGGCGGGCAGCATAAAGAGCAATTTCCACAGCAAGAGCAATATCAGCCACCAGAACAGCAACAGCAACAGCAAGGAGATCTATATCCCTCTCAACCACCGCAGGAACAACAGCAACCACATTATCCTCCTCAAGAACAGGAGTCACAAGGCGAGGGTAGCTTTTGGGACTTCTTTGACGAGGAGGATTGAAGCGCGTGAAGACGATACTTTAAACAATACGGATCATTATTAGATCTTAAACGGCCGTATTCATTCGGCGTGTAAATTTACAAAGAATCAGTGATACGACATAAGGTCGTGATGAATTTATATTAGATGCATGTTGAAGTTTCGACTCTCCGACAGTCCAACTGTAAGACCAAACGACGAATTCTAGAGCACATGTTCTCGACGAGCATGTTAGTGCGCAGTGAACCTGAATGAACTGTTAACAATTATCCCCATCCCAAAGTGTGTATCCCCAATATATGAAAAAAAAAAAAAAAAAAAGTAACTCCAAAGCTCCACCCATCCCTCTAAAAATACAGCTATCCCCTCCTCATCGCCCAACATCCGTCATCTAAACAACCTCCCCACCCCACCCCCAATAACATCCCCCATTCCTGGTCCAGGCCCAGTAGCAACCGGACTTCCCCCCCCAATAGCACCTCTATACCCAATCGCCCCATGCCTCTCAATCCTATACCGTCTCCAAGCCTCCCTCAAATGATCTGGCAACAACGGGCCCTCATCCCCCCAACTTCTCTGTATCTTCAACGCCAACTCAATTATCTCTCCCGTGAAAACCTTCGAGAACCCACAAATCACCGTCCCAACATTTGCGGTAACACTCTGGGATAGCACTGAATTTGCGAGCTTCTTCACCGCGGCCTTATTGAGGTTTGCGCGGCGGAAGGATTCGTAGCGTGCGTTCTGCGAGGCGTCGAAGGCTTCTAACAAAATCCTATTTCTTCTTTAGCAAGGAAGTGGGGGGTGAGGGGAAGGTGGCTTACGCCATCCGTTTCTTCTCCTCATCATCCTCCGCAAAC
Source organism: Wilcoxina mikolae CBS 423.85 (assembly GCA_014904905.1). Taxonomy (NCBI): domain Eukaryota; kingdom Fungi; phylum Ascomycota; class Pezizomycetes; order Pezizales; family Pyronemataceae; genus Wilcoxina; species Wilcoxina mikolae. The sequence goes on from MU122109.1 coordinate 450,790, forward strand.
CCTCCAGTCCCTCCATCAGCCAACACAGTTTCAGTACCATAATCGTCTTTTCCCGTGTCTTCATCTTCTTCTTCTTCCCCCCCTGCTCCCCCGGTGGTGGTGGTGGCGGCAATAATACTTGGTGCACCACCGCGAACACTTCCTTCTCGCTCTTGAGGTTGTGGAGGGAAAGAGGTTTGTCGGAGTGGGTGGTGGTGTTGTTGACTTGCGACTGAGCCTTTACGGGAAGGACCCGGGGTTGATGTGCCACCACCAGAAGCGGAGGTTTTGGGTTTCTTTTGGGAGAGGGATTGGTGGTGGACTGGAAGGGAGATGCGGCGTTTGTGGGAGGGGTTGTAGGTACTGGGACCGGGAGGGGAGAGGGCGGGTGGGGAGGACATTTTTTTTGGTTGCGCGGGTTGAAAGAGCTGTGTGGTGAGCTTAAAGTTGGTGAGGTTATATGTTTCAGTAGTAGAATGGTTAGGGCGGCTTGGCGGGATTGTTGTCATGCGATGGCACTCGCACTAGATATCTTTTGCGCGAATTCTTTTACGCTTCACGATCACGGATGGGAGTGCGACAAGGCCCAACACAAAGGAAACACATAAATCTTGGACACATCAAATAAAGAATCAAAACAAAAAAAGTCTGCACTTACTTGAAAGTTAGATATACACCCATCTAAAACCCCCATAGAACGCTCAACTGAAAACAAGACGCGCTACCAAACCCGTAAAAGACTCGCTGTGTTCAATGTAAATTGATGCAAATAAACATTTTATCGATATGATGGCTCTGGCTGTCGTTCGTTGACCGAAACCACAATACCCGCTTTCTTTACCGACAACGACGGTGACTTGGGGCAAAACATGACAGTCGCAAAACTTTCCGCAGGATCAACAACACCTGCATCCGCAAACAAACAACACACACACACCAACAAGTTAGTGCGTAGTCCTCACATCCAGTCTAGCCAGCGAACCCGGCGGAAGGCTTCCATATAAGGATGCAATCTCACCCTCCATAACCGATTTGACCAGTCCATACTCATCGAATGTTGTCTGCTCCGTGCTCCCCCCAATCCCCATAATCGGTATGTTCGCGTTGATATGTGTATCCGTCACAGCCTCAGCAACAGCAGCCTCCTCGTCAAGAACTTCCTCTAAATCCCCATCGTGTGGGCCTTCAAAGTCTTCGTGTCTCATCATGAATACCTGTAGACCACCAATTATGCAGACTAAACCGTTGACCCACCACGCCAGACCAACGCAGTTGATATTGAGACCAACACTGTAGATCATTCCCGTGAGGGTAGGCGAAAATGCTCGAGCGAGACTCGCACAACTGGATGCAACACCGTTGATTGCACCGAGGACGAGTAAGGAAGGTGCGGAATTTGTGAGGAGGATTGCGTTGCAGGGATACGCCAATACTCCATAAGAGATCTTGATCGCTAGAACAAAGTAGACTCCGGCGAGTTGAATTTTCCCTTCCGGAAGCCAATCTAGGTATGGGACGATGATGTAGCTTATGACATAAGTGAACATGCAGAACCGATACACGTTGAGGACTCCGAATGCCCTGGCCACCGGTGGGAATACTAGAAATTGCATGGTCATTGAGAATGCTCCTTGCATGGAAAGGATAAATCCGATTGCTTGTGTCGTCATCCCGAGTCCTCCGGTGAATCTAAGCAGGTTGTGAGGTTTCTCGTCCGCCACTGGTGTCGACAAGAAGACGGGCATAAGCTGCTCAAAACCCATCGTGTGATATGCAAGAATTCCATAGGAGATAACTAATCCAACCACTGGACGAGTGAAAGTCTTGGTGAGCGGAGGGAGCTTCACGATCGGCTCGCTTTCATCCTGGTTGGTGTCCACAGCACTGTAGTTCGCAGCGCTGGCTGACAACAACCGCTCGGACTCTTCGCTGGGTGAAGAGTATCCATCAGATCCCTCCTGTCTGTCCACCTTTTCCCGGCTGAAAAGATCCAAAAGCTTTTGACCAAGAACACGTCCCGGATCCCGCTTGTGTTTCAGCACTTCATGTGTTTCTTCCAGAAAGAGGATTCCATTGGCGATTCCAAACACAAGGACGATGGCGGAGACCATGTTCGGAAGCAAGAACGGATATTCCTCAAGCAGTCCCCCAGGGGGAAAGACGCCAGGATAGAACCGAGTAGGTTCAGCCAGGAGTCCACCAAGAGCTGGACCAACAATGGAACCAAGACACCATATGAACGGCATAATTGCGAATGCCCGAGCTAAACCCATTCATCAGACCACATAAAAAAACTCAAGATATTCATGAAAAACTTACGTTGATGTTCTTTCTCCCTTACCAACTCCGCAACCGTCGTCTGAATAACCCCAATATTCCCATTCAACCCACCACCAAGCGCCCTCGCAATCAGAGCCACAGTGAAACTCTTTGCAAACCCAAACACCAACATACTGATAAGAGTACCAGCCAGTCCTATCAGCAACACCGGCTTTCGCCCTATCCGATCTGAGATTCTACCCCACATCATACCCGTAGAAAACTCCGCCAGGGCAAACGCAGACGTCACCATTCCTGCGTAAATCCCGATTTCGTTCTCATTTTTCTATGCCAGAAATGAGTAAGGCTGTTTCCCCACCATAACACACGGAGGAAATACCGCAATCTCGAAGGAATCGATCATCTGATAGATGTATGGAAAAATGGACGTGAAGGAGATCGGCTCGCAGATTCGACATAGGGCTGGGATCGATAATATTAGCTTTTAGATAATTCATAGACTTGTGTGTTCGGAGAGGGGGGAAACATACCTAAGATGACCAGCTGCTGGACTGGGAATCCCTTGGAAGCAGCACTCTTGGGCGTGTTGGGAGCCATTGTGGTCTAATTACGAGGAACCGGGGAGGGAACCCAAGTGATTGAAAGGGACGTTAACAAACCAAACGACTCATTGGCAAGAGATGAGGACGGGTGGATATATATAAAGGAATGGGAAGTATGGATTCCGCCACCCCTACTAGAGCACACTCACTGGAGGGAGGGGGGAGCTTTCGTTCTCAAGCTATCGTGCTTAGTCCCTGAGCTCTAGATATGCAGAGTTTATCAAAACCCTAGTCTCGTCTGGAGAATTCTCCGGGCTCCAGAAAAGGTGGGGAGCTCGGAGCTGAGGAGAACTGGGAAAAGTAACAACACCACAAATGAGTGGGAGGGGGATCTAAGACGGAAGCTGTTCGCGGGTCCTGCTGCAGGTTGCAGCAAGAAAAAGACCCTTTATTAAAAATGATCGGCGTGAGATCTAAGAAGAAAAAAGCACTGCTTGCATGCTTAACGGCAGCGTGCACTATCGTTTCCGTGTTTTGCTTTTCTGCCCTCTAGATGAAGGAAAGATAAGAGAGTAGACCCGTAGCTGGCTGATGGTCTGTCTCAGTATTGCTCTGGCTCTGCTCTCTCCAATCTTTTCCGCTGAGTCTTGGTCTCTTCATGGCGTCTCTCCGCTCACTCAAAACCCTTCTTACGTTACGCAGACTTTTAGGTTGAAGGAGGAGGATGTCGTTGATAGTCCGTCGTGTTTAGCCTTTTTCACTTTCTAACCGGTTCAGCCGGCCCGTTTACCGTCTCCGAAGCAGGGTTTCAAAGGCAGAGCCTCGGGGTGGCCCTGCGCCATCCGATGTTACACACGAGAGAGTAGAGTACATCGGGCTAACAACTACGCATGCTAGGGCTGGCAATAGCTCGACTGTTCAGCTTGAGCTGGGCAAAAGCCATTCGATCTGCTGGTCCAAGTACGGCAGTTTCTTCCTGTATGCAACGAAGGGGTACTTCGACCGCAGCCCACAGCACAGCACCCAGAGTCATCACTCCAATACATGTAGCACGAAGAGGGCAAGCACAAGACGTCGAATTGTCCTACTTAACTACTAAATACTGCTCCCCTAATTATCAGGCAAGTTCGGCGGGATCTCTCCGATACCCGCGTGAATGATGCCTACGGAATACGGTCTGAATGACATCCGGCACGACTACTCCTGGCCAAGGAGCTATTCTCAGGCCAGGGCTGCGGAGCCGAGAACAAACGAGAAGCGCTACAGCTGTCACTGGGAGATGCTGCTGCGATTGATCCCGCATGATGCCACTACTAAGCACTGAAAGCATCGTTAAACACATTGGCCTATAGAGTACAGACAACGACAGCACAACAACCAAATCCACTGACGGTAGCGAGAAGGTACGCAGGACTGCTCGATTTTCTCCATGCGGTGCCCTCCATCAACGACATGATGCTTAATCTTCTCCTCCGCAATTCCCTCGTGCTGGGTCGGCGGCGACCAGTCGGCTCTAGAGATATCTGCCGGTGCTGGCCGATTTCATGCACATCTGCCGGTGGGACCAATGTGAATGCTGGATCCGTGTCTCGAGTCTCTGATTACATACGGCCGGTCAAACTCAGAACAGCACTCGACGAAAGTACAGAGCAACTCGTGACTCCCAAGTAGCACGAAGGCGTGGGATAATTGGCCGCGGTAACTGCCTAGAGGATGGTCTCATACGGCACAGATGCACGTGAGCGCAACGGCATCCGGCAGTGTTGAGATCAGACTTTCCAACTTGGTGTCGTGATCGCATTGAATGCCGTGTGGTCTGGAAAAAAGGCTGGATAAGCTCGGCGGGCAGTATCTAGTGAAATCAACCGTAAAATCTCCGAAACATAAGATTGTATCCATTGAGAGTTGTCGACTGAAGACTGGAGACTGATAAACAGCTTCCTGCGGCTAAGGTTAACCAAAAATAACGGCGGGACTCCGGGCGTGGCCTATTGCCGAATGCAGCTTATTTCTCGGAGTATACGGCATGGAAAAACCGCCTCGGAGTTGTTTGTTTTTCTGGAATGTTTTTGCTGGATTGTTCTTTTGGGCGTTGTGGTAATGTGGAAAGCGTAACGTTGTAATGGTTGACTTGGCAAGGAAACTTCTTTGCGAGCCGTTTCCGGATCAGATTCTCATATTTCCCACCACTCTAGTTAATCGCCCAACAGTTTCACACACCCGTTAAGTGAAGGGGTGCAATACTAGATGATTGAAATGATCACTCGAACAACGAGTGAGTAGGTGTGTTTCCGCGCGAGTGTCAAGAGCGAGTGGGGCGTGGGATGTCGATTGCCATCGATGGTGAAAGTTTGAGCTGCTTCTTGCAGCAGGTGGGATATAAGGGAAATGATGGGGCGGATGCAATCTTACATCCTCAAGGGTACAGGTAATTGAGATTGGTACCCATCCCAATAATTTCCACTGGCATAGTAGTAAAATAACCTGTTTTTGCGATTTCCATATGCATCAATGGAGGCCTTAAACACACTTAATTCCAGCAAAATTATGGTGAGAGGTAATTGTTGCTTCTTCAGAACCTGCATCATGGATGTTCCTCGGTCCTGCTTCATGTTGATACTTAAATCTCACCGCCAGTTAGCAGCTGAAACCCTCGATAATTCCATGCGAAAGCATCCAACGTGTACATACCCGCGTATAATTCCGTTGTATAGGGCAAGTGCTCGCACACGGTTGTAGCCATGACTGGCTAGGCCATGAGATTGACGAAGACGGTCGTGGTTTTTTGCTGCAGGGGTTCTCGATGTGTTGAACTGGCGATAGGTCGATAGGTAACTCCCCCCACCCTGGTAAGGTAGCTCGTAAGGTCGAGTAAGCGGTGCGCCAGCAAGCCCGTTTATCCCAGCACCACATCTTCCTCTACAAACATCCCTTACGGCCTCCAAACGTACGTCAACCCACGGGCGAAATCCTCTGCAACATTCGGATTCCTCCAGAGTCTCGGAAAAGTTGGCGAGCGAGAGAGCCTGCTGCTGCTCCCCGGAAGTTGTGTTAGTCTTGCAGAGCCGCAAATTCTCGAAGCCAACAGACGTCAGTAACGTCCGCCAGTTCAGCACCATTCAGAATACGGCGTCGAGGCAATTGAACCACTTGCCGACGCCGATACCTTTGGAACTGCAATGACGATACGATCACCTCTTGTTCCATCATACACACTTGCGCTGGTCCGTTGAACGGGGTTTATTATTCTTTCTTTCTCGCCAAAAAGAACGGGGTTTTTCGATTACGGCATCACGAAGGAGGGGAATTATATAATGCCGACCTATACGCCATTACAAGCACGCCCGAGCGACCGGCCACGGACTCCAAACAATCGGCCTGCAAGTCGGGCGGGAAGCGGGAGTCGACCGGGAACTTCGCACGCAAAGGAGAATGATCAGACTACGGCACTGCCAGATTATGTTCGTTCCCCTGCTTGTTTTTGTTTTCAAGGACAACACTCCCGGGGGGGGGCTTACTGACTTTTGACGGAACAGACTTTGGGGGATTGTCTTGGGAAGGGCGCTTTTGGTTCGGTTTACAGAGCTCTTAATTGGGGAACCGGACAGACTGTTGCGGTCAAACAAGTGCGACTATCGGATTTGCCCAAGAGTGAGCTACGTGTGATAATGGTGCGTTCGTTTGGTGGTTTTGCACTTTTTGGCGTTGTTTCAGCCGGTTGCTGACTTGGGGGTGTCACCCCTCCGTCCCCCTCACAGCTCGAGATTGATCTTTTAAAAAACCTTAATGTACGGAAACGCCGATCATCCGGCGATAGGAAGAATAGGAAGAAGAAGGGTCTTGCTGAACTTCTGTAGCATCCGAACATTGTCCAATATCACGGTTACGCAAAGACGGCGGACTCGCTTTACATCATTTTGGAGTACGAAAAAAACCGCCTATCACGTCACGATTTTGAAGGACGGGGGAACATGTGCTAATCGCGGGACTGCAGGTACTGCGAAAATGGATCCTTGCACAGCATCTGTAAGAATTTTGGAAAATTCCCGGAGAACCTGGTAGGAATCTACTTGACACAGGTCCTGCATGGGCTACTGTATCTTCACGACCAGGGTGTTATACACCGGGATATCAAAGGCGCAAACATCTTGACTACGAAACATGGTTTGGTGAAGCTGGCGGATTTTGGTGTTGCGACGAGGACGACTGGACTTAGTGATTCTTCGGTTGTTGGGACGCCCTACTGGATGGCGCCGGAGGTTATTGAGCTTGCAGGAGCTTCTACAGCGTCTGATATTTGGTGAGCGCGTGCGCTCCTGGAACGCCGAAGGTCGCTGTCTAACAGGATTGAAGGAGTGTAGGATGTACTGTTATCGAGCTGTTGGAGGGCAAGCCGCCATATTATAAACTGGCGTCTATGCAAGCATTATTCCGAATAGTCAATGATGATCATCCACCACTACCGGAAGGTGTCTCTCCTGTAAGTTGGAATCACCCTGCACCTTGACGAGTTATTACAGTTGCTGACTCTTTATAGGCATGTCGAGACTTTTTGATGCAATGTTTCCAGAAAGATCCCAATCTTCGTGTCTCAGCCCGGAAACTTTTGAAGCATCCATGGGTAGTCAATTCGAAGAGGTCCGATTCTGTTGTGCGATCCAGTACTACAGATTACGACGAGGCAGTAAAGAGTGTCCAGAAATGGAACGAAGCTCTTAAATCGCCGAATATTGGATCTTCAAAAAGGCCAGTCAGGCATTCGACAAGCCCAAACCAGAGACGGCTGGGCGGAGAGTTCTCGTCTACTCCAAGCAAGGGCCCGTTAGCTCTCGCAAGACCACGACCGAATACGGAGGCTTTTATGTCCCCGGAAACAGCTGGTAAGGCGCCTGACTGTCTTTTCGCGTTGAGCGCTGACAAGATTCAGATGACGATGATAACTGGGATGATGACTTTGCATCCATAATCTCGCCTAGCATTCTCCAACTTCCTCGCAAATCGGCCCCCGGAAATCGAATTAGACCTCTGGCGTCGGCTGAACGGTTGAAGTCGTTTGCAACAAATGATGGCGCGAACGAGAGCTGGGATGATAACTTTGAAGGCGACTTGACTGTCAGATGTCCAGTGAATCCACCTAGGAGCCCACTTAAAAAGGCTTTCGAAGAGGACGACCCGATGCAAACCATAAGACCATACGTGCAACGCCGGCCGAGCGAGTGCGGGCCTCCGGATACACCAGAGTTTGCCCACCCACATACTCCTGCTCCAGAGGGATCGCCGTCCAAACACAAGATGGTGAAGCCCAGGAAGAAATTTGTCCTACCATCCTCGCGCGATGCGTCTGGACAACGACCGGCGTCAATGTTCCAGGAAGATTCCTTTGAGGACTACTCTGATTTGGCGCCTTTTAATGAAAGTTCGTTTGCAAAGAAGGTAGACCTGATGAAAAAAGACGCATCTCTCAGTCCTCGATTGTTTCACCCTTCAGATCTCAAAAACAGTCTACCTCGTTCTTCTAAATCTTCACAAAACGGAGGAAGCATGAGACGCCCGCCAGTTTCTTTTGGAGATACTGAAAAGGAAACGCACAGAATGCGGAGGTCACGGTCAACGTTGGAGATCCAAAAATTTGCAGAAGCTGATGGCGAGGAAGACTATTCAGACGTATTCGGTGGGAGTGAAGCTGGAACAGACGAAGCAGGATCCGAGACCAGTGGTGATGAACAACAAAGTTTGATGCTCAATAGCAAACTCTCGAACAATTCCTGGCTTGGGGACGAAGGGGACGAGGATGATCCGTTTGCAGAGCTCGAGGAAGGCTTTGATGAGATGGATCTGGACGCAAATATTGCCAGGGACAAATATGCCAGATTGTGCTTACAGATTGACGGTCTGGTCAGCTCATTAAAGACTACACAATCAGAAGATGACCTGGACGATATTTCTTCACAACTCATGGATATCTTATTGGAATCACCAGAAACCAAAGACAACGTGATCAGTGCCCACGGAATGTTACCCATATTGGAGGTTCTCGAGACGTGCACACAGCGTGAGGTTGTCTTGAAATTATTGAAAATTGTTAATGCTGTGAGTGGTGCTGTGACTGAGGTCTTTAATACGTGCTAACGATGCATAGCTCATATTTGACGATGTCGAAGTTCAGGAGAACATGTGTTTCGTCGGTGGCATTCCCATAGTCACGAAATTCGCATCAAAGAAATACCCTTCGCACATCAGACTAGAGGCCGCTGCTTTCGTCAGACAAATGTATCAGACGTCAATCCTGACTCTACAGATGTTTGTGAGCTGCGGTGGTTTGAATGTTCTTGTGGAATTCTTGGAAGAGGATTATGAGGCTCAGAAAGATCTGGTGCTGATTGGTGTGAATGGAATATGGAGTGTCTTCGAAATGCAGGGACCTACCCCGAAGAATGACTTCTGTAGGATTTTCTCGAGAAGCTCGGTGCTACAACCCCTTTCAATAGTCCTGAGCCATTTGCTCGACGAAGATGGGGAGTTGTCAGATTTGTGTGTTGAGAGGGTGGTCAATATCTTCTACCTCTTTTCGCAAGCGGAGAATCACGTCAAGGAGATGGTAGCCGATCGAATTGTTCTGAAACGTAAGTCTCGCCGTCGTGCGTGCGATGGTGAATTTGGCTGATATTCCGGACTTTAGGCGTTCTGAAGGATCTCGAGCGAATGGCACCTGCTCACCAAGTAGTGATGCTGAAATTCATCAAGAATCTTTCCATGTTATCCGCAACACTGGATACACTGCAAAACTCCAATGCGATTGAGGTCTTGACGGAGTTACTTGACAGAAGCCGGACAGCACCCCACTTCAAGGAAATCTCAAATCAAGTACTGAACACCATGTACAACCTTTGCAGACTCAGCAAATCACGCCAGGAAGAGGCTGCAATGAATGGAATCATTCCAGTGTTGCAGAACATTGTGAAAACCGAGCGACCCCTCAAGGAGTTTGCACTACCTATTCTTTGCGACATGGCGCATTCTGGGAAACGGTGCAGAAGACTACTGTGGCAGAACGATGGTTTGGAGTTCTATATCTCTCTGCTTTCAGATCCCTACTGGCAGGTTACGGCTCTGGACGCAATCTTTGTGTGGTTACAGGAGGAAACCGCGAGGGTTGAGGAGACGCTCCAGCGACCGTCTTCTATCGACGCACTTGTCAGATGCTTCACCACCTCCAAAACCAACGCTTTCGAAAACACATTGGAACCTCTACAGAAGCTTCTACGTGTCAGCTTACCCATCGCTCACGCAGTTGGCCGTCGCGAGTTTTTCGCTAGGATTGTGCAAAAGTTGGAACACAATAAGGCTGTTGTGCGTCTTAATCTACTCAAGATTTTACGCACCATATGCGACGCTAGCGAACAGAAGGAGGCGTTGATACGGGAATATGGGATGTACCCCATTGTGCACCGCGTGGCAGAGAAGGATGGAGCCGTGTTGGTACGGAACATGGCCAGTGAGCTCGTTAAGGCTTGTAATGAGAGGGTCAAAGGGAGCATTAGGGACCCTCGCCGGAGACGATCTCATGCGAGTGGTGCTCTACCGAGTCCTTCACACAATCCTCGACGCCATGTTTCAAGCCTTTGGGCAAACGATTCTTCAACGGACTCTGGAAATCGCGCCAATAGTACCAATAACAACAGAGCCAGGACGCATAGAAGCAACAGCAGCAGTAATATCGCACTTGGAGGCAGCGGCAGCTCGAGCTCGGGGTTGAGACCTTCACAAAACCCAATTGGTCCTAGCAAATTACGTTTGAGAGCAAGCCAGAGTTCACTGGGGTTAAGTCGACCATCGTCACAACAGAATCAACAAGTCCCGCACCCGCAATCTTTTCAGGGTAGTAACGGAACAGGCAATGCTAATGGCCGGTACCGGGCGGCAAACAACTATGTACCCCGAAGACACCGGGGGACGGGAAGCGGCACTGCGGGGGAGGGGAGGGAATTGGAATAAGGTTTCATTAACGAGAAATGAAGCGGTGTAGGACTCGGGATTGGTACCAAAAAAAAAGGCATTCTTGGTGTTCTGTTTTGGCGGGGTAGGTGATTGAGTACAGAACTGTATAAGTTACATCTCTTTTTCCTTTCCTTTTATGTGTTTTTTGTCTTTTTTTTTCTTTCCTTCGTTTCTTTCTTTCTTTCTTTTGGGTAGTAGTTGGTTGGATACCCACCTAAGCGGTACTTTGGTTTTTTTCCGTTCTCCCTTTTCCTTTGGTTTTTCATTTTTGGGCGTGGGGAGGTTTAGGGGAGCGGGGGTGTATGGACGGACGATGGGGATGGGGTACGGAACTTTTTTTTTAAAGGGTGTGTGGATGATCATGAATGAGTGAGCTGTGAGATGAATGTGAGATATCATAGAGGGAGATACGGGGGAGTTTTGTAGAAGAATGACGGAGCTGGGGGGGATACATACTAAGTACCTTCTCGCTTTGTAGGAAACCGTCTAAAGCTCGTACGTGGATCTCAAGAACTGCCAGCTGGGGAAAGCTGCAGCAAGCAAACAAATAAAGAATGGATGATGCATAAATTCAAAACTTCACCCCACTCTGTGCAAACGAGGAGATGAGAGTGCTTTGTCTACTAAGTACCTCTGTGTTACTACGGCAAATTATATGGAAGCCTACAGACATTTTGTTGTTGAAGCTTACCTGAAGTGTATTCCAACAAGGACTTTGTAAAAACTTTGCGATTTGCGAGGCCCAGCAAACCACTGTGTGAGGCCAGCAAACCATTTTGCAAGGCCCAGCAAACCTTTAGCCCCTAAGTTATAGATCTGGAGAGCCAGCATCTAGGAAATAGCGGAGGAAACGCGGCAAAGTAATAGTCTAAATTGGCATAATAATCGCTTGAAGCGCGCTAGATAACCACAATTCCATCTTGGCTCGGGGTTTCATTTCCGCCTATCCTACAGCGTCCCTCATCTCGGGCTTCGGCATCATCTTCGAATCTCGCACGCTCCCTTCTCGGCGTCAAAGCATGGAGCATTTGTATCTCCACCACATGACGGAGTATAATATCCGTAAAAAGCTGCGACTAAGTACTCTAAAATGTTAGTTGACCTTGTCTAGAGTACACAGCCCAGGGTATTTTATAGAAAGAAGAATATACCTTAGTCTAATATCACGCAAAAGAAATCTATCAATCAATAAATGCATCAGTCCGCCCCAACTTTGTTCTCCGCCGTAGCACCCCCAACTTTCTTCAGATCGGCCATCGTCTTCTCAAGCTCCTTGCCGTTTCCTCTGAAAAAACTCCATATCGCCGCGTTCCCGCGTACCCTTGTATCCTTATGCTCGGTATCAGGTATTATGCACAATCGCGATTTCACACCGTCCACCGATTCAAGTTCTTTCACCAATGCCTATTCCCCCGTTAACCTCTAATTTCACCCCCCCAAAAAACAGAGAGGAGGGGGGAAGCCATACCTGGGAATGTGAGACTGGAACAGTACTATCCAATTCTCCGTGAAGAATCAACACCTCAGACCCCTTCTCGAGTTTCTTGGCCAGATATAAAGGTGGAAATGGATCCAACCAAGCCTTTCCCTGCAGAAACCGAAGCCGCTCGGGACTACTCAGATACTTTACAACCGCTTTGGGAGCGGCTAGTGACAGCGCCTTGAAGAGATACAAGACGACCCAGTACGGTCTTACCCCGCGGTCAGCTATATATCTCTGAGCAGTGCAGAAGGGGGGGACAAACGCCAAAGCCACAAGAGAAGTATATGGCGAAACAACAACGACCTTTTTGATCCCCAGCTTCACAGCAAGCCACATAGTAGGACCACAACCTACAACCCCGTCAATCCCTATCGTTCGGAGCAGAAAGGAAATACTAACCAACCGAGTTCCCCAACAACACCAATTCCTGACCCTCCTCCTTTACGCTCTCTGCAAGCTGCACCGCATCTTGACACAGTCGCTCCTCGGTAATTGGACCGATGGTACCCCCGTATCCGGGATAGTTATGTAGCACCACCGAAACGCCCTCTTTACCAGCTAGTTCTTCCCACTGGTTGACGCTGCGGCTATCGAGAGCTCGAAGCCGCCCGTGACATACAAAGACGAGGGTTTTGGCGCCTGGGGTTCTACAGGAGGGGGGTGGGGTGGTTAGATGGTGCTAATCGGATTGGGGGGGTGAGAGGAGGCTCAAAAGATACGTACATAAGCGGGACATATTCGATGCTGCCAGAGCCGATCGCTCGGGGAAGGTACTTGAGCTTGGGTGTTGGATCGCGGTTTGGGAAGCCGGGGAAGGCAAAGCGGGTTAGGATATTGCTAGACATGACTTAGGGAGATAGAAACGATTGAGCGATTGGTGAGGGGTTTATAAGAGACTGAATGGGGGTGCATAGAATGGCTATGTTGGGCGGTTCAGGTTGACCAGGGCTGTAAAAAAACCCTAACCTCAGCCACACACAATCTCAACATGTGGGCAGTGAGTGATCTGCGTGTAACTGCATAAGGCAAGCAAGATATAATGCGCATAATCGCGCTGATAAAATCCTGGAGCATCCAGGCAGTCACCGCCTCTAATATGCTTGGTTGTGGAGATTCCTCATGCTCAGTAAATGACTATCAAGGCACGATTTGAGGGCCCAGTGATCACGACCGAGGCCACAAGCGTCCAAGGCGGAACAATTGTCTAGCACACGGTCGATGAAAGCACCTTGACAGAGCCACATGGACACGGATATCCACCGCTTGAAACTCAGAACAAACTTCCTGACTCAACTTTATGAATGCCAACGCTCAAAAACTACACAGAAAGTCATAAAACATGATCTCAACTTGAAGGTATATACCCGGCAGAAAGCGCACAAAAAGTTCCAAGATACAATCTTCCACAATATGTCCAAAAAAAACCACAATTCCAAACACAATGCTCATAGCCCAAAATTTTTGTCCCAATCGCAAACAGCGGCAGCACAAACGCCAGATCAGGCAAACTCCCTTCACCTACCCCCGTTTACGGCGTGAACCGACCCAAGGGACCCTCTTTTCTTCCAGATTGAGGATAGTACAGACCAGATGATACAAAAACAGTACTATGAACAAAACCATCTGTACTGCAACCCCAACAAGGATGATAACCAACACGAACACTCCAAACCCAAAAGATGCCGTATTGAATGCCGAGGGTGGGTTCTTTGTGGCAAGAACAACTTGCATTGAAGACAGGATCACGGAGAAATATACCACCAGCAGTAGTAACCACCCGAAGTTTTTGGAAAAAAACTGGTCATACTGCACGTAGGCGGTATAGTAGTGCTCTCCCCACCGAAGGAATCGATATACATGGTTCAACCTTCGCAAGCGAAGCTCGCCAAAGATATACCGTTTGTTGATCTGGTCGTTGATGTTGGATTGCAGCGTCATGGAGAATTCGCTCCAGTAATCCCAGTCGATGGTGTCTGGAACCAGGCCCACGTCCACAGCAATCTTGAGGTCGGATGGGTACTGGATAAGTTTGGTGTACGTCTTGAGGAAGCCATTGGCAAGATGGAATAGGTCCTCATTCGAACAGATGTGGTTTTTGAAGAAGTCCCAGTCCATCATATAGGCTGGAAGGGGTTTGATATAAATCGTCGTATCAAACCATACCAGGTGAAGTGCAATGTTCTCGTTGACAACGATTTCACGCTTGAACACTTTTTGTAAGTGCAGCGGACGGATATTGTCAGGACGGCCCGCCCACCATAGATGTAGGTGGATACCATTCAATTTCTTAACGGAGAGTTGTTTCCGAAGATAGGTGGTCAAATCGATCCCGTTCGGAATAATAGGTCGACCTGGGATTACTTCGGAGGTGGTGGAGTCCCCGTTCGGGGTGGTGGGTTGCTGCTGCCGCTGAGTGAGGGGCTGCTCCGGGATTACTTCCAAGAATCCAGAATCCCTCCCGTTCGGATGCTCTTTGGTTTCGCAGGGATCATTCGAAGTCGGGGTACGTTTGTTGAACGGTGGCAACCGTGTCGACGTGTCCTTCAGACCAGACTCAATACACATATCCGTTGACATTTTCATCGTAGTATACGGTCGATACACAGTCAATTCGAGGGTCCAGCAGGAATAGGGAGGTGGCGAATTCTCTTTGCTTTTTGGACGAGAAAGGCCAACTACCTGAGGCGATGCGGCGTGAGCACTGCATGTAGGTGTTACGTCGGTCTCTTTACACCCGCATTAGAGTGGAGTCCACCATCCAACCCCATTGTATCTTTTCAGCCTCGAGCACTTAAATGTGAGCTGTCAACAAGACAGTCATCAGAGATAAGGTCACCATCGGTTGGTCGAGAGTGCCCATCAATAGATGTAGAGTACGTTGAAAGTTAGTTGCAAGTCATCTCTCCAGCGAATTCGCGAACCGAGTGCGTATGGACCAAAGAGAGCGCTTAACATCGGCTCTCCAAGGTAACTGCCCTAAAAAGAGCTGAACCCATCTACATGGGAATTCCGAGGGACTAGGATCGAGTTTGCCTAGCAGAATAGCGGTCAATAAATAGTCGCACAGTGTACTATATGAAAGAGCGCGAGGAGGAGGCGGAGGTGATGAGGTACTTAAGTGTGGTGAAGTTAAGCTCGCGTACTCGATACAGGGGCGATACTGGGGTTTGGAGTATCATGTGCACTTTTCAAAGTATCGTAAGTATTTCTCTACAGCGCTACTAGCCAAAGATACATGGCGGATGCTCATGCTTTAAACCTAAGTTATAGCAATGTATAGTGTACTTTTGAAGTACCTTGCCGCTGTTAAGAGTTACCTAAGAGATGTGTGGGCGGTAGCGCCTGATTCCCTATGTGTCGAGTAGCCCTATATGACTCTCTGAACGCGAAATCTGAGGCTTGTTCACGAACTTATGATTGAGTTAGGGGCACCAGTAAGGCTAAACCAGCTGAGCCGCATGAGCGGCGCATAGTGAAGCACTCGGCGCTGAATGTGATACCGCCACGGAACCTAACTCCGCGGCGGATTGCGAAGAACCAAACAAATATTTCAGCTCTGGGGCCAAGGTTGAGTTCTAGATATGATGTCTTCTCCAGCTGGGCACGTTTCAAGTCCACCGGTCAAAACCACAGTCCAAGTTCCTCGGAGACAAGTCTTCAAAGTACTAGTCAGACACAGTAACTTTTATCCAGCATAAAGCACCAGATTTGCAGCGTATTTTTGCTCATATCACTGCATCTTCGAACGGTTTATTACTCTCAGCTACGAAAACTAACTGTATCATAATCACCGACCTCCGACGCACTGGACATGAATATATATAATTGGTGTACTGGAATGTTCAAAGCATCTCTAATCAATCGATCTTCTCTATGCGGATTCCATTTTATTGCTATCTGCAGGTACCCTAGGCAAGCCCACCGACGGCGAGGATTACAGACTAATGACAGAAAGATACTGACCTACGCCTAGTAAACATATGCATGACAGTGAAATGTCTATGAGTCGTTGGTACCATATATTTTTTGGTCGTTTTGGAAGTTTCTAGCCACGTTCACAGGATATATATGCTCTATGGGTTAGTAGTAACAGGGAGATGAGTGGGGTTATTATTGTCAATATTGTTAAAGTACTCTATGAATTCTGTGCCACAAGTTCCGTATGTGCTCAATACAAAGGGGAAGGACACGCTGCAAGGGTTTTGAGAATAAAGAGCATAAGCCATCTACATGTATCTTTCCTGGTAATTCGATTGAGAAGTACTCGAGATTAGTTCTAAGTCAATACCACCAAGCAGATAGTCTGGAGGAACAGGATATCAACAAGATATTCTCGAGTTGGGGCCAATGACTCTACTTCAAAAGTACACATGCTGTTGCATCTCCAAACTCTGGTAACGAGGATATGCAACGCATATTGCACTGCTAGAACCACCAAAAATATACGTAGGCGGCAGCGCCTGCATTTATGCCCCTATACCAAAAATTGCATTTCATGGGAGCCAGGATCTGCTGTTGAATTTGCGCTGCCGCAGAGACTGTACCGTAGGCTTTGGCTTGAACCAACCCGGATTTCGCGTGCTCAAGGAAGACGGATTATTCCGTCTTTTTTTGTACCTCGTGCAGTTTGCATAACAAACTCTGAAACTTCAGCAGCAGTTTTTATTCGCCCTCAATTGCAAGCCATGAAGCCACATATCAACTCACTAGAGCTGGAAGCCTGAGTGACGTGTTGAAACGCCTATGTATCCTGCACGAACTACACAGACAGTTTGGTCTAGGTATCCAAAGTCCGCGATATTGATGGCTCGGCCACCTTCACGCTGGGTTAAACAGATGAAGAAACCTCGGAATGAATCTGACATCCAGCACGGTGCCAAGAGCGGGAAATGCGTGCGAAATTTAATCATGAACCCTCTCCCTAGACGGTCTTTTTCCCGCCGCATCGGCTCTATGCGTAGCGACAAGAAAGTCACGAGACTAAGTTGGAGGAGCGTCCAACCGAGACGAGGGAACCGTCGATATTCAAATAGTTAACTAAATAACGTACCCAATTTGCAATTGACTGCCCCGTTTAACGCGTTACATGTGATACTTCTTGCACCCGCCTTCTGGAGACGTCGAAGGCATTGAAGGCATTACATGTTGGTGATTTCGAAACGTGGTACCATGGTCTAGAGTAGTCGACTGCGGTTAGGGATGATAACGGTTAGGGATGATAAACGGTCAGACAGGAAGGATGAAACTTACTTATTTTAAGCATCATCGATGATCGACGCCTCCAAGACGCGTCCAGTGTCTCACAACCGATAACTCAGTTTTTTTTTTTTTTTTTTTCAGCTTTTAGTGCCAATGCTTGAGAAGCTTTGGCAGAATGAGGGGTGTGCAATTTTATATGACGCGTGGACTGCGTGAGGTACCGGAAATGTATCAGATGGAGGCCAAAGCTCTTCCCCATAGAATATGAGAATGGAGAAGTTTCATCTATCCGAACCGGAGATCTACGGGTAATCTCTGCCATGCCGGAGCAGAGGCCGAACGCAAACCGAGAAAGAAAGCCTTGTTCCTTGTCTTGCCGCTGTTGCTGCTGATGCTATTGCCCTACCTGCCCAGTGTGTGTGGTTGTGTGTGGGAGAAGCTTGGGAATGTTTACAGAATGCAGCATTCAAAACCCTCTCCTCGTCTCGCATCCTCCCGTCCAATCGCCTCACGCAAACGGCATATAGAAGTACGCAGCCTGTCGGCAATGCAATTCAGCCCGCCGTAACGCAGCTTTCCGTTTTCGTCTCTCCAACCCTCTCTACTCTCCACTACGAGTACTAAGTACAGCTTGCTTGCTTGTATTCCGGTTGTACAATTAGCCCAACGATCGACCTGATCTCTAACCACCGATTTGAGCGGCTGCCCATCGATGGATTGGCAGTTCTGATTCCTTTCATCTCTCCCAAGTATTTCATATGTAAAGTTCAGCCGCTGGTACTATAGGTATTACCTTACCCTGGTACTAAGTACTTAAAGTACCTCACTTACTTACATACAGACGCCTTCCCCCCACTCCAGATTTGGTCATTTCAATTATATTCCCTTGCCCTTCTTTCTTTCTTCATTCAGCCCCGTCTTCTTCCTTCCCACCGTTCACTCTCGCGACTGCGTCGGAGGTGCCCTGCATTCTATCTGTCGTTTCCTGGTCCACTTCGTTCGAACCCTTCATCAATGAGGTCGAAGTCACAGCAGTCCACGATGATGATGCGCAGAGGTCCCATTAAGCTTGCGTTGCTCCTCATATGTCCAATTATATACCTTCTTCACCGTCACCAAGAATTACGGTTTCCAGCGTTTCGAAAAATAAACATCGCTATCGGAGACGGTCTGTTTAGTAATGTTCAACAAATCCCCATGGAAAACAATCTGGTCGCTCAGAACGAAGGCATCAGCAGAGGTACTTGTTTCTCTGGACGTTGTAATTGAGACATTTGGTCGGGACTGACTCTGATTTCTGCAGGTCCATGGGTCATCGACCCTCCATTGCCTTCTCAGATCACCACAAAGCCTATCACCATTCGGTTTAGATGCTTATGGCACGCTTCTGACCTCTGTCCAAAACGCTACATCGTCCTCCTTCGTGGTCCGACAATATACTCACCCCCGCTTAGCGCAATAAAGCAGGATGGCGGTGATCCTACGGTGGTTACGGTTAAGATCGAGGTTCCTCAACCCGGTCACTACCAATTATTTGCGTGGCCGGACTTCGACGCTTGTCCTCATCACTGGAGGGACAACATGGAATACCCAATCAATCGAGGACAAGTTATGGGCACTCCCGCTGTGATTGATGTTACCGGACAGCCTACCATTGTTGATGCCTTGGGTCCATGCACGCTTTTCAGTTCTGAAGCAACTGGACGTTCTCATGGACGGTGGATTGCTAAAAGTGCTCTTCAATCCAAATACCGAAAATCGGAATGGGTCACAAGCTTTCCAGAGAAGCAAGAGTACATTTATCAACCTTATGAATGTAAACGACGTCATACCACTGCGGCCGTGATCAAGGAGACCCGCTCTGTCTCGCAGATACTCTTCATTGGAGATTCCGTTTTGAGGGGAGCTTTCTGTTCGCAGGTATGGCCGCAACTATCTCCTTCGAGTGTAGCGGATGGCAGCTGCAAATTCATCAACGATGCAACACTTTATCATGTTGCACCTAAGGACATGCAATATATCACGCCTGATAAACGAACTATCGGACTTTCATTTAGGTTTATGGATGACCGTCCAGCCGACCGTCTTGCGGGGTTGAAGGGAAATATTCCGTCTCCGTCCCATATTGTTGCCAATCTTGGGTTGTGGTTGGCTCCTCTCAAGGTTGACCAGTACGAAACTGCCGTTACTGGGTTCCTAGAACGCATGTACGAAATGTACCCGAACGCCACTGTAATCTGGAGAACGACTACAGATGTTGCGCCGATGATCAATTGTTTCTCTGACAAGGGAATGACTCGATCGACCATATACGAACAGCGAGAAGTTTCATTCGACATAATCAAGGCGATGAAAAGCAAGGGCATGCGGATATATTTGGTGGATGGGTATGCCATGACGGCTCCGAGACCCGATGCTGCCAACGACGGGCGACACTGGGTCATTGAGAGTCCAGACGAATACAACTGGTTACCAAAGTCACGACCATCAGCGAACGATGCAGAGGCAGCTATATTGGACGGTGTTTGGGACATTATTTTGCAAGACGATCAAAAACAACAGAAACAGTCGACGGCGTTATGGCGATAGGTAGATGGTTATACAAAAGGCATCATCTTCTTTTATTGCATTCCTTTAGCTGCTGCATTTTTGGATTCACTCGGTTTTTGGGAGTTGTATTCTGGAGTTTTCTTGTCTTAAGCATTTTCCTTTGTTCGGGAGGTAAAGAGGATCGGGCGGAAGGCGCTTTGATACCACGACATTTGTCAGGCTCATGTTTTCTCCGTTTTTCTCGTGCATAGAA
Source organism: Wilcoxina mikolae CBS 423.85 (assembly GCA_014904905.1). Classification (NCBI taxonomy): domain Eukaryota; kingdom Fungi; phylum Ascomycota; class Pezizomycetes; order Pezizales; family Pyronemataceae; genus Wilcoxina; species Wilcoxina mikolae. Next base: position 471,074 of record MU122109.1, read on the forward strand.
GGATGTGGTTTACTCCTTGGTTGGTTTGGTTGCTTGTGATTTTGATTCCTGGGTTTTGTACATTTAGAGTTAGGGGAAGTTGAGAAAAAATAATACCCTATTATACCAACCAGATTTAGCATGTGCAGCATGTCAGATATCTCATCCAGCAAGCGAAATGCGCTACTCATAGTAGTAGTAGCTGGAAAAGAGTGCCAATTGGATAGGATATATTAAGTCCTCTACCAAGGCGAGCTGAGATGGGATTGAAGATATCGATACAGTCATACTCAGTTCACGGTACCTAGCGTACCCCTTCAACACCCCCGAGATCTCAAACACTGACAGGCAGGCGCATGTATGATATATAGTACCTCTGGACGATCTGCAGTCGAGTTAAGGTTTTCTTGGGTGTCACCACCTTTCCGGCCGGAAATTCGGCACCCGGGGGGAAGGGGGGATTAGAGTACTTTAGTAGTACTTACTGATAGGTCCAACCTGACCACGATCCAAACTACGCTGCATGGCTCGCTATAGTAATCCTAGAGAGAGGTGGGTTAAAATAAACCCTGCGATGCGATGTGCGATGTGATGAGGCGTGACTGATACTGACTGTTCGAGTGATTCGGGGTGACCGCGTTTGTTGAAGAGGATCGGCAGGGGGAGATGAAGGAGGGGGGTAAGGCGGTGAGAATTGGCAGGGTTAAGGTTATTGCAAGCGATGGCTATGGTATGGGGGTAAAGAGCTGGTAAAGAGAGTCTGCTGTGTTTTGTTTAACTCCATCCACTGCAGGAACTGCCCGGGCAATAAGGAAGGATATATTAGAGAACGAAGTCCAAAATTTTCACATTCGAGAATTCTACACCCATTTAGCCAATTAACAGTGTGCCTGATCTAGATCTGCCTGCAGCTGTGCGGTAAAAGAGTGGGAAGATTTACCCGGGGCCCACTATTCGAATTCCGTGATTCAAATGGGTCTGGCATAACAACTTGAAATACCGGTATGTTTTTAACCTAACTTCACTACGAAATTCGAAAACAAATCTTTGTTTTTATTTCCAATTAATTGTACCAGTACTCTATACATTCTCCCGGTCACCAAGCACCACCGCCATTGATCCCGATGCAGCAGCAACGCCGGTATGCTTACCAGGAGTGGTGTTTATCCTCCCGATGCAATGCACTCAATCTCGGCATTGACTCTCTCGCCTCGTGCCTAACACTATAGATGAGGTTGGAGATTCCCGATCACTTGCAAAGCTGCATTCCCCCCCCCCCCCCCCCCCCCCCTCTCCCTCGTGGTGCTGAGGTCTAGTTTGAATTGGAGGAGGTGGAAGAGGTCCCCCCAGGAACAGGAGGAGCTGCCCACTCCCTCTCGCCGAAATAATTGGTGCTTCTCTCTCCCGCCGTCACCAGGAACAGGAGGAGGTTCTTCCCCCCCCCGAGAACTGGAGTGCAAAACTCAACTGTCGCTTCAAAAAGTCCGAATTGCAGGTCTCCAGAATCCCATATCCTAGCTTCTTCTTTGCTCCATCTGGTTCAACCACTCAACTTTTCCTGGCATTGGTTTGCCAATTTATTCTCCAGGCGAGTCTCGGTTGTTCGGGATGATGTTGCATGGAATTTTCGGTACGTTCAAACTGGTTCACTCTACCCATCTCCCATCAACACATGCGGAGAGTGAACCCTGCATTAAGTAGGGCCACCTTGGTTGTGGATGGTAGACACAACTTATCTCTATCCCTATCCAAAGGAAGACGGGGTTCCGGACGTTCCTTATAAACTTTCGCTCCCTCTAGTGGGTACAAACACCATCCCACTCTTCACCAGCGGTCAAGGAGCCTGGGAGAGATCCGCCCAAAGTACATCGTGTGGATCCCGCAGCGAAACAGCTCCCTTGGTCGATCTTCCCTTCACCGCCGAGGACAAAGTCTGAATCAACTGTACTCCAGAGTTCCACAACCCGACAACCTCGAACCCCCCGGTTCACGGCAGGTCCCCACCACCCCGCTACAGCCGACAAAGCCAACCTAGCAATGGACAATAGGGCCCTAGACGATGATGAAGAGCTTGCGACCGAGGATGAGTTTTTGAACCTGTCGCCAGCCCTCAGGGCAACTCTGGTTGTTGACAATATCTCGCACAACTTATGTCCATTCCCATTTAGAGGGGAATAAGCTGTTCTGGACGTAGTTTGGTCTGTTGACTCTCACGGATCCATGGGCGCAAGACAGCACATAGCTGCTGCTCATCTTGCATTGAGCAGGGTCACTCTGGTTGATCACCACGATATCACACAACCTGTCTCAATCCCCATTCAAGGGGAAGACTAACAGCATCAGAGGCATCTGTCAATCAATTAGTCTGATTAACAAACAAATGAAAGAAGTGATTGTTTGATACTAACCTTCGGTAAGGCCGGAGTAGGACTATCATTGAGGGAGCCTACGGAACCAGAAGCAGCAAGACTAACGGTCGTCTGTTTGCAAACCATCGCCACGTGCAAACACCTCAGTTGCGAGCTTGTCAAGGTGCGCGTTGACGGCCTTCGATTTCTGGCCTCCATTCGAGGATAGTCCACTACTATTTGGAGTATGTACTCCATCGAAGATGAAAACTAGTCTCGAGCGCCGAAAAGCTCTTAAACCTATCCCTGACGACTTCGCCCTGCTAAGGGCAGGGCAAGCGATGCATGGCGCTTTTAGCGGGACTGCGGGGCGAGAGATCGGTGGTTGATACTATTTAGTATGCTACCCGTTAGCCACTTCTTGCACATCCAACACATCAAACGACTTACCTGTTATCCGGCATAATAAGAAAATTTGTTCTATCATATCATCGATGGCTCTTGGTGGTAATCGCCCGCGCTGAAGAAGAAGGTGTGTTTGTTGAGAATCAAGGAGTGATGTGGTGATGATGATGATGATGATGATGATGACCTGGTGGTCTTTTGTAGTTGAAGAACGAAATGTGTGGTGGGGGGATGGAGGAGCTTTATAGGTCTTGAGGAAACCTAGGGGAAAGCTTCGAATTATACCCTGTGATGATTGATAGAAGCTAGGTACGGATTTCTTTGTTAACAGTACGTCATTATGACGGATTCGAGCCCCTGGGGTCCATCACATCTTCGTCCCCCGTCCCTGTCAAAGGAAAACGAAAGCTTTTGGACCCTGTGTTTGCTCCATGGATCCGGATGGGATTTCAAGGTCCAGTTCTAGCTTACCGGCTAGATTGCTTATATCTCTGCAAGTTTGTATAATACCCGCTACGCTGGGGGTATTATTGAGCTTCAGGGAATGGAAGGGCTACTGCTGTTGGCAATCACTTGGGCACGACGCAGCTGAACGTACGGGTTTCCGTAGGCTGAGATGGTTTAGCCATGATAACGAATGATGAGAGACGAGGAACCTCCATATCAGCAATAGCACATATCCCCGGCAGAAACGAACTGGACGCAATACCTAGATTCATAAACTACATCCAACCCAGACAATTATTCAAATTCATTCATTAATTCATATGTAAGTACGTATCCCATAGCCTTATATATTCAATCCCACCCACCCACTCTCCAGCCCAGCCGGAAAAGAATAATAATAAATCGCAACCGACATAAAACTCCCGAAAAGCAAAACTCGTAACATGGTACGTATTAAAAAAAAACGCCAGTAATAACACCAAAAGCAAAGAACCGCCCGCCGCCCACCACCAGTAACCCCACTATTTAGATCTCGGTAATCCTCGGATTACCAGAAGTGGAGGTATCTGGCAACACAACCCCATCCCTCTCCCTCCTCTCCTCCGACCCGTCCGCATATTTCTTAACATCCACCCGCCGCGTCTTTGTAACCCCGTCCGGACCGGTGATCGATCGCACCTCCGAATACGACTCCACAAGCCGTCGTGGCTGGCTGGGGTCGTCGTGGCGGGGTGGTGATTGTTGCCGGAACTGGCGCTCAAAGAAGGAGTAGTAATCAAGCTCAGTTGTACTCGAGGGAGGCGGAGGAGCGGGGTTATTTGCCTCTGACAGCAACGATCTAAAAATCGCCCCATGCGCCTCCTCAAATGCTCTGAACATATCAAGTGGCGATGACGGAAACCCAAACAACTCTCCAGGCCCCATTATCTCCCTCTTCCCCGCATTACTCTCCCCCGCACTGCCAGTGCTAGACGTGCTCCTGTGGAAGCTCCCTATACCCCCATTCTTTCCGTCGTCGTCGTTGTTGTCGTTGTTGTTGTCCCGCAATTTGTGAACTTCATCGATAATCGAGTCGGATCCGGAGCGGTGGGGTCTCGGCGGTGGGCGCTCGGAGTCGGCGAGGTCGTCGTCGATTATCCAGCCTGATGTGGAGGGCGGGGAGAGGGAGCTTGGAAGCCCGATCAAGGAGTGCAGGAGGGACGAGAATTGTAGGTCGCTGAAGCGGCGCACGGTGTCGAAGAAGGGTTCGCGCTTTGGTGGGGTGGTGGTAGTGGCGGTGTCTTTGGAATCGGAGGAACCGGAGGAGGAGGAGGAGGAGGGTGATGTGGGTGTAGACATGTTGAGATGTAGTGCTGCGTTTTGGACTGTTGTGTTGAAAACAGTTTTGTTTGTGTTTGTGTTTGTGTTGTTGGTGGGGTGGGAGGAAGTTGGCTAGATAAGTTAAGTGGGTATTTGCGCCGAGGTGTTTGTTGTTGAGCGGAATTAGTGGCGTGGTTAAATGTTGGGCGAATATTCTACAACTCGCCACAAAGTGGAGCGGGGAGTTGGAGTGGCATATAATATTCACTTTTTATATCCAAGCAAGAAGGTGGTGAGTTACGATGATGGTCTCTATTCGTGCCCCTTCAAGCTCCGTTTCAAACTTCGAGTGCTCAAGCATGCTCCCGTTTTCCGTTCTTAACGTCACTTCTGCACCCCCCACTAAACACAGCCAACCACAACTCACCACCACCTCAACCACAAAAACGGCATATCCACGCGTTTTTTCACATCTTCCATCTCCACCAACCAATTCAACATCATGGAATCCCCCTCCGCCGACCCCGATGACCACCGCCGCCCCGCGTCCCCGTTGATCCTCTACAAACCCCCCACGGCAATAACGCTCCTCCGCACTGCCGCCATAAACCTCGTCCTCCCGTTCATCAACGGCCTCATGCTCGGCTTCGGCGAGCTCTTTGCGCACGAGCTGGCGTTTAGATGGGGGTGGGGTACTCAGCGGGTAGGTGGACGGGAGGCGTGATACCGTCGTGGTCATTAATGCTGGTATAGGTTTTCCCGGAGAGCAGACTTCAGGCACGGAATAGACCTGCGGGCCCTGGGGTTGAGGTTCGCGAACATGGCAGTAATGGACGGGGGTTCTCGGGTGCGGGAGGTTTGGAGGATCTGACTAGCTTGGAGTGAATATCAGGTTTGGCGAATCTTTTTGAGGGGAAGGGTGGAAAAAACAGGACGATTCTGCGTCGCGGGACGAAGGGATTGATGGTGGAATTCGACGGGGAGGAGTCATTTTTGAGCAATTACACGGAATACCAACACTGCTGTTTATTCATGTGGGGGCGCAATTGTCTTTACACAAAAAAAGGTTGCTACTATACATCTGGATGGACATCAGAAATATTTACCTGATGCACCCCACCACAGTACTTCATAATACAGAATATCCAGTCTATACACCGTTTTTCACCAACCAAATACACGAGCGAGCTTATTTCTGTTTCATTCTATTCCTCCTTTCCTTCTCTAGCTGCTGCACCTTCTTCTCTTCTTCTATCCTCTGCTTTCGTCGCTCTTCGTATTTCTTGTGTAGGGCTTCCTTCTGCTTCTCTTTAGACTACTCAATCTATCAGCAAAATGTCACTGTGTATTGATAAGGATACGAACCGTTTCCTTGAATTTTTTTAGACTAAATACTGAGCCTTCCTCATCCTTTCCCCCTGTCAATTGATCCAAAAACCCACCAGCGGCGCCAATTTGCTTCTTTTTTGGGGTCACATCAATAGTCTTCCCCGGCGAGGCGATATTCAATGCATTGATTCCGCCTTTAATTGGTAGGGGGTTCTGGGAGCCCGCTTCTGTCATTGGGTATAGTCCATAGGCTTCACGAAACTTTTCGTTCTTGAGTAGAGCAGTCTGCAGCACTCCAAACGTGGTACTGGTAAGAAGGTAAAAAGCTAGAGCAGCCGGCCAACCAGAAGCAACAGTAAACGTGATCACCGGTAGACCTAACGTTAACGCAGTCTTTACGCTCTTTGCCATACTAGTTGCGCCAGACTCTCCTCCAAAGTAGATTTGCAATCCTACTAGCGCAGAAGCAGCCGCGGGGAGAATGTAAGTTGGATCCGCCACCGACAAATCGGTAAACCACCCGAGTCCATCGGTAGTGAGCGCTGGAACTTTAAGCTCCGACATCTCTCTGAGTGTCTTGTAGAAGCCGTAAAATATCGGAATTTGGGTAATCGGGAATAATAGCCAGCGGCGATCCACACCAGCGATCTTAAGCATATTCTGCATCTCTTGCCGCTGCCGTAGCATTTCCGCCGTATCGCTACGTTTCTGCGCCGCCTGCAGTTGCTTGGTGATCGGAGCCAGAAGGGGATTGGCTTCCTTCATCCGCGCAGTGTTGGACGACATTTTACAGTAGAAGGGGAATTGGATTGTCCGGACGAGTAGGACCGAGGCCATGATTGCACCCCACCATGGAAGACCACCGTAAACATGTATTGACTCAAGGAGCGTCTGGATCATAGTGCTCGTGCCCCAGCCAAAGTCAATACCGAGGGAGTGAAGGTAGCCCATAGTACCTGGTTGGACGGCATCGGCGGCGGAGGAAAGTGGGGTATCGGTGAAGGAATCTAGGAAGCCGGTACTTGAAGGCGGAGAGGTAGCAGCGGGCGGAGGGGTGGAGGAGGGCGCAGCGGTGGAATTGAAGCGGACGGCGGTAAGTGATGGAGCCAATTGTACCCGTGATAGAGGAATAGATGCTCGTCGAAACTGAGAGTCGTTGTATCAGCGGCATATTGCCTCCAGACCAGCCCGAAAGGGACAGACCTGAGAACCGGAAGAGATGTGCAGGGCTCTGGCCTTAAAGTTTGCGAAAGGCCGAGATGCAGCTGGTAGGGCACCCCGCCGTAGGATTTTGGAGGCCAGCATCGTTTTCTCTATCGAAATTAAAGGTCGTCGTCCGAATAAGCACTCGAAGAAGTCGGATGTTGACCCAAAACTTTGACGGATCACGTGCAACGCTTGGCAGGATGCATTAGCCGCATACCATATCCGGTCTGGTTTTGAAGCTCTTTCACCTTCTGCAGCGCAGCAATCAGACTCATCCATCCAGCCAACCACAAACAAACAACCCCATCCATCAATTTCATCACGACTCATCTTACAACGAGCTGCTCAGCTCTTTCCATATACACCGAAACCTCCATCAGCCTGTATCAAAGCTGCTGATAATCTACCACTATGGCTGATAATCACGATCAGCTCATTCAGAACTTCTGCGACATCACTGGAGCTAGTCCACAGGCGGTTCGTCACCTTGAACTTATGCATTCGAGCTCTTTATTATGGGCTTGGATCTCTCCGGATTTTTATTGACTCGGGTTCTATTTAGGGTCGTCACTTCCTTGAAGCTTCTGGCTGGAATTTGCAGGTGAGAGTCTAGCCTTACGTCCAGCCTTACACCCCCCGCATCTCTCATCAGAGCCAACTTGCTCTCTCTGAGATAAAAAAGCTAACTTTGGAGTTCAGATTGCGACCGAGCAATATTTCGAGAATGAGGAAATGGGCGATGCAGGTCCCTTAGTGGAAGAAGAGGATGAAGATGATGATGACCTCTATACGCCTGGACATCAACCACCCTCAGCTGCTACCCCATCCTCCAGTGCCTCAAGCTCGGCGAAACCGAAGGCAAAAACTCAGTCTGGGTAACTGCAGAATTCTTGTCTATCACGTTTTGTTTGCTAACAAACATCTGGTGTAGCCCCAGCACAAGGGTCCGAACTCTCGGCGATTTGGGTTCCCGCGACGACGACTCAGAAGAAGAGGATGAGAAGAAGAGGAAGCGAGATTTGTTTGCTGGTGGAGAGAAATCGTAAGCGCCATCCAAATGCCGGTCATTTATTACCGTTACAGCTGCTGACATTACTCACAGTGGCCTCGCTGTGCAAGATCCTGGTGATCCAAGTGCTGCTGGTCATGGAAATTTGATTCAGGATATCCTCAAGCGCGCCGCCGAGTAAATACCCTTCCTACCCACCATATTGCACCGTTAATAATTGCCCAGGGGTGGACAACGTCGCAGACAAGACGAGGAACAACAAGCCGCACCCCCAACCCGGTTCTCCGGCTCTGGTCATACTCTTGGAAGTGACACCACCGCATCAGTCGTCGTTCCCGACCCCGTTGCTGCTACCCCAGCTCCTCGCGAAAATGTAACCCGCACTCTTACCTTTTGGCGCAATGGCTTTAGCGTTGAGGATGGTCCTCTGATGCGTTACGATGACCCTGCGAATCGCGAAATTTTGCAAGCCATTGAGAACGGTCGCGCTCCAATGAGCGTGATGAACGTCGCACCTGGCCAGCCTGCTGATGTCAGCGTGTTCAAACGCCTGGATGAGGACTATATCCCCCCCAAGAAAAAGTTTGTTCCCTTCAGTGGCCAGGGACAGAGGCTCGGTTCTTTGACCCCGGGGGAATCGTTGGCTGCAGCTGCAACTCCTCCGGCTGCACAGCCCGCCACCTCCTCCACAACCCAGGCAGCTGCTGCAAGTGTCAACATTGACTCTTCGGCGCCTTCGACAAGTCTTCAAATCAGATTGGGAGATGGAACCAGACTTGTGTCAAGATTCAACCACAGTCACACTGTCGGTGATCTCTATAACTTTGTGAACTCTTCCAGCTCTGGCAGCCGGAATAGAAGTTACGTTTTGCAGACCACTTTTCCGAATAAAGAGTTGAAGGAGATGGGGCAGACAATCAAGGACGCTGGATTGATTAATGCTGTCGTTGTTCAGAAGTGGTCTTCCTAGAGGGGCCGGGGAAGGGGAAGGGTGGAATGGGATAGCGCGAGTTAAAACACTATACAATGGGATTTGATCGGAATAAAGGCTGTTTTCTATCTGGCTGCGTTGTAAAAGGCGTCTTGTTACCTGCTCGGTCATTTTCTTACTACATGGGTCTGCGGACGGGTCGGTTGGGGGCGTCAATTGCAATTCGTCAAAGCGGAATCAGAATCTGTGGCGAGGACTTGGTCTATCTGTCTTGTGCGATGTGAACACTTCACTGTTGTGAAATAATCCGAGTGATGAATACGCCGTGCGGGTATCTGACTTGGCTACCGCAATTCTGGTGGGATTGGACGCTTATGGTGGTTCTTTCAAAGGTTTAGGCCTGATAGCTTCGACTCGATACTATGCTATGCTGTTGCTGCTCGATTCTAACTGTGCTAATAACCCACTGCCAAAAGGATCACCAGTAGCCAGACTTAAAGAGCTGGTTCAAAGTGTTCGAACGCTCCCACCTGGAGCATGTACCAAGGATACTGTGTCCAGCGTGATGCTTCGGACTTCAGGCCACGTCGGAAGAAATTTCATGGCCGACTCTTGTTTGAGCATTCGGTGATGGGAAGACTTGTGACGCTCGAAATTTCGTCTGTTAAGCAAGCAACAATCACAACACCATGAAGACGCAATATTTATCTTCATCCCGACCATTCCATCCACCCAATTATAAACTAAACAATATTAATCCGTCCCTCTCACCACAAACACCCCATTCCATCTCCCATCATCCCATCACCCATTACCCCGCCCTCCCACTCAGTACACGCACCTAAACTCGGATACACAACTTCACCATTACCCCCCTGATCCACCACAACACCCAACCACTTATTCCTATCCCCCTCCAAACCACCAAGACCCTTCTTCACACCATATGCATGCCCCTCCCTCATCCCGCTCAACTCCACCATCTCCTCATCAAACACTTCATTCTCCTCCCCCCCAACAAGCTTCCTAAGAACTTCCTTCCTTCGCACACACCTCTTCAACACCCCCTCCATCTCCTCCTCAGCAAACGTCACCTCTTCATGCCATCCCCTCGAACACGAACACCATCCACACTGTTGCCTCTCCGCATACTGTTCAAGTGCCCAAAGCTTCTCGTGGAGCAGAGAAGTCGTCTTATAAACCAGCCCTTGAAGACTATCTGTGTACCCTGGCGCGGCGGTGTGGGAGAGAAGGATCTTGTGTGTGGACTGCGACGGGAGCTGGAGGTGTGTTGGGATTTGGTGTTGATGTTTTAGTTCTGGGGCTGGGCGGGGGGGAAGGTGGTAGGATAGGGGGAGGGAGGGCTCGATGGGGTGTGGGAGGGAATTGGGGGGTTTGGGGTTGGTTGGGGGGTTGAGGAGAGGGGGGAGGAAGAGGGTTAGTGGAGGAGGAGGTGGTGGTGGAGGAAGATGAGGTGGTGAGGTGGGGTTGGCGTCGAGGATGTATGTGGTTTGAGAGATTCCTTGTGGAGTGGTGGGGTTGGCGTCGAGGATGTATGTGGTTTGAGAGATTCCTTGTGGAGTGGTGAGGTTGTTGGTGATTATGATTATGCCCGGTTGCGAGGGGAAGAGGAAGAGGCAGTTCCCTGAAGTTGTGTGTCAGACAGTTGGTATGTGAAAGGGGAGAATGGGGAGGTTACGAGTGATCTCCTCGGCATGCTTTTGCTCCTCCTCCGCCGTTGTGGTTGCTGGGTTGGCGAAGCCCATATCCCGGGGGTCGGCGTTCATCGTCGCCGCCGGGGGGTGGAAGGTGGGTTGGAATACATTGTATGTAATAGTCGCGGTCTCGGAGGAGGGTGGTATGTACATCGTGGTCTCGGAGGAGGTGGTACCGGTATGTATATTGGAGAGAAAGAATGTATCAAAGTTTGGAGATGAAGGAAGCTTTATATTGGATTAAGGTTCGATCAAAACTAGGTCGGGAAATTTGGTCTTTATTAAAATTGATAACTCCTAGATGCATGTTCCGCTGTGTTGATAATGATAATGTTCTTGATGCGAGAAACATCTCTGGAACATCGCAGTCGTTCGGCCGGATACTGCGAGTGATATCGTAATGACTGGGAGGAAAGAAAAGGTCTTGGCTAGTTAACGAAACTACAAAGTTTTTTAATTGAGCCGCTGTGAGCATATCTATTCTCAACACTCGGGCTTTGACCAGCGCATTAATCTTCAGGATCATGGTGCAGTTGGATATGGGTTTTAAGTAGGTACTGTACTTTTAGTACGTACTTGGAATCCGGAAGTCATTGGAAACAATTCCCACTTAATGATTTCTACACTTGGGTATCGAATAGCACGGAGTTGTTTGAGAGAAGCACGATCGTATTATCGGTGAGATTTCTGCACGGTGGTTCATATCTCACCGAGCAAATTGTAGGCACAGCATTAACCGCGGGAAAGAGCGTGGAATTCGAGCTCGTATCAATCTTTTAACTTTGGTTCGGCCTAATTGAACGCCCTTCGCTGTGATGACCTTCATCACGTTGCATCCCCGCAGAAGCTCACTGTATATACCTGCAGGTGGGGAAACGTGGGTGTACTCTATTATATTGATCATGAAGGGAGACCCCAACCCCTCCGTTACATGACTCCTCGACCGCAACCCTTACCTTAACCACACCCTACTTCAATATTTTGACCTTCTTCGAGTACAGGTTGGAATTTCCTCAGTCTTGATATCGGGTTGGAGAGACAACAGAATTCTGGGGATGGCGATTTACCAATATGTGCCTTACCCCATTCAAACAGTCTGCTGTAATCTTGGACTCTCGTGTGCCAGCGCAGTCAAGGTCAGTTGCTAGCTCGTGAGGGGTAAATTTTGGGGGATGAGAAAGGCGTCGTCTGCCATATGCAGGCCAGTGATGCCAGGCCCTAACCCTAATGGATCTTTCCTCCTCATGCTCCTGGAGTCTGAAACGCACTCAAGACTAACTGTACGTATATCCGCTTGAGCACTTATCAAATCGATCATCTCTTCCACAGGAATATTTCTGTGGACGGAAGCAAGCTTAAGTATCGTATATGCAATAACCCGAGCGCTATGACGCACGCGATGGAACGGCGATGCTGATGTGTCTCGGTGTTACTCCGGTTAATCGAATTTTATCACCAGTCTAGAAATCCCACCAAACATCTCAAGTCCTAGAGCAGTTACAGAATTTGGGAAAGGCAGGTCCCAGATGACCTTGTCAGGTGCATGCAGCGGCTCGGTGCGGCGTGAGCGATAGATGGTCGCGTCTATGAGTGGCTTGCAGCGGAATTCCATTGCAAGTCTATGGAGCCGTCGTCATAGGTTGGGCATCGAAACCCGGGTATTTACGGTTGTATGCGGCCAATTGAGATGCTGTCAGATCTTTCTTTCCAACATTCGACAACATCAACTTTCAGTTTGAGGCGCTCAGTATGCAAACAGAAACACAGAGGAGATATCGGAGTTTGCTGAATGATTGCAGTTTTTGTTCTTCGGGCTTCCCCATCAGCATCGATGACTCCGACTGCTACCGGAGCTTTGGGTGGGGGGTGAAAGCTTCCTAGTCTGATATCGCCTGGATTGGACGACTTTGGGCACAGGGCTGAAAACCAGCTGGCCAGCAGACCAAGCGCAGACGGAAAGTGCAAGATGAAGACCTTGACCTGGCTAGGTAAGGTTATAAGAGGTGACTCCCCCCTCCTTGACTCACCTCCCTTCACATTGAGACGAATACCTACCTATACCAACAACCGTTCAACGCCGCGTCAATGGCGCCTCCAAGCTCCCTTGCGGACCTCACTACAACAGCAGTTAACAAAACTCTTTCCAAATCCAATGTTACTGCTTCCCCAGCTCCCGCAAAGCCCACCGACGGCGCCCCAGCCCTCGCCGAACTCGACCATTCGAAGCTCAAAATCACTATCACTACCTCTCCAAAGACCTACTCCCGTCCCGAATCAACGCAATGGGGTAAGGCCGATGCAACCACCGACCATATGATTACAGCACGGTGGACCGACACCGTTGGTTGGCATGCACCCGAGCTGGGTCCATACACTCGTATGAACCTATGGCCCACGGCGTCCTGTCTCCACTACGCCACTGAATGCTTCGAGGGACTAAAGGCATACCGCGGCTATGACGGCAAAGTGCGGTTATTCCGCCCATCACGCAACGCCGCACGCCTCTTGCTTTCTTCCACACGAATTGCATGCCCGACCTTCCCTCCTCATGCAATTGAAGAACTGGTGAAAGCCCTTATCGCCGTCGATGCCGAGAAATGGCTTCCAGAGCCGGGAACGTTCATTTATATCCGCCCAACTATAATTGGAACCGGTCGAGCATTGGGTGTTCAAAAACCCCGTGAGGCCATGTTCTACATTGTTATGGCGCTTTTCCCTAAGCTCGACAACCCATTGAAGCTTCTCGCCAGCTCAGAGGATAGTATCCGGGCGTGGCCAGGAGGATTTGGGTTTGCCAAGGTCGGGGCCAACTATGGTCCTTCCCTGATGGCTCAGAAGGAGGCGCAGCTCTGTGGGTATGACCAAATACTCTGGCTCTTTGCGAAGGAGGCATTTGTCACCGAGGCCGGCGCTTCGAACTTCTTCTGCGTCATTCGGTCCAAGGTCTCGGGAAAGCTAGAGTTAATCACCGCACCCCTCGACGACAAAATCATCCTTGATGGTGTCACTAGAAGATCCGTATTGGAGCTTGCTCGTGAGCGTTTGTCGAACGAGATTAAAGTTGTAGAGAAGAGATATACTATGGCGGATTTGGCTTCGGCTCATGATGAGGGTCGTTTGATTGAAGCTTTCGCCGCAGGAACTGCGTATTTTGTTGCTCCAGTGACAGAGATCCACTTCAGAGGCAAGGATATCTTTCCGGCCAAGTCTGGTGGCGATGGTACCTATACCAAGCAGATTAAACAGTGGTTGGCCGATATCATGTATGGTAACGTCAACCATGAATGGGGAGTTGTCGTCGAGGAGAAGGGATTCGCGAGCGAGCGTGTGGATGATGCCGAGGTGGAGAAAATGGTACAGAAGATTAAGGAGTTGAAAGCCTCTAGGGCGTGGGAGACTGCTCTGGAGAAGGTCATGAGCGAGGAGCTTGGAGAGGATGAATAATTATCTCAACACCTAAGATTCCGATTTCATGAGACATGTGGAGTTTTGCTTAGATGGGAGATGGTGTTGGGATTTGTCTTTATCTCTTACGTTGCTTTTCTTTGGTACTGGTGTTAGATATTGAAACACGGCTGCATTATAACTGTCTCAGATGCTGAGTGACTATCTGTGATCACCTCGGAAAACTGGTAGATTCTCGGTCCAGAACGACTGTCTTGGCACGGTGTGGTTACTCGGAGGAATCCCTCAGCTTTGTTATATAGTCCCCTTACTCCTATCGAGTCATTTTCCCATCAAATCACCTCAACAATGCCTTCCGACACCCAGATCTCCTCCATCCTCCAAGGCGGTTACCACCACCCGCTCTCCCGCCAATGGCAAGCTGAACGCCAGCTCACCAAGGCCCGTGCACCCCCCACCTCTCCCCGCAATGCCGCTAATACCCGCCTCCACAGTCAGCCCTGGTCTATCCCCTCTTCATTACCGACAACCCAGACGAAGAAACCCTCGTCCCCTCTCTCCCTGGTCAATGCCGCCGTGGCGTCAACAAACTCATCCCTTTCCTTGAGCCTCTCGTTGCTCTCGGCCTCCGGTCCGTCATCCTCTTTGGCGTCCCACTCGCCCCCGATGCTAAAGACCCCGTCGGCTCGCAAGCTTCAGCCGCAAATGGACCCGTTGTCCTCGCCATCAAGGCTATCAAGAAAGCATTCCCTCAGTTATTCGTCATGACAGATGTCTGCCTTTGCGAATACACTTCTCATGGGCATTGCGGTATTCTCAACGACGATGGAACACTAAACCAGGAGAAGAGCTGCAAACGGATCGCAGAAACCGCGGTTGACTATGCTTTGGCTGGTGCAGACTCGGTTGCACCAAGCGATATGAACGACGGCCGCGTGCTCGCTATAAAACAGGGACTCATCGATGCCGGGGTTGCACACAAAACCATGCTTATATCCTACGCCGCTAAGTTCAGCGGTTGTCTTTACGGGCCGTTCCGTGATGCCGCCGGGTCCGCGCCTTCTTTTGGAGATAGGAAATGTTACCAGCTTCCCGCAACGGGGCGGGGGTTGGCAAGACGCGCGATTCAGCGGGATTTGAGGGAAGGGGCGGATGGGATTATGGTTAAGCCGGCTGGGTGGTTTTTGGATGTTGTTAGTGATGCGAAAGAGATTGCGAGGGATGTGCCGATTAGTTGTTATCAGGTGAGTGGGGAGTTTGCGATGATACATGCGGCGGCGGAGAAGGGGGTTTTTGGGTTGAAACAGGCGGCGTTGGAGAGTCTGGAGGGGATGATGAGAGCAGGAGCGGGGACCATCTTGACGTATTTTACGGAGCAGATTTTGAGGGAGGGGTGGTTGGAGCAGTAGGCGTGTTTAGCCTATAGTAGGGATGGGAGTCATAGCACTGGATGCAATGGCTTTATAGGAGCGAAGAATTATACGATATGTTTGTTTCTCGGTCTACCAAACATTAGTGGCTCGTCCCAGACTCGCTCGCAAGCTCGTGAAAAAGAGGCACGATCTCCAACCACTGGAGACTGGGCACGAGAGAAAAACATTTGGATGATTTGCGAGTATGTGCGGGTTCGTGATCTTCATATTCGTTTGTTGCCTGAGGCAAGATATATGCCATGTTATCGTAATCACAAGAGGAGTTTCGACTTTTCGAGTCTCAACAACGAACCTCGGAGCCATTGAGGTTCGCGGATGTCATTGTAGCGTAATCAATGTCGAGTACCTGATTCGAGGAAACAAATAACCTACTCATTCACATTTGCTTGATTCTGCCAGTCATCTCACATAGAAACAGATGCAGCAAACGAACTGGGTTTATTCCATGGCTTTCGTCCCATAACTAGCTGTCGCTGCCGCAAATTTTGCCAGGGGCGAAGTGCCCGAAAGCCTATGATACGACCAGGAACTTTGGCGGTTGATTGCGTCAAGTACCATACGCTCTTCTGTGAACGCGTTGCGCAGAGAAGGTAGGGTTTCGCGGTGGTCCGTGCCTTATGCCCGCCTGTACGTCACCTATTCTCCAAGCGAGCCAATAGGAAGCGGAGCGCAGTGACTAGCGCGGCCCTACGATCAAACTCACAGACATCGACTGCCGTCCTGACTTCTTCTCCTTCACATCATCGAATCACCGCTACGATAACGATTCAACGACGCATTTCGCAACCCAACAACGATCGACCTTAGGGAGTTCTACTATCTGCCGATATAGTTCTTTGCTTTGGTCACCAATACCCTCGTCGCTCGTAGTTTTCGTTTAGGACTGCCTAGTTACAACATCCCCAGTCTTAATCGAAATCTCGAGCCTACCGACTACGACGATATCGAATCTGTCCGGTATCATCGATTTCCAACTTTTTTCCCGTTGAGCCTCCTTGAGCCCCAACAGAAACTGCGGCACAACCCTGACATTAGTCACTACGGTATTGCTTATCCTTGCTTTCTTGGTTCCGACGCGTTTCCCGAGTTCTGACATTCAACCATGCAGTTCGAAGTCGCGTCGCAAGATGTCGACCAATAATACGAACAATAGCCGAGAGCCTCCGGCTACTATATTTCGGACCCCCGACAAACCTAACAATACCTCATCCCAACCATCATCTACAAATCCGAACATGACTTCACCTTCTTATACAAAGGCGACACCCAGCCTTACTACTCCACAATCGCGTCCAGTTGCAAAAGAGGGAAGCTCTAATAAACGCGCGCGTCAAGACGTCGACGCCAAACCTGTCACAAGCACCGTTCAGACACCTGCACCTGCGAGACGTATAACCAAATTGAAGAATGTTCCGCCTCAGCGACGACAAGAACGTCAAGGAACTCCAATCCCTCCTCCGGCCACTCCTGGTGGTCTGGATCGAGCTCCTTTTACAAGTTTTGGGCGCCCTATACCAGCGACCGCTCCGAGACCGTCATTTCTCTACTTCAAAGATCAGGAACCTGGGAGGATGCCTGATCAACCCCTTCAGTTGTTCGGTGGCAGTAACACTCGCAGTAACAACACGGGCAAAAGTCCCGATGTCAGCGCATCATTTCCGGTCTCAGAGCCTTTAAGCTCAACTGCTATTAGAACAAAGGCGACTTCACAAAGCTTTGGTGGGGATGGGCCGATTGCGACTCCAGCTCAAGCGAACAAGATGTCTGATCCCCCACGCACTACTGGATCTGGCTTTATAGCGAAAGTGAAGCAGAAAGTGCAGAACACCCCGATCCTAGGTTGGGCTGCAGGAGTCCAGGCAAGAATCGCCAAGCGAGAAAACGAACGCAGAGCTACGAGCGTCGGAACGACTAGCAGTTTTGAGTCCGCTACACCCAGCGGAAATGAACATATTCAAGCGGTTTCGAAGTCCTCATCTATTGAGGGTGATGGTTTTGAATTTTCAGTCCCGCCTGTGGCGCAATCGACGCCGACAGGCAAAGGGAAAGCCGTCGTCAATGCGAATTCGCCAGTTTCAACAGAATCTGTTCAATCAAAACCTCCGAAGTCCTGGGATGGTCGTGTTCAGCAGACAACGTCTTATATTAGTGATAAAGTACAGAATGCGCGAGACATAATCCAGTCCAATAAGGAAAGTAAGAGAGCACATGCTAAAGAATTGGCAAAAGTGGAGCTCAGAAAAATGGCGGAAGAGCAAGAACGTGTAAGACGAGACGCAATTATGAAGCAGTCTGCAGAGGAGTTGGAGGCTGGATTTGTCGAAGAGTCAACTGAAGTCGACACGGAAGTCGATTCAGATGTCGAAATCTCTCAGTCAGCACCAAGACCGCAGGAATCAATCCGGACACCGGTCGAGCTGGAGCAGGAACCCGTGCAGGTAATTTCCCCACAAGTCATACATTAATCTACCAATTAACTGAACTGTTTGCTATCTAGGCTGCTCATGTTCAATCACCAAAGAAGCCAGAGGTGGTGGAATTGTCGAGTGATAATGAGCAAGAGTACTTCAGCAGTGAAGAATCCTATCAAGGAGATAATGATTCAAATATGGAAGACGAGCCTGTTACATCAGGGCCAGGTCGTTCTTATGGCCTCACAGATTCCTTCTTTGACGATACAACTGAAATACCGCAGCCCGAGACTCCAAATGAGAACCTATTTCAGCGTGAGTCGATCGTTATTTTAGACTCGGATGATGAAGAAGATACTGGTTATGGTCAACACAAAGAGGAGTATGATGGTATTGAATCTCACGAGATTGATTACTCTGATGAGTGTGAAAGTTCACGAGAGAATTCGATCGTTATCTTGGATTCGGATAACGAACTTCCAAACGAGAATGAAGAGGATGAAGATGAAGATGAAGAGGAGGAGGAGCAAGCACAGGAAGAAGAAGAAGAAGAGGAGGGTGACGAATCCAATGTTGTTGAACCATCCATCAAGCAGGAACCCACTGCTGAGAACGAACCAACTGTTATGGATGCACCGACTACTACAGATCAGCCAACTGCTATAGCCAACCCTGTCACAGAGGAGGGAGGTTTTGAAGAGGGTTGGAAGTTCGACCGTTCCCTCTTCGGTTCCTCGGTTATTCAACCAGGCGATAATGCGAATCAGCCAATTGCTGTAGCCAGCCCTATCAAGGAGGAGGGGGGTTTTGAGGAGGGTTGGACCCAATTAGATCGTTCCCTCTTCGGGACGTCAGGTGTTCAACCGGACGAGGAGGGCGAAAGCCTCAATGCCGGGAGCAGCAATGCCCCTATCTTACTGAGCTCCGATAGCGAAAATGAAAGTGGCTCTGATGTGGACAAACCAGTCCACATCAAGCAAGCATCATTCTACGATCATGCCGCTTCCAGTGTTGGTGAGCCCTCTGACGACGATGGAACCGGCGAGGATATAGAACAGACAAACGGCTACGACGACGAAGATGCGTTCATTGACGAGATCTCATATGAAGCTGAAGATGAGGAGTCTATCGTGGGGTCTATCGTGGGGTCTCCGGAGGGGTTTATCCCCGATGATATCGTCATGGTTAACGATGAAGACGAAAACGATGATGGCCAAGAAGGTTGCCTTACCGAGGAAGAAGCATTGGCTGGTCTCACTGAGGAAGAGGCACTGAACGGTCTGACCGAGGAGGGAGAAAAAGCCGTGGACAAAGCAATTTTCGACGAGGAACAGATTGGCGAGGATCAATCTTTCCAGAATGCTGAGGAACAAGTTAAGGAGGAAGTCCTTGAGAATGCTCCTGATGCTCCTATCGCCAACGAAACGACCACCACTTCGGAGGAATCTTTCATTACTGCGAACGGTGACCAGGATGGAACATTGAAGGAAGAAGCTCCTGTGGATCCTGAGACCAAAGGCCTCGACATTCCAGGTCTCCCAGAGGGCAATTTCCGCCAGCAGATGAAGGCCAGACGAGCAAGGGAGATCTTGGATGAGTCGTTTGACGATACTATGGTCCTGGGAGAGCAAATCACCGCCGCTCTTCACGCACTTGATGACACTGTTGTTCAAGAACCAGTCACAGCCGAGGATGAATCACCACCGTCCGACCAAATTGCTCAACAAGAACTACTATCTTCGGTCATTGACGTCACCGTCGAGGTCAAAGAGGTTACCGGAAACGGTGCCCAGCACGAGTCTGCCGATATGCCCCAGGGTGTGCTAAGTGGTGAGAATTTGGCTGCTAATGTGAATGTCAAAGAGGCATCCGAATCCGAGCCCGGGTCTGAAGAAGTTCAGATCATTAAAGAGGAAGAGGAAGATATTTACGAAGAAACGTTTGGAGAAGCTACCATCTATGATGATGAACCCACCGAAACTGATGTGAACGACAATGCCGTCGAAGAACAGTTGATCCAGGAGCAACTGCTGCAGTCAGGTCCTGTTGGCCAGGCTTTCTTGTAAGCTTTTACTTTCGGTTATTTTGCATTATCACCTGTTCGCTAACATCTTGATATAGGACTAGTGAAGATGAGCACTCCGAGGGCGAACCTAGCGCCGACGAAGATGTGGGCGAGGAGACCCTCCGAAATGACCTCAGTGACCGATACATCATCGCTCCTAGGAGCGATGATTGGGAGGAAGGTTCTTTGGATGAGGAGTCCTCGGATTCCGAGTATGAAGAAGGGGAGTCCACTGGCACCGTAATTCCTCGTTATTTTGACTTGGACGCCGCTTCTCCTTTGCCTGAAGAGGAGGACGACAAACCAGCGCCTTCTCCATTGCCTGAACCGGATAACGACAGACTAGTGCCTCTATCGCTCACCTACGAACAAGAAAAATCTTCCTCGCCTAGTCAAGATCACGAGAAGGCCACACCTCTCTCGCCTGCTGGGAAGGATAATGAGCATATCCCCTCGCCTAATGAGGATCATGAGCAAGTCGCCCCTCTCTCACTTGCTAGGAAGGATAATGAGCATATCCCCTCGCATAACGAGGATCATGAGCAAGTCGCCCCTCTCTCGCCTGTTCGGGTGGGAGATGAACCAGTTTCTTCCTTGCCTGACCAAAATAACGACGAGCCAACTTCTCTATCGCCTAGCGCGGAGGATAAGCAAGCCTCGCCTATCCAGGATCATGAGAATGCTGCATCTCTTTTGCCTAGTGGGCAGAACGATGAGCATGTCCCCTCACCTAGTCAGGATCATGAGAAAGTAGCTCTCATCTCACCCAGCGTGGACGATTATGGATCTGCTCCACTCTCTCCAGAGAAGAATGACGAAATGCCTGCCGCTACTTCTTTCTCGACTTGCGAAGATACTGAGGATGACAATGCATCGGCTCCTCTTTCATTCGATGATGATCATATTCATCAATATACACCAGCAACATCTTCAGTAGGTATTTCAATTACAGAAGCGACACCAATCAAAGTGCAGGATTCGCCGATCGTTCTGAAGAACCCATCGTTTTTACGCGCTACACCTAAGGCTGCCCTCAGCTGGGATCTTCTTAGCTTGGGAGTCGATCCTTCTGTGAACCAGTTTGAGCGTCCCACGAGATCCCTTCGCACCCGTTCAGTCAGCCCTACAGAAGAGACACAGCCAACTCAAAAAGGACGGAAGCGAAAAATGGAGCCAGCCTCGAACGATGAGCAAGAGGAAGAGGACACGATAGAGCTTAGTTCACCTAAGAGACAGAGGAAAACTACCCCGACTACCCCTGCCTCGAGAGGCCTTGGAAAAACTGCTACCCGAGGCCGTGGAAAGGCGGTTCCTACTACTCCCGTCCATGGGCAAACACCGGAACCGGAGATGGGATCTCCCGAGCCAGAGCCAGCCATCAACCCTGGGCCAGTTTCCGAACCTGAGCCTGCATCTAAGCCGGAACAAACTCCCCAACCTGAGCCTGCATCCGAACTAGAGCCAATATCCGAACCAGAGCCAACAATGCAAGGAAGGAAGCGAAAGATGGAAGCCGTGGAATCAGAAGCTGATGGCGAGGAAGTAGACGTCAGTCCAGTCAAGAAGGCGCGTACAAGCACAAGAACTCGTGGCCGTGGAAAAGCGCCTGCTGAAGCTATGGAGTCGGACGAGGACGAAGAAGCGGAGGTTATCTCCGTTAAGACGCGCACGTCCACTGCTGCACCAAGGGGACGTGGACGTGGAAAAGCCCAAGGTCGTGGCAAGGCAACATCTACTGTTGCCCCAAAGCTGGCATCTAAAAAACGTAAGGACGCTCCTGAGGAAGAATCCGACGACGAAATCCTTTCGTCAGTGTCCCGTACGCCCAAGAAATTGAAGACCTCTACTTCTGGACCAACACGCAGGTCGCAAAGGGTAGCAGAAAAGGCGCATTCGCAGGAGCCAGAGGATGAAACGATTGCTGTAGCGCCTGTTCCCAAGACTCCCAGGAAGATCGCGGCTAAGCAGACTGCTCCTCCAACAGACCGCAAGCTTCGCGGCTCAGTCACCCCTGTTCCGGAAACGGTCGAGGAAGTCGAGGAAGCCGAAAAGATGCCTGTGTCCAAGACTTCGAGAAAGGCTGCGGCCAAGCAGACTGCTCCTCCAACAGGCCGTAGGCTTCGTGGCTTAGTCACCCCCGTTCCGGAAGCCGTTGAGAAAGTCGAGGAAACCGAAAAGATGCCTGTCTCTAAGACTCCAAAGAAGGCTGCTCCTCCAACAGGCCGCAGGCTTCGTGGCTCAGTCA